>BOPN01000055.1:704277-706777 GCA_017312705.2 Penaeus japonicus
GTGGTGGTGATGATGATGGTGATGATGATAGTGGTGATGGTAATGGTGGTGGTGGTGATGATGGTGATGAGGATGAGGATGAGCATGATGGTGATGATGATGATAATAATGATGGTGACGAGGACGATGATAATGATCATTTGTTCCCAAACATAGAACAGCTCCCTACACTATCAGAGACAATTAATGATCGTATTCGTTTCCTTATCACGATATTCATTACCGTTATCGGCATCCCCATAACCCTAAACAGCAGCAACAATGGCAGTTCATAGCTCGTTCGCGCATGCCACGATAAGTGTTCCGCGTCATGCAAGGCTGGCGCATGAGTTAATTAACGGAGAATGGGGTCGGCGACTCATTCACACTATTGTTGATGCGCACTCTTATTATCTTACGCTTCGCACATACTTGGCCTCATTATATCTTGGCGAATCGAGGATGAGGCGCCATACTAATTTATTGCTGATGAGATATGCATGTGCCTTTGTCTCCGTGAGAGGCGAGAGATTGGGGCGGAGTACCACTTCATCATGCACTGCAGTAGCATATTCCACGCTTTCTCTCTTTCCTCTTATAATCCATCTGTATCCAATTATGTCCCTCCCTCTTCCATCTTCTCTCTTTTCTCTTCCCTCTTCCCTTCTCTCTCTTTCTCTCTCTCACTTCTGTGTGTGTGTGTGTGTCTGTGTGTGTGAGAGAGAGAGAGAGAGAGAGAGAGAGAGAGAGAGAGAGAGAGAGAGAGAGAGAGAGTGAGAGAGTGAGAGAGTGAGAGTGAGAGTGAGAGTGAGAGTGAGAATGCGAGTGCGAGTGCGAGTGCGTGTGCATGTGCGTGTGCGTGCGTGTCTGCCTGTGTCTAGAAATATGGACCTACTTTCCTTATCATCGCTAAAACAAAAATCGCGTTCATCCGTGTCCTTTCCCAGTAAAAGTTTTTTTTCCTTCGTTCGTTGCGTAAGTTCTCTATACGCTTCGGAGGATCTTGGCTCGTTGCATAGAACCCCAGCTCATTGCTTAGAAAGTTTACTCGATGCGAAGGACCTTTGTTCACTGCATAGGATTTTTGCTCAATGCATAGGATCTTGGCTCGTTACGGAGGAACTTTTGCCGTTGTGTAGGATCCTAGCTCGTTGCTGTCTTCCTACAATGCGAAGAGCGGAGACTGATTCCAATCCTGAGGAAAGCACGTTGAGAGTTCATGCTGAGCTCAAACTCCGTAAAAGAAAATTGCTGAAAATTTGCCATGAGACATGCACGGGGCGTGAGACATGCGTCCGGAGACATCTCATCAGCGTTAATGGTTGGCTCGTGCATTAAACTGATGGTGATTCTATTGCATCTAGGATTATCTTAATTATCCTTATTATCATTATCACTATCATCATCACCACCATTATCTATAATTTTTTCCATCAATTATTATCATCATATCATCGTAATCGTCATCGTCATAACATGTATGTATGTATGTATGTATGTGTGTGTGTTTATATATATATATATATATATATATATATATATATATATATATATATATATATATATATATATATTATATATATGTATATTTATATTTATATATATATATGTGTGTGTATGTGTGAGTGTGTGTGTGTGTGTGTGTGTGTGTGTGTGTGTGTGTGTGTGTGTGTGTGTGTGTGTGTGTGTGTGTGTGTGTGTGTGTGTGTGTGTGTGTGTGCGCGCGCGCGCGCGTGATGTATTCCCACGACATAAAGAGACGCAATACTAACCTTGGACCCGAGTATTAATTTACCGAATGCGTTGATTGGCTTCTGTTCTTATGTTGTGATAGGTTATCAGCATTATTACGAATTTGTTTGTTAGAGGGAACAGACAACGTAATGGAGAATCAACCACTGCAAGTCAGCAAAATTAATTTTGTCAGGGAATCCTTTGTAAAATGAAAACGTTCATAAATTTACACTGACTGCCTTTTTTATGTATAGGACGAGAAGTATCTCTAAATTTTTGTAATCGGCCATATTACTGACAGTGACGTCTTGCATTACTGAGTACCATTACTACGTCACTCTCTACCAGTTAGCAGACGAATTTCCGAGTCCAAGGAAACACGAATAAAGATACACAGACCACTTCTGGAATTTTGAACATTTGCCTACAAAATATCCTTTCCGCAGTCATCAACATTCATGTCATAGAGAGTCAAAAGTCTTCTTATAGTTTTCGTAATACCGTTGACTGCTAATTGTTACTTAATTTATTGGACAAGAGGGTAATAACCATTTTTCCCAATTTTTACGTTTAATTTTCGTATCATAGCTCTATGTGGCAACGTATGTACGCATGTGTGTGTGTGTGTGTGTGAACGGGTTCAACGATTTATAGCCCTAGTTCTTGCAACCGTAAATCCTTCAGTAATTTCTTCAGCATAATTCTGAGCCGCTAAAAAAAAATGATCTATTCCCATTATCCTAAAGCTTTGTTAAAAACGCTATTTTTACAGCCTCTCTCGCGGACG
>BOPN01000055.1:721777-726777 GCA_017312705.2 Penaeus japonicus
CACTATCAGAGACAATTAATGATCGTATTCGTTTCCTTATCACGATATTCATTACCGTTATCGGCATTCCCATAACCCTAAACAGCAGCAACAATGGCAGTTCATAGCTCGTTCGCGCATGCTACGATAAGTGTTCCGCGTCATGCAAGGCTGGCGCATGAGTTAATTAACGGAGAATGGGGTCGGCGACTCATTCACACTATTGTTGATGCGCACTCTTATTATCTTACGCTTCGCACATACTTGGCCTCATTATATCTTGGCGAATCGAGGATGAGGCGCCATACTAATTTATTGCTGATGAGGTATGCATGTGCCTTTGTCTCCGTGAGAGGCGAGAGATTGGGGCGGAGTACCACTTCATCATGCACTGCAGTAGCATATTCCACGTTTTCTCTCTTTCCTCTTGTAATCCATCTGTATCCAATTATGTCCCTCCCTCTTCCATCTTCTCTCTTTTCTCTTCCCTCTTCCCTTATCTCTCTTTCTCTCTCTAACTTGTGTGTGTGTGTGTGTGTGTGTGTGTGTGTGTGTGTTTGTTTGAATGTGTGTGTGTGTGTGTGTGTGAGTGAGTGAGTGAGTGAGTGAGTGAGTGAGTGAGTGAGTGAGTGAGTGAGTGAGTGAGAGTGAGAGTAAGAGTGAGAGTGAGAATGCGAGCCTGCGTGCGTGTGCGTGCGTGTCTGCCTGTGTCTAGAAATATAGACCTACTTTCCCTATCATCGCTAAAACAAAAATCGCGTTCATCCGTGTCCTTTCCCAGTAAAAGTTTTTTTTTTCCTTCGTTCGTTGCGTAGGTTCTCTATACGCTTCGGAGGATCTTGGCTCGTTGCATAGAACCCCAGCTCATTGCATAGAACCCAAGCTCATTCTTAGAAACTTTACTCGATGCGTAGGATCTTCGTTCACTGCATAGGATTTTTGCTCAATGCATAGAATCTAGGCTCGTTACGGAGGAACTTTGGCCGTTGTGTAGGATCCTAGCTCGTTGCTGTCTTCCTACAATGCGAAGAGCGGAGACAGATTCCAATCCTGAGGAAAGCACGTTGAGAGTTCATGCTGAGCTCTAACTCTCCGTAAAAGAAAATTGCTGAAAATTTGCCATGAGACATGCACGGGGCGTGAGACATGCGTCCGGAGACATCTCATCAGCGTTAATGGTTGGCTTGTGCATTAAACTGATGGTGATTTTATTGCATCTAGCATTATCTTAATTATCCTTATTATCATTATCACTATCATCATCACCACCATTATCAATAATTATTTCCATTACTTATTATCGTCATATCATCGTCATAACATGTATGTTATGACGATGTATATATATATATGTATATATAAATGTGTGTTTATATATACATATATATATATATATATATATATATATATATATATATATATATTATATATATATTTATATTTATATATATGTGTGTGTGTGTGTGTGTGTGTGTGTGTGTGTGTGTGTGTGTGTGTGTGTGTGTGTGTGTGTGTGTGTGTGTGTGTGTGCGTGTGTGTGTGTGTGCGTGCGCGCGCGTGATGTATAGGTTATCAGCATTATTACGAATTTGTTTGTTTGTTAGAGGGAACAGACAACGTAATGGAGAGGCAACCAATGCAAGTCAGCAAAATTAATTTTGTCAAGGAATCCTTTGTAAAATGAAAACGTTCATAAATTTACATTGACTGCCTTTTTTATGTATAGGACGAGAAGTACCATCACTACGTCACTCTCTACCAGCTAGCAGACGAATTTCCGAGTCCAAGGAAACACGAATAAAGATACACAGACCACTTCTGTAATTTTGTACATTTGCCTACAAAATATCCTTTCCGCAGTCATCAACATTCATGTCATAGAGAGTCAAAAGTCTTCTTATAGTTTTCGTAATACCGTTGACTGCTAATTGTTACTTAATTTATTGGACAAGAGGGTAATAACCATTTTTCCCCATTTTTACGCTTAATTTTCATTCTCCTTGTCTATGTGGCAACGTATGTACGCATGTGTGTGTGTGTGTGTGTGAACGGGTTCAACGATTTATAGCCCATGAATTATTGCAACCGTAAATCCTTCAGTAATTTCTTCAGCGCAATTCTGAGCCGCTAAAAAAAAATGATCTATTCCCATTATCCTAGCTTTGTGCGCAACTATTTTTACAGCCTCTCTCGCGGACGCAGCACAAGAAACTTTAAATGGACACTGTGTGAACTCGAGTTTGCTGTTTTATGTGTGGTCTTTCAGGCTTTGTTGCGTTTCTGCTTCTTACAAGGACCATGCTGTTCCTTTGAATCAACACTGTATCTGTGAACAAATGCCTCTCCCCTTCCCCCTCTCTTTCTCTCTCTCTCGCTCTCGCTTTTGCTCTTGCTCTCGCCTCTCTCTCTCGAGCGCGCTATAGCTCTCGCTTGCTCTCTTACTTCCACACTCTCACTCTCACACTAACTCTCTCTCTCTCTCATTCTCACTCTCTCTCTCCCTCCCTCTCTCTCTCTCTCTCTCTCTCTCTCTCTCTCTCTCTCTCTCTCTCTCTCTCTCTCTCTCTCTCTCTTTTTCTCTCTCTTTCTCTTTCTCTCTCCATTTGCGAAGCTTCTTTTAGCCCAATGTTGCAGCGCAGTATTTTAGGACGTTTAGCTGTGCATACAAGTCAGTCACACTCATCTCCAGACATACAGAGAGAGGGAGAGAAAGAGAGAGAGAGAGGGGGGGGGGGGAGGAGAGAGAGGTAGAAAGATAGATAGAGAGAGAGAGGTAGAACAAAAAAATATATATATATATACATGGAAAGAGAGAGAGGGGAAGATAGAAAGAAAGAGTGAGAGAGAGAGAAGAAGAAGAAAAAATGCGGAAATTAGAAAGAGAGAGAGAGAGAGAAGATAGAGGGAAGGAAGGATAGAAGGAGAGAGAGATTAGGAATACGTAAAAGTGTGAGAAAAATATAAAGAGATCAAAAATATTTCAAAATGGAAGATAAAAAGAAGATAGAGAGATAAAATAATGAGAAAACAAAAACAAATCAAGAGAGAGAGAGAGAGAGAGGAGAACGAAAGAAAAAAACATCAGCCTATAGTTATACGCATTATGGAGTCAACGAAAGAAAGAGGGGGGAGTATAGATGACCCCCTCTTCTCCTCCCATGACTTCTCTCTCCCCTCACCCTCTCCCACCTCCCCTCTCTCGCTCTTCACCCTTTCCCATCTCTCCTCACTCTCTCCCATCTCCCCTCACTCGCTCTCCCCTCACCCTCTCCCACCTCCCCTCTCTCTCCCCTCACCCTCTCCCACCTCCCCTCTCTCTCCCCTCACCCTCTCCCACCTCCCCTCTCTCTCCCCTCACCCTCTCCCACCTCCCCTCTCTCTCCCCTCACCCTCTCCCACCTCCCCTCTCTCTCCCCTCACCCTCTCCCACCTCCCCTCTCTCTCCCCTCACCCTCTCCCACCTCCCCTCTCTCTCCCCTCACCCTCTCCCACCTCCCCTCTCTCTCCCCTCACCCTCTCCCACCTCCCCTCTCTCTCCCCTCACCCTCTCCCACCTCCCCTCTCTCTCCCCTCACCCTCTCCCACCTCCCCTCTCTCTCCCCTCACCCTCTCCCACCTCCCCTCTCTCTCCCCTCACCCTCTCCCACCTCCCCTCTCTCTCCCCTCACCCTCTCCCACCTCCCCTCTCTCTCCCCTCACCCTCTCCCACCTCCCCTCTCTCTCCCCTCACCCTCTCCCACCTCCCCTCTCTCTCCCCTCACCCTCTCCCACCTCCCCTCTCTCTCCCCTCACCCTCTCCCACCTCCCCTCTCTCTCCCCTCACCCTCTCCCACCTCCCCTCTCTCTCCCCTCACCCTCTCCCACCTCCCCTCTCTCTCCCCTCACCCTCTCCCACCTCCCCTCTCTCTCCCCTCACCCTCTCCCACCTCCCCTCTCTCTCCCCTCACCCTCTCCCACCTCCCCTCTCTCTCCCCTCACCCTCTCCCACCTCCCCTCTCTCTCCCCTCACCCTCTCCCACCTCCCCTCTCTCTCCCCTCACCCTCTCCCACCTCCCCTCTCTCTCCCCTCACCCTCTCCCACCTCCCCTCTCTCTCCCCTCACCCTCTCCCACCTCCCCTCTCTCTCCCCTCACCCTCTCCCACCTCCCCTCTCTCTCCCCTCACCCTCTCCCACCTCCCCTCTCTCTCCCCTCACCCTCTCCCACCTCCCCTCTCTCTCCCCTCACCCTCTCCCACCTCCCCTCTCTCTCCCCTCACCCTCTCCCACCTCCCCTCTCTCTCCCCTCACCCTCTCCCACCTCCCCTCTCTCTCCCCTCACCCTCTCCCACCTCCCCTCTCTCTCCCCTCACCCTCTCCCACCTCCCCTCTCTCTCCCCTCACCCTCTCCCACCTCCCCTCTCTCTCCCCTCACCCTCTCCCACCTCCCCTCTCTCTCCCCTCACCCTCTCCCACCTCCCCTCTCTCTCCCCTCACCCTCTCCCACCTCCCCTCTCTCTCCTGTGTGTGTGTGTGTGTGTGTGTGTGTGTGTGTGTGTGTGTGTGTGTGTGTGTGTGTGTGTGTGTGTGTATGTGTGTGTGTGTGTGTGTGTATTTGTGTAATATATATACATAGATAAAAATATATTTATACAAACATGTACATACATACATACATACATTCATACATACACACACACAAACACATACACACACTCTCTCACACACATTCACACATTCACACATACACACACACACACACAAACACACACACAAATACACACCTTATTCATACATACATATTTATCCTGTATATATCAAATAAGATTTACTCAATTCATTTCTACCATCGATTCATCTGCCTCTATCTATCAGAGAGCTGAAATAATTTAGAATCTCATGAATTTTGGCTTCATACTATACCTTATATCACTGACTAAAATACGTATTTAAATATTTTGTCTGTTAGCGGAGAGCTTACGCATGTTATGGAATATTTTACAGCCCGTTGGATTTATCGAAAAAAATTATGGTTTGTGCATGT
>BOPN01000055.1:769277-779277 GCA_017312705.2 Penaeus japonicus
TAAATACAAGCCATATGATCATTGGATTATGGGATATGTGGTAGGGAATGATACTGAAGATAGGATAAGAATTTCGACTGAACAGACGTCATAGCGTGGAACACCGAAGTTCAGGGCAAGATAACATAGTGACGTACACTTTACGCTATGCGAAAAAGAACCCAAATAGAGTCTGCATTCAGCTCATGTTTTTAAGAATATAAAGCGTCTCTCTCTCTCTGTCTCTCCTTCCTTCCCTCCCTCCCCCACCTCTCTCTCTCTCTCTCTCTCTCTCTCTCTCTCTCTCTCTCTCTCTCTCTCTCTCTCTCTCTCTCTCTCTCTCTCTCTCTCTCTCTCTTTCTCCCTCCCTCTCTCTCCTTCTCCCTCCCTCTCTCTCTCCCTCTCCCACTCCCTCTCTCTCTCCCTCTCTCTCTCTCTCCCTCCCTCCCTTTCTCCCTCTCCCCTCTCTCTTTCTCTCTCTCTTTCTCTCTCTCTCTCTCTCTCTCTCTCTCTCTCTCTCTCTCTCTCTCTCTCTCTCTCTCTCTCTCTCTCTCCCTCTCCCTCTCCCTCTCCCTCTCCCTCTCCCTCTCCCTTTCTCTCCTTCTCTCTCTCCCTCCTTTTCTTCTTATTCAGACTCCTCCTCTTCCTTTTTCTCTTCTACCTTTTCCACCTCTTTTTCTTTTCCTCCTCCTCCTCCCTCCTCCTTTATCTCTTCTTTTTTTCTACCCCTCTTTCTCCTCTTCTTTATTTTTTTTACCTCCCCTCAGAGCCCACAGCGAAAGGGATTCATACAACATCCGTTTCCAAATCCCTTGAGAAACACTCTTTTAAAAAAAGGAACATCAAGAGAATGCATTGTCTATGTTACAGGCGGGCGGCATAGACGTGAGGGTGCGGGGGAAGGTGGGGTGGGGGGAGGGGGGAGGTCAAAGGAACATAGGTAGCTAAGAAAAGAAAGAGATATAAAGAAAGTATAATTAAGAGACAGATTTAGAAACTGCATGGGAAAAAAATATATAAAAAAAGGTATAAATTCATATACATATGAAACTCTGTATTAAAAATGCAAGAAGCTGGATGAGATAGCTATGAGAAGAAATATGTATAACAAATGGTATAACAACACCGAGAAAATATAAAAGGAGCTGGATGAGAACATCAGAAGAAATGTTTAACTATAGGACACTGCATATGAAACGGCGGGAATGGATGAGAAGCGTGATATATAATATAAGTTCGTGTGAAGAAATTGAAAAAAATAGAAAAACAACATAATTTATAAGAAGATGGAAATAGGGAATTTGTTCGTTTAATCCCTACTTTTATATGCGTGGGAAGGGGGTAGCGTGAAAGCAGGAAGAGTGATTTTATCCTCCTCGTCCTACGCTTTATTCACTGCAATTATCATCAACTCTATGCATGGATTTATTCACTAACAGTCATGTACAATATTACACCCACATCCACACACCTACACCCACACCCACACCCACACAGTCACTCGCTCACAAAGTCACACACACACACACTCGCAAAGTCACACACACTCACACTTGCAAAGTCACACACACACACACACACTCACTCGCAAAATCATACACACACTCGCGTAGGTGCACCTTCATGTCCTTATTCCATCTCCCTTTCACGTTCATTTCCACATATGGTTTTCTTTCTCTTTACTCCCACGTATAATCTCTGAGGAGAACTTAACAAGCAGTAGAAGGAAAAACTATAGATTTTTGATGTTTGATTAAGCACAGCTCAACTGCCAAGGCTTGCTGCAATATCAGGGCATTACCAACCGCTCAGCTCTTAGATAAGACACTGAATGGGTACAAAAAAAAAGAAGAAAAATAGTATGAGGACACGCTTTATTACGGCGCGTCACTCCAGTTTCATCTTCGTAGTCAACATACTGGCATCAGACAGCTCCAGGCCCATGTACTCTTCCCTTTCACCCACCTAAAGCAAGTACCACTAAAAGCCAGAGATTACACGTACACGGCAACAGAAACAACTTATCTATAGTTTCGCTTTCTGTCTATAGTTTCGCTTCCAGTCTACGGTCTTGCTTTGTTTGTTTGTTTTTTTTCTACGTCAACATCAAACACTTTCATTTCCTCAACGAGAGAACACCAGGAGCTATAGGATGTGAAGCTGGGTACACTTGCGCTATGGAAGCGAGGGGGAGGCGGGGAGGAGAAGGATGGAGTGAGTGGATGGGGGCAAGATAATCAAGTTTGGGTAGAACTCCATTCACCAGGCATTGATGTTCTACTCCTCGCTGGGTAAGTGAGTGAATTACGACCTTAATATCGTATCCAGTAACATACACAGGAGCGACAGCCTCTTAGACACATCACCGAGTAATCACTTACTGATTGTACTGTAGAATGCGGGTGTTTTGTTATTGGCGATGGTGGTTGGCTAAGGGACACGCTATCAATAGAGCATTGCACGAAATAAAGTCATAATCAAATACCTGTAGCGGTAACATTATCACTATTACCATATTCAATATAAGTATTCTATTATATTTTCGGTTATCCTTTTATCATAATGATAACTAATAATAACAGTGTTATTATTACAGTGTCATTATATGATAATTCTCATCATTGTCTTATTATCATCATTATTATTAGTTATCTCTTTCCAATTCTTTAAAAATATATTCACCATAAATAGTTACTTACTGTGCAATCGTTCTAATTATTAGTCTTAAGAACAATAGTGAATGAAATTTGGAAATAGTGTTGACATAAACAACAATATATATGAATAAATTTGATCATGTGAATTTTACCATGTTTATTACAATGTTAGCAACAATATCGTAAGTGCCTCAAAGGGTAATTATGTGAACAAAGTGTTTTTAGTGAAAGGGGGACAGTAAAAAAAAACGATAATAGCTCCCCAGCATAAACTCATTCTCCGGTAAAAAGGGGAAAAAATGAGATGGTTGAAGCCCCAGTGAATATTGCAATTACTTTGTCCTGATTCTTGGTTGAGTTTCAATTTTTTTTCTGTGTGTGCATCCTTCGTTCATGGTATAATCTTTTTAATGAAATGAAAGCAAAATACCTTTGAAGTACAAATAGGACTCATGACAGACATATGCATATATATATATACGCCAGTACGTGCATGTGTTTGTGTGTGTGTGTGTGTGTGTGTTGTGTGTTGTGTGTTGTGTGTGTGTGTGTGTGTGTGTGTATGTGTGCGTGTGTATGTATGTATGTGTGTGTATGTATGTGTGTGTGTATGTATGTATGTATGTATGTGTGTGTGTGTGGTGTGTGTGTGTGTGTGTGTGTGTGATGTCTAATGTCCCCATATTCATTTCATTACAACGGCCCCTCTTCATAACAATACAGTTCATATCTTCCGACTTACTTGCTTCAGTTTCTCATTATACCCCAATCTCAGAAGATACTTTACGACAGAAGATAAAGACCGAAGAAAAAAAAAAAAAAAAAAAAAAAAAAAAAAGACCGTGCCATTTCACTGCAACGCTCACTGCAACAGAACACTTATCTCACACGCCAGTATCACGAAACGATCAGGTGTTGCAATGAATCCTGCAATAAATCCAGCTTTCTTGTCAGCCGGTAATGAAGCGACAGCTCGACGACTCATGAGATCATGGGATTTGTGCTCAAGCGCGTACCCAGGGCGGAAGACGCACGGTGCCGCTGAGGTGCCACCCGCTGACATGAGGGCTTTTACTTGATTTTAAAGGGAAATTATCACGATATAATGCCATTGTCTATATCATTAAAAAAAATATGTATCATTATTAATGTCGGTCTCACCAGTGTTATGTATCACAATATAATGCCATTGTCTATATCATTTAAAAAAATATATATCATTATTAATGTGGGTCTCACCAGTGTTATGTATCACAATATAATGCCATTGTCTATATCATTAAAAATATATATGTATCATTATTAATGTTGGTCTCACCAGTGTTGTGTATCACTGTTAATGCCGATATCATTACGGCACGTGTTATAATGCCTTCTTATCTTGACTAAATCTTCACCATCATCATCACCATAAGGAATATGAATAGGGTGATAACAATTGAAATTACAGTGATTAAAACAAGAACAGAACCAGCTATACAACAATAACAATATAATATTTTTGTGTTTTCTTAATCGTAAAGCTTTCTACATTGACATTCTATAAATAAATACACCTTCATATAGGAAGCGAGACAGAAATCATATATTTGAAAAAGTGTGAACCTTCATAAACTACTTCACACATACTTTAACTGAAGTTGCTAAAAATCTGATACTTATCCATAACTACTGCAGTTATCATAATTAGCATGGTGATAGCCATTACTACTGTTGCCATTACTATCCCTAGTGATGATTTAATTTCATACAGCTACGGCTTGGTGCATTGGTCTTTGTTTTCTCAAAGAATGTAATATGACAATTCATATTTGTAAATGAATACGCTGCCATCCACCACAGCTTTCTCATATCCAATAATCGATTATTTCATTTCCTAAAGAGTAAATGGGGTGAAATATAAACTTTTAAAAAATATTATTCTTTGCTGAATCAACATAAGTTAATTTACTAAGTCGAATTAGAAAAATCAAATTAATGACAATAATATCTTGTGTATCTGTGTAATCATTATCATTTTTATTTTTCTTATGTCTTACCTTATATAAGCAATGGTTCCTCTTCGGTTCTATTTCAGAGTGCAAAAGAAAAACGACAGATCTACATTCACTTTCTAGCCTTCCATAAATCATTGAAGTATTTGGATAAAGAAAACTAAATACTTAGCCAACTGCCATGACACATCATCACTCTGCTACATCTAACACGGAACAGGATCTACAGGGATAAAAAAGCCGTGTAAAATAATGTGTAAATCAGCTCCATCTCCATCTCCCTCTCCCTCTCTCCCCCCCCTTTCCGCCTCTATCCCTCTCTCCTTCCCTCCCTCCCTCTCTCTCTCCCTCTCCCTTTCCATCTGCCTCTCCCTCGTCCTCTCTCCCTTTCTCCTTCCTTCCCTCCCTCCCTTCGCCCCCTTCGTTTTCAAAATGAAAACAAACAATATTCAATTATCCTTTTGAATAACAAAGTATTAATCAAACTGGACTATAATCACCATATTCATCAAGAAAACCATAACATTCTTTTTCTGTGAATGTCTGTTACAGAAAACGTTTATTGCACACAGTCTAAGATATGAACATATTTAATTTTGCTTTGTTTCGTTTCCTGACAAGTTAATCGAAAATCTATGAGCTATAGCCTATTTTAGAGGCTCATTTTAGATAGAAATACAAATACATCCGTCATAGAGAAACATCAATTCAAAGACCGATCTAGCCTGATATTACACCTTTGCAATATTTCTCATTTAGTCAGTTTCACATGAGAATTTCAGCGAACGCTAGTTGAAAGTCTGCTCCACAGAGTGAGCTTGGTCTCGGGCTGACGGATCAAGTTTCTCTCGGGCACAGCATAGCAGATCGGAGATGCGAGAACGACAGGCGACACCTCGTCCAAGTATCTACCGAGTTCCTTGGTTGTTTTCTCTCTCATGACTTCGCCTATCCTAGCAAAGAACAATTTTTCTTGAGGACCCATTCTTCCTGTTGTCAAAACTAATGGTAGGATATTTCCATGATGTGTATATTTGATTCTTCTTCTTCTTCATTTCGCGAGCTTCTGCCAGTATCAAGCCCAAGTCGAAGATTCGACTGTCGAAAAAAACTCTGTCCACCGGGCTAGAATTCTCGAGTACTAAGGTCAACTCTTGACTCATTTGAAGAGTTTGCCGTTTGACAGGTCAATCGTTCCTCTGGTAATAGAGGTAGCTCTACTTTAACGTCGTGCCAAAAGCCTCCCTTCATGCATTGCATCGCATGACCAGCATCAAGGGGAGATCGATATGAGCGCCGTCTTGGCAAACCTTCCCCTGATCAATCAACCGTAAGGCTAAATCATTAGCGAACTCCTGTTTATTAAGACTAAAGACTTGCGCTTTGATTAGCAAGGTTGTTTACTGTTTCCTGTGCAACATTTGCATTATGCTATTACTACTACTACCTGTACTACCAAAACTACTACTACTACTGCTACAACAACAACAACAACTACTACTACTACTACTACTACTATCAGTTCTACTGTAGCTACTATTTTATCATCAACAGTAACTACTATTAATGTCATTATCCTTATAGTCCTCTTAATAATCACACAAACACAAACGAGCGCAGGCGCCCATGTAACAATCTTTATATATCCTTTTGAAATGCACTCATAAAAACTACGAGCGTAGATAAGACCCATCTTCAGCCATGCTCCTTCTAATCTCTTCTCGCCATTCGCAACCGTTTCTTCTAGCCCCCCCCCCCCCTCTTCCACGCCCGTCGCCGCCCTCCTCCCCACCCCTGTGCCGATTGCTCCTTTTTTCTTCCTCTTCTTTTATTCGCATTTCTCCTCTTACTCTTTTTTCCCTTCAGTTCCTGTTCTCTTGTCCTTCTTCTTCACACTTTTCATCTCAGTCCCCCTATTCCCCCTTTCCCCCTGTGTCCCTCCCACTCATATCCCTACTGTTCCCTTCTCTCTTCACTTCCCTGTCCACCCTTTCTCTCCCTCCCCCTCCCCCCCCCCTTCCCCAGCCCCTCCCCTTCGGACTCCCATCACAACTTGGAGGTGGAAGTTTGGACAGAGTGGATGAGGAGCCGCGGATTATGCCTTTTATCGCCCTCGCCGGGAGGAGTTCGCTGTGCCTCCAATTTGCGAACCGATGGCACTGCACCGTCCCACGCGCCCCTCCCTCCCGCTCTCTCAACGCACTTATATGCACGCACGAACACGCGCACACTTACACGCACACAAACATGTGTGTGTGTGTGTGTGTGTGTGTGTGTCTATATATACATATATATGTATATGTACATATATATATACATAATATATATATTTATATATATATATATAAATATATATACAAATATATATATATATACAAATATACATATATATGTATATANGTGTTTGTTTGTTAGTGTTTGTGCGTGTGTATGTGTGTGTGTGTTTGTTTGTGAGTGTTTGTGCGTGTGTATGTGTGTGTGTGTGTGTGTGTGTGCTTGTTTGTGTGTGTGTGTGCTTGTTTGTGTGTGTGTGTGTGTGTGTGCGTGTGTTAGTTATTGATATTCAGTGTGTATTCGACCCTTCATTCACATATATTTATGAAACGTAAACAAATCAAACACTACTAAACTCAAGTCTTTCAAGACAAAAATCGAAATAATCCGTTATTCCGTAGGATTTGTGAACATCTACAATATTGCCGGTTTAATGGAGAGAGTGTTACCTCTGTAATGTAGCTAATTACTCCATCATTTCTGAAGAGTCCTCCTATATATCCTATATCCTCCTCAGTATCCTTGACGTCGAGCAGGCGTGTCACCCTCTGTGTATTTACCTGAGGCCCTCGTGCTGCCGCCTTAACAAGGACAGTCTTGTGAATATTCATTAATATCACTTATGTAACAATATGACTTATGTAATCAAAGCCCGACGAAATAGATTGTTGTTAACATTCTAACACTCTCTCTCACCTCGTCGCTCTTGCTCTCCTGGAAACACACAGAGCTCTATAGTATAACAAAGGCAGCAACTGAGATGGAGAAACATTAATTAATTAGCACTTTTGTTCTGGGGGCCGGCACGCAGTTCTAAGGTAAAATGACGTGATGGATTGGCTTGCTTTTTTCTATGTCTAGTTGAAAGAGATGAGTTTGTAGCTATTGTTGGTGCTATTGTAATGTCACTTTCACATGCCGGGATGACAATTGTGACATGCTAAATTATGTCCTCGAGTGAGTGAGTATTTTACAAGAAGCAAAAGTGGTGCAGATTGTCTGCTCGAAGCAACTATCCATTTAGTGTGATCCTGTCAAACGGATAAATATGTATACAGTACGGGTGACTTCACTTCCCAATCTCGATATAAACGGCATACTTTGAGACGTAAACTATCATCATCGTAATTTAAAAGTTTGCCGTTCTCTTCAACCGATTCGATTACGTTCTCGAAATACGAGAAATCGCTACCTCCATTATCATCGACCCTATCTACTCAAAATACCTTCAGATTCTGGACTAGATCTGGGTGGTCCTTTGGTGTCTGGTATGGATATATTCAAATCACTAGGCTCTTCTGCGTTTAGAATACGATCACTAAATGCAGTTACCTGCACCCTTCCCTGGGGATAATTAAATAGGTTCCACTTCGAGCTTTTTTAAGGATACGGCTGTAAGAACCAAAGATCCTTAGTAGGAGTGTGTGCAGCAGGCTGAGAAACTTAAATTTGGTTATGTATTTTCTGCCTTTTCTCTACTAGAGACGCGTTTGAATAGGAAATAATAATTTCGATGACAAGAACGTATTGTTGCACGTATCAAATTTTCAAGCAAAACGTTTCAGGCTCCTTGGATTTCAATCATAAGGTTGAATAATATAACTTACTATGTGTAATTATTCATTTCCTTCCATACAGTTCTCCAAAGGTGCCCACAGGAGAGTACTTATTACGCGTCAAATATATCAACAGAGACTAGGCGTTCAGACGGCTACCGAGGCTGAATGAAGAGGAATTGTACCGTATGTGAAAGAGAAGGTGAGAGTTCTGAAGACGGTTATGGGTCTATAAGGGAGGGAGGGGATAAGGGGTCTGAGAAGGGATCAACCAGAAGAAGAATGCACTGCGCCCTCGACTACAGGATATTTATTCATCGCAACAGGAAAATCCAGCAATAACAGCAGTACTTGCTGTGATATAAAGTACACTAAATGAAGATAACTGTAGTAACAATAACAGTAGAAGTGGTATTAATCGAAACATTTTTTTTTCCAGGGAACAACATGGATCAGTATGTGATCATTACAAAAAGAAAATCCAGGAAATCCCTCACCATAACAAACTTCTGATACATTCAAAGTCCAATGATATGACCAGTATAAATAAATACAATCATCGCAGGTGCCACACGAATATGAGACACCATCATATCAACCTCCACAGCCAAAGAGATGAGGTGTAAGTGAGCTAAGGCAACAGGATGTTCTAAGCAGGGAGACAAGACTAGAAGAACGTGTAATCGCACTCGAGGGATGTTTGTTTCCAGGGGGAGATGTAGGCTTAAAGGAGATTCTGAATATGTTTATTTTCCCTCTGTATACATCTGCTCTTCTAGGTGCCCCGAGCGGGAGGGAATCAATAAGCAGAGAGGGGGATATAAAAAGGGAAATACCGTATAAACAAACGTTAATGGGCGGATCAACAACAAGGGCTTATGGATGACATTGTATAATAAGGAAGTGGCAGAGGACGAGAAAGGAGAGATCTCACTAGAGCCAAAGTGGGGAATAAAAATGACAGATGATGATGACCTTAGAGGGGATCTGCCGATAATCCGAGTTTCCTGCTACTAGTTATTGTCTAGCTGTTGTTATTAGTTAGCTCATGGCCTGAGTCTAGAAATTAGAAAGGAAACAAATAAAAGAATGACTCATATCCAAACAGTGAGAAATATATGAGCTGAGTAACAGGGGAAAGCGGGGGAGGGGGGATCTAGGGCAGAATATTGACTAAACATTCCGTAAAATATGCAGTCATGTTGAATTTGACAAACAATACAAGTAAATAATCGTACACAAATTCTACTTTACGAATATGAAGTGGGGAATGATAGATATAGCACACGTGGATCCTTTTCAAAATGTTCATGTTTTATCAATAAACATGAAACATTTTACTTCTAGCTACATATTCATGTCAATTTTCTACCTTTTTACGGTCGGGTTTATAGCCTTTTTACAAACTGTCCATGTTTTATGCATAACCACAGCAGATCGTTCTAAGTATTTTGATTCTTACATTCGAAAGAACTCGATTTTCTCTTCTTATATAGCATTTTGTAGGTGTTTCCTTGATCCTGAATTTTAGCGCCATAAA
>BOPN01000055.1:789277-791777 GCA_017312705.2 Penaeus japonicus
CTTCGCATGTTATCCGCCTAAAATAGTCAAACCTTGTATTGTGCGCTAGCGTGAATACATATGCAAATATTAACACATATACGTGTCTACATACATACATATGTAGACAGACAGTGTAGCAAATATTTATTCAAACATTTTGCAGCCACCATGGCTTTTTACAGCATAGACGCCAACCGCTCGGATAAGGTCTGAAAATTGAATCTCGTCGAAAAAAAAACTAGTTCCGATGCATTAATTATCAAGCAAATGTGATTCATAGTCTACACCAATTACTTTTTAATGAGGTCATCTGGCTGACAAACTAGGATGGAAAACTATCGGGTACACATCTCCATGCTTCACAGGGCATTCCTCTCGTCAGGATTAATGTGATTGTTGATGCGGGAAATCAATCACCCACCGGCTTAGAATTAAAAAACCTAAAAGGAGATGAAAGTCTTAAGTTTTCCTTTTTTGTTTTGCACAAGGTATTGATGACATTCAGCGATCGGCCGTCGAAATGGATATCAAACGAATTTTAGAGATGAATGACATTAAAGTACCTTTGCATATGCAGAGTCTATCGGGGATCTTTGCATGTGTAACATTCATCAAAGTAAATAATTATACACCTGATTATCTACACGGCATTTACCTTCACAAAGGAATAGTAGTGAGCTGACTGGTAAATACGCAGATGGGATATTGAACACCTACTCACACTCACCCTTACACTCACTCACACACACACATCTCTAATAAACAGGTATCTATACCTACATAGTTGTCGAGTAAGTATCTTTGTCACCAAGTAATATGCTTTTCAACTGGCATTTGCTTAATCGAAAGCGAGTTAAAACCAGACCAGATATTTACTAATGATAGAACCCGGCACAGGTGTGCGAAATCATTATCATTCGAATTTGAACGAAACTAATAAACTGAAAGTCTTGAAACACCTGTTGGAGCCAGAAACACCTGCAGGGCGGCCAGGCATTTAGTGAATGTCAGTATATCATACCCGAAGACGTTGCTTCACCAGATGTGTCATTAAATCGAAGAGATGATTACAGAAACATGTAAACAAAGGCTGTGCACATAGAGAACACTCACACTCACACTTTAATTGTTTGAAACTATGAATATACCTGTATGATATATACATATGAATATACCTATCAATATAGCCAATTATACGAAATGATATAAAGTCGCATTTATGTCTGTTCAACGCAATTACATAGGTGTGTGTGTGTGTGTGTGTGTGTATATATATATATATATATATATCTATATATATATATATATATATATATATATATATATATATATACTATATATATATATATATATATATATATATATATATATATATATATATATATATATATATATATATATATATATATATATATATATATATATATATATATGTATATATATATATATATATATATATATATATATATATATATATATATGTATGTATTTATGTATTTACACATATACATACACATATACACACATATATATACATATATATGTATATATATATATATATATATATATGTGTGTGTGTGTGTGTGTGTGTGTGTGTGTATGTGTGTGTATATATGTATATATTTACATATATATGTATATATATATATATTATGTATATATATACATACATATATATATATATATATATATATATATATATATATATATATATATATATATATATATATATATACATATGAATCAGGGTGGAAGAAACAGTGTAGGCAAGAGTGAAGGATATGGGTCGAAAGGAAACTAAGACAAATGGGAGAAGAGAAACACGAGGCTAGGACGAAGGGTGGGGAGGAAAATAAGGGCGGAAAAGGAAAATAGAGCAGGAGGGAGAAGGCCCAGAGGTGTGATAAGGTAGGGAGGAGGAGGCTGAAGCTCTACACTATATATATATATATATATATATATATATATATATATATATATATATATATATATATGTATGTATGTATATACATATGTATGTATGTATGTATATGTATATATATGTATGTATATATATATATATATATATATATATATATATATATATATATATATATATATATGTATATATATGTATGTATACATATATATGTATATATACATACATATTTATACATATTTATACATATATTTACAAATACATATATACATACATACATACATATATATATATATATATATATATATATATATATATATATATATATATATATGTATATATGCTTCCTCATTTTCCTCCCCACCCTCCGTCCTAGCCTCGTGAAAGTTTCTCTTCTCCCATTTGTCTCAGTTTCCTTTCTACTCATATCCTTCACTCTTGCCTACACTGTTTCTTCCACCTTGATTCATCTTCTGACACTACATTTCCTATCCTCTAACTACCCTTACCCTCGTTGTTGTATCCTGAGTTGGCCTCTTCCTCATTTTCTTTCGTTTTCTACCCTATGTTTCGTTTGTTATCTTACACGTACTCCCCTTT
>BOPN01000055.1:796777-799277 GCA_017312705.2 Penaeus japonicus
AGCTGCGAGCCGACCGCGGAACAGCTAACACCCGATAAGCAGTTCTAATTACATACTATCATTGCATGTTGGATATAATCATTAAAAAAAAAAAAAAAAAAAAAAAAAAGGGTAGGGGACAAAAGAGCAAGAAACTCAAGGCGTAAAAATAATCACACCTCAAAATGATAATCCCATCGATGAAATGGTAAGAGATAAGAAGGGCTAAATACCACGATCAGTCGAGTAAAGAGTAAAATAAAGCGAGCGAAAGAGAAGCTGGAAACCTGAGACGAGAGGAGTCAATTTCTCTCAATTTCTCGGAGTTCGTCCTGTATTAGGAGAAAGTGATCATGAAATCCCCACTTATTCACTAATTACAAAACAAAAATAGATGTACAAGGAGAAGAGGAGGAGAATGTCGAGAACTAAGTGAGATAAGATGAACAAGAAGAGACAGCCGACAGAGAAAGGTTCTTGGAAATGTATAAATGTATAAAAGGGGGAATCATAATGCGTAATACCTTATCGAATCGATAGACCCATACAAGCAGGTAATTAATTTGCGGTATTGGGTTCTGGCCCATATAATTAATCCGTAGTCTGGTATCACGCACTTTCTTCCCTTATCATCGTCTATTGTGTAAACAAGGAGCCTCATTGTCTTTGGAACCTCGTTAAGAAAGAGAAAAAAAAAACGTAAAGAAGATATTTTTTTCCTCAGGCCCTTGTTGCCTACGTGAGGTGCACGGGAAGGTTTACCTATATATATTTTTTTCTTCTTCTTCTCTCTCTCTTATTTTGACAAAATAACACAATCAATAAGACAAACATATATCTATGTGTACATAAACAAATACGAAAAAACATATAATAAACAAACATTTGTAAATATAGAACATGAATGACTCAAAAGAGATATCGGAGAAAGAGACGAGAAGGAACAGAGAAAGCATTTGGTTGGAATCCAAGGTTATATGTTACGCTAAAAAACATATGCATTAAAGAGAGGCACCCCTGTCAGCTCCATCGACTTGTCCCATTTAATAAATCGGTCTGTTTACAGCCTGGATACATATGCGGCTCATGGAGTGAAGTAAGGCGAAAATAAGGCTGTGTGTGTGTGTGTGTGTGTGTGTGTGTGTGTGTGTGTGTGTGTGTGTGTGTGTGTGTGTGTGTGTGTGTGTGTGTGTGTGTGTGTGTGTGTGTGTGTGTGTGTGTGTGTGTGTGTGTGTGTGTGTGTGTGTGTGTGTGTGTGTGTGTGTGTGTGTGTGTGTATTTGTGTGTGTGTGTGTGTGTGTGTGTGTGTGTGTGTGTGTGTGTGTGTGTGTGTGTGTGTGTGTGTGTGTGTGTGTGTGTGTGTGTGTGTGTGTGTGTGTGTGTGTGTGTGTGTGTGTGTGCATACATACATATTTATAACAGTTAATCAAGACAAGGTTTATTTGACCCTCCGTTAATCAAAAATATTATTTATATTACATGTCCGAATCTCTTGTTTGCCCATCTTTTCGTCTCTCTCTCTCTCTCTCTCTCTCTCTCTCTCTCTCTCTCTCTCTCTCTCTCTCTCTCTCTCTCTCTCTCTCTCTCTCTCTGTGTGTGTGTGTGTGTGTGTGCTTATCTTTCTGCCTCCATCCCTCCATCCATTCCTTATTCCTCTTCCCTCCCTCCCTCTCAATTATGGGATTGAATATGCGATACCATTATCAACATTACAAACTTCAACTTCCGATTTCCTCTTTATGGAAACCGAACAACTTTCACATTTCGAAACACTTACACTATACCTTTATAAACACATTGTTTTGCTTTCATCATTGTATGCTTATCAATGTTATTAACATTTTATTACTTTGCTGGGATAATTTCTGTGTACTATTCTTATATTTCCTCTCATGTATTCACATCGCATTCTTCAGTGTAATTTCTGTCACAATTCCATCTTATCAAACACACACATACATACACGTACATATGTTTATTCATCCCTTGTCAAGATACATATATCACTGCAGACGAGTGTTGTTTTTTTCTGTGTTTGATGGAACAAGCCTTAGACACTTCCCTCTTCACTTTCCATTCACAAATATCAAACACGTGAATATGGTAATCGTTAAACCATTGCCATAGTGTGATTAGGAAATATGCGAACAATGCTTACAGGATTTTTTTTTAAATGTTTAATTGAGGCATTCCACTATGGTACAAGTATGTAAAAAGTAAGCTTTGTTGTTTCAATAAAAGTTTTTAAAGTTTGAACTGTGAGCTGTAGTAACATTGTTGAAACTTTTTGTTTACGTTCACATTCATGCAATATACCCAAAACAACGGAGGAAATACATCGTGATATACACTTTGTTCATGGGAGGAGGTTTTCATTTTCTAATCCTGTCATACAGAGTCTAGTTTCAACACCTTGCTCGCAGGAGAAGGAGCAAGCAACACTCATCCCAAGGTCAATTCTGTGCTAGTTAGGCAAATAAACGAACTGAGGCTTATTCAACCATGTTATTCTACACAAAAC
>BOPN01000055.1:811777-819277 GCA_017312705.2 Penaeus japonicus
GGACGGAAGGTAAGATTATTATTATTATTTGGCCTCGCTGCGGTACGAAGTGAAGCCGGAGATGAAGAGACTGGTGGGGCTGGGAAGTGTTGCATTGGATGAGATAGAATAAAAGGGAGGGAGGGAGGGAGGACAGGAGGGAGAGAGAAGGAGAGAGAGAGAGAGAGAGAGAGAGAGAGAGAGAGAGAGAGAGAGAGAGAGAGAGAGAGAGATAAAACGAGAGGTAGGAAGAGAAAAAATAATAATACAAGAAATAGACGAAGAAAACAATGTGGACGGGAATCCACCGTAAAAGCCAGGGACAGAAAGAAAATGAACACAAGGCAGGCCAAGAAAGGGTGAAAGGAGAGAAAAGGAGGCAGACGAGGGAGGATGGGGTCAGGAGAAGGTTAATGGCCTACCAGATGGGAGAGGCGAGGGCGGGATGTAAAGAATGGGGAATGGGAGACAGGAGTAAATGGGAAAACAATACATCTCGATAGTATCTCGATACGGAAATATAATGATGATCAGCATCATATGAATACAGAGGAACGATAATTGAGACTTTTGTCCATAGATTAGTTGTAACGAGTCATTAGCTTATGCAAATGAAGTGAATGATGGGAGATGAAGGCTTGCTCGAGGCGAACCACCAAATCAGCGCCGTCACCATAGAGGAAGAATCAATAAGTATATGCTTTCACTGAAATACCCCTCTCTATCACCTCTCTCTCTCTCTCTCTCTCTCTCTCTCTCTCTCTCTCTCTCTCTCTCTCTCTCTCTCTCTCTCTCTCTCTCTCTCTCTCTCTCTCTATCTCTATCTCTATCTATCTATCTATCTGTCTATCTCTCTCTCTCTCCCTGACAGTGTCATTAGTTTTTTATAACAGTATCATCTATGAATTATCACCTCCAAGGCACCCGAAGGCTCTATTGTCTGTTATAACTCCGTGTTTCAGTACGTTTGTTGTCTACCTATGTTCCCTGTCCCTTGACCTAGCCTAACTTATCATAACCAACCCTAACCTAACTTAGCATAGCTCAGCATAGCCTAACCTAATCTAACCGACTAAGGGACGTAAAAGACCAGGCAACTTAGGAGTGAACCCCTTGCGTTTCTCCAATTACAAGGCCTTGGAAAGTGTATAATGACGAGTGGCAGTAAAACAAGCTTCATGCTCCACAGCAACGATTGTTTATCACCAGTGGCGATAGAAAGTTCCTATTACGGCTGGCCGGAATTGCCACGGAGGCTATTTGATAAGTCGTAGCAAGACTGTCTTCTCTTCTGCAGCTCGGGAATTATTTCCGTTTTCATCAGAAAGAGAAAAGAGAGTAGCAGTTAGATTTCTCATCGTTAGGCCCCCAGTATATCGATATCCCCCGTCACACAGGAAGTCAATATTGTCCCGTGCTTATTAAAGATTTCCGAAGTGACCGTTGTAGCTTTGCCGGTATCGTGTATGACTTTGTGAGAATAGAAGGTACGGCGAGTATACTCCGCTGCCAGAAATTTTACCCTTATGAGACATGGGGAGAACGAGTAGGAGGAGGAGGAGAAGAAGAAAAAGATAAAGAAGAAGGGCCAGAGGGAGGAGAAAAGAAAGGAGAGAAGAGAGAGAGGAGAGAAAAGAGAGGGGAGAAAGAGAGAGAGAGAGAGAGAGAGAGAGAGAGAGAGAGAGAGAGAGGAATGGAGGGAGGGAGGGAGAGAGTGAGACATAGAGAATAGAAACAAGAGTACCAAGGAACGCATAAATCGTGAAGACCAACCGGGTTTTGTTGTATAAAGAAGGCGACACATGACAGCAAAAAAAGAAGTAAACAAAACACAAAGGATACGATGGCGGTCACAAGGGTACAGTTCCATGCGATGATTTATGGTGCCGATCATTGACATGGGAAGCACCTCATCTCGAAGGGCTGTAAAAGTATGATGTGAAACGAGGCTAAGAGAAGTAGGTTCGTGAAATAGAATGCTTTTGTCTCTTCTGTATGTCTTTCTCTGCTTCTTCCTCTTTAATTTATCTTTATCTTTTCCTTTTTTTTCTCTCTTTATCTTGTTCTCTCTATGTATATGTGTCGAGAGTACAG
Source organism: Penaeus japonicus (assembly GCA_017312705.2). Classification (NCBI taxonomy): domain Eukaryota; kingdom Metazoa; phylum Arthropoda; class Malacostraca; order Decapoda; family Penaeidae; genus Penaeus; species Penaeus japonicus. Next base: position 813,851 of record BOPN01000055.1, read on the forward strand.
ACGAACATGTTATTGTTTATTTGCGTTCCCTGTCTATACATATTCTTTTCCTCTCCGATTTATTCCTATCAATACATATTCCGTCGTCATTTTCTTCCTAAATACTGGCTAAATACTCTTATTAATCCTGTTTGTTTGTTAATTTACTTTAATCAAGTAATTCATATCTTTCACTTTGAGTTTCTCTTATCCAAGATTTATCCAAGTTTGCCCTTTCCTAATCTCATGCTCACTAGCTGTTTCTATTAACGCAGTGCATTACTTATTTTTCTATTTATCTTATCTCGCCCTAATCAAAGGGTTTGATATAATTAACCGAGTTATATTTGCACATGCAAATTTGTGTATGAAAAAAAAAACTAGGAAATATTTTTCATACCTCATAAAAAAAGCATCACAGAAATACATGTTGCTCTGAAGAGAGAAAAACGAGGAATCCTGTGGAATTCCCTTTTGTGTTGTTATAGCGAAAAGTTTGGCAGAGCGGATTGAAATTCGGGGGAAAATAAGAAAAGACAAAAATAACAACACGGGTCCTGCAGTTTTATGTGCCGACCTTACAATCTTCAGCATTGTAATGAGCAGGGACAGATGGCTGGGGCGGTGTGAGGGGGTTACTTGCTTGTATCCTATCCTGTTACTTATATAAGTAAAAACATACATACGCACGCATAAATACAAACACACCCCAAGCATGTAGTGTATCCTATCCTGTTACTTATATAAGTAAAAACATACATACGCACGCATAAATACAAACACACCCCGCGCATGTAGTGTAGTGTATCCTGTTACTCATATAAGTAAAAACATACATACGCACGCATAAATACAAACACACCCCGCGCACACAAAAAGATTAATGTACTGGTTATTAGAAAAGAAAGAGTTTGATAAAGGTGAAAGAGATGTAGTGCGTAACCTTAAAACATTCCCTTGTCAGGTATAAACAATGCAATAACCAACACCAAGGGCTAGCCGAAGAACATTATAAAATATGGGAACAATTTTTGTAAAAAGAAATATTGCACGACATACTCCTGAAATCTGGTTGCTTATGCAATAAAAATAAAACGTATGACGTGTAAACTGGGGTAAGGGGACTAGATGAACAAATACGTAGTCTCGCTTTCATTAAAATTATATCATGATACATATGTTCTCTCTTCTCTCTCTCTCTCTTCTCTCTCTCTCTCTCTTCTCTCTCTCTCTCTCCTCTCTTCTCTCTCTCTCCTCTCTCTTCTCTCTCTCTTTTCTCTTCTCTCTCTTCTCCCCTCCCCTTCTCTTCCTTTTGTTTCCTTTTCTTTCTTCCCCTCCTTTACTCTACCCTACCCTACCCTACTCTACTCTACCCTACCCTACCCTACTCTACTCTACTCTACTCTACCCTACCCTACCCCCCCTCTATCCTACTCTATCTTACCCTACCCTCTTCTACCCTACCCTACCCTAATTTCTTTTTCTTTCCTCTTTCCTCTCCCCTCCTCCCTTCTCCTATCCCCCCCCACACACATATCCTGTCCTCTCCGCTCTCTTTCGCTCTCTCTGAACGTTCAATTCATTACTTAATCAAAAGTCAACTTTCGAATCCGCCTAATTCCCGTTCGAGTGTTGCAATAGAGAGATATGCGCGGAGATCACCGATGCAATGTTATTATCATTTGAATTGAACAAAGGTGCATTTTGCCGGCCAAGGTTTTACCATGACTTCTTGAGGGAGGGAGGGAGAAAGAGGGAGAGAGTGAGAGAGGGGGGGAGAGGGAGAGAGGGAGAGAGGGAGAGAGGGAGAGAGAGAGAGAGAGAGAGAGAGAGAGAGAGAGAGAGAGAGAGAGAGAGAGAGAGAGAGAGAGAATATAGAGAGATATAGAGAGAGGGGGGGGGGGTGGGGGGTAGGGAGAGAGAGAGAGAGAGACAGAGAGAGAGAGAGAGACAGAGAGAGAGAGAGAGAGAGAGAGAGAGAGAGAGAGAGAGAGAGAGAGAGGGGGGGGGAGAGAGAGAGAGAGAGAGAGGCAGACGGACTGACAGACAGAAAGACAGACGAATGATCAGAAACAAATAGACAGAAAGAGAAGCGTTTTGAAAACCAGTTCGTTTCTGTATCTTTTCTTTGATTGCTCGGATATCTTTCCTTTAAAAAAGCATCCCGGAACACTACTACGAAAAAAATCAGTCAAAACTCACCTCAACTAGATTTACAAATGTATTAAAAAACAGCGGCACCGATAAATCAGTTTCTTACAAAAGGCATCAGTCATCGAGGCAAATAATAAACGACGAGGAATATTTTTTTTTCTTTTACTTATCTAAACCATCAATGCGTGTGTGTGTGTGTGTGTGTGTGTGTGTGTGTGTGTGTGTGTGTGTGTCCGTGTGCTTGTGCCTCTGTGGAGCAGACAACCCACGACCCTTAATTACAGCAAGACACCAAGCATCAACCCTTGGAACATCAGCAATAACAACAACAACAAAGCGAAAACAAGCAGCGAGGGTTTTGGCGAAGGCCCCATCAAAAAAAAAAAAAAAAAAAAAAAAAAAAAGAGTTTAACTTTTCCTCTAATAAAGAAGTGAGTCCCCCCCTGGCGCGTCTGGTCTTCCCCTCTTTTTACTGTTTCACTTTCCCCCTTGGTTGTTTTCTTAAATGCTTATACCTCGTCGGTCTCTCTTTTTTTCCCCTTCTGTCGTCAGCCCTCACCCCTTGTCAGCCCCCTACTTTCCCCTCTCTCTCTTGTCCCTTATTCCATGCGTCATCCATGCTGACCCTTTCAGGTTATTCGGTCTCTGTGGGATGATTTCTCTCTCTCTCACACACACACACATACACACACGCACACGCACACATACACACACACAGAGAGAGAGAGAGAGAGTGAGAGAGAGAGAGAGAGAGAGAGAGAGAGAGAGAGAGAGAGAGAGAGAGAGAGAGAGAGAGAGAGAGAGAGAGAGAGAGAGAGAGAGAGTGAGAGAGAGTAAGTGAGTCGCATGCAAATGATCGAGAATAGAAGAACAATCCCAAAAACTATATCAACAAATTTTCTCATGGCAATCCGACTGATGGTATGGCAAAAAAGGAGGAGGAAGAAGAAGAGGAAGAAAAGAAAGAAAATGGAAGAAAAGATATAGTAGAAGACGAAGGACGAAGGGAAAAAAAAAAACGTTTCCCGCTCGATATAGTCAAAGTTCCTGCTGAAGTATCTGACGAATGGAGTTGGCGTAACTTGGGCCAGTGTGCAATCCGCATGTGAATGTGCGACTTATGGCTTAAACGCAAGGCGAAAATTTTATGTATGAGGGGATGTGACATGAAAACTCTTCTCTCTTCTTCTTTTTCTTCTTCTTCTTCTTCGTCTTCTTCTTCTTCTTCTTCTTCTCTCTCTCTCTCTCTCTCCCATTTTCCTTCCCTCTCTCTCTCCCTTTTTCCTTCCCTCTCTCTCCCTTTTTCCCTCCTCTCTATCCCCTTCCCTCTCACTCGTTCTCTCTCTCACTTTTCCTCTCCCTCTTTCTCTCTCCCTTTCCCTCTCCCCCTCTTTCCCCCTCTCTCCTTCTCTCTCCCTTTTCCTCTCACCTTTTCCCTCTCTCACTCATTCCGAACTTTCTTTCTTTCTTTCTTTATTCCCTCCTCTCTTTACCCTTACCCTCTCCCTCCCTCCCTCTTTCTTCTTTCTCCCTCTCTCCCTCTCTCACTCACTCAATAATTCCTTCACTCATTCCCTCCCTCCTCCCTCTCAGTACTCCCTGTCAATACTATTATGTAGATGTGGCGGCCAGGAGCGCGCACACGCACACGCACAAAGACGCACATAACAGATTATGAAAAATTCAGCGACGAATCAAGAACAACTTTATACCAACAGCAAAACTTCCGTCGGTTCCAAATAGAATTTCCAAACGGTGATGGGCCTGAAATGGTATCTGCTCTCGGTCACGGAGCGTCGCAGATATTCCACTGTCTATGTATACTGTATGTGGAAGTTCTTTTCTCACTCACTCATTCTCATTCTCATTCTCATTTTCTCTCTCTCTCTCTCTCTCTTTCTTTCTCTCTCTCTCTCTCTCTCTCTCTCTCTCACACACACACACACACACACACACACACACACACACACACACTCACTCACTCTCTCTCTATTTTTCTCACTCTCTCTATTTTTCTCACTCTCTCTCTCTCTCTCTCTCTCTCTCTCTCTCTCTCTCTCTCTCTCTCTCTCTCTCTCTCTCTCTCTCTCTCTCTCTCTCTCTCTCTCTCTCTCTCTCTCTCTCTCTCTCTCTCTCTCTCTCTCTCTCTCTCTCTCTCTCTCTCTCTCTCTCTCTCCCTCCTCCCCTCCCTCTCTCTCTCTCTCTTTCTCTCACTCACTTTCCTTCTCTCACTCACTTTCCTTCTCTCACCCACTCTCTTTCTCTCACTCACTCACTCTCTCTGTCTCTGTCTCTGTCTCTGTCTCTATCTCTGTCTCACTCTCCCACTCTCCCACTCTCTCACTCACTCTCCTTTTACATACATTAGGAGGACGTTGCATAACCTGTGGAACGCAATAGTCTGTAAAAACATCCTCCTTATATATGTATATGTTATAAGGAGTGGGACCTCATTCTTTCTTATAGTACATCTTACATCTTACAGGACATTCACTATTCAAATCAGTCAAATATTCAGATCATTTCCCCCTTCTTCCACGCGCCTTGCTTTATACATAACTAATGGTGATCGGAAAATCTTTCCAATCTGACTACTTACTGGGATAGTAAAGGGAATCGCTAACATTCCCTTAAGCTTTCTTATCTCGCGATGGAACAAATTAAACATTGTTAAGCATTCTACAGTAGCTATCTGTGAGATGTACGAGTTCTGTATCAGATCGATAAGTACTGTGAATAACTATTTTCAGTCAACAAACGGCAAGTGTTGGTAACTACAATACATAATGTATACTAGACTCTCTCTTTTTCTCCTTTCTTCGCCTCCTCTCTCTCCCACTCTCACTCTTACTCTCAGTCAGCCTTTATCTCTCGATCAATCACTCTCTCTCACTCACTCACCTACTCACTCACTCACTAACTCACTCTCTCTCTTTTTATTGTCACTTTTAATCTCACTTGATTTTCCTTTTTTCTCTATCTCTCCCCTCTCCCCCGCCCCATCTCTCTCTCTCTCTCTCTCTCTCTCTCTCTCTCTCTCTCTCTCTCTCTCTCTCTCTCTCTCTCTCTCTCTCTCTCACTCACTTCTTTCCCTTCCTATTTTCCCTTCTCCCCCCTCTTTAACACCCTATCTCTATCTTTAACCCCACCCCCTTTCTTCCTTCCCCTCTGTGTGTGTGCGTGTGCCTGTGTGTGCGTGTGCGTGTGCGTGTGCGTGTGCGTGTGCGTGTGCATGTGCCTGTGTGTGCGTGTGCATGTGCGTGTGAGTGTGCGTGTGCGTGTGCGTGTGCGTGT
>BOPN01000055.1:824277-829277 GCA_017312705.2 Penaeus japonicus
TTCTACCGAAATTAGTACAGCCAAATATAATTGCATACTCGGTTGCAAGATATGTAGGAGCCTCTTCAACCAATTTGGACTAATGTGTTCATGACGCCATGCCTCAACCTGTTGCAGTCATCGAGATATGACACGTGTTCATGACCATGTTGATTTGGACCATCGAACAGAGAAGCCTAAGGTTGGATTCTGAACGAGAGGCTCTATTTTACAGGACCATATGCTTTTGACGCGATTTATAACTGAATCAAATGAACAAAGGTCTATTGCTCTGTTTCCGCGTGATATTTTTTTGGATGTTCATATCATTCGGAACAATAATGAACATCTGAGAATTTAGTGATGAAACTGAAGAGTGAGTGTGATACATGTGAAGGTTCCCTTTTTTTTTTTTTTTTTTTTTTTTTTTTTTTTTGTGTGTGTGTGTGTGTATGTGTGTGTGTGTGTGTGTGTATGTGTGTGTGTGTGTGTGTGTGTGTATGTGTGTGTGTGTGTGTGTGTGTGTGCTTGCGCGCGTACATGAACAAATAAATAAATCAAACAAATAGGACCACCTAAATAATTTCGACTAAATGCGTTGCTAGCAATGAAAAAGAGAGAACTGGCGGTTTCCGGGTCCACCACATTCAGGCACGAGGAAAGGCGAGTTCGGTGCTCGGCAAAGTGTCATCCCAATTCCTACCTGGACTGAAATATGAGACCGATTCTTGTTGTTCCATTTGTGAGGATATGTTTCGTGGAAGGCATTCGTTTCTCGCCGTTAGATCGATGTATCTCGATCGTATATATATGTCCCTCTATGAGTGAGCTACCAAATCTAGATATTTTTGCTTTTGTATTTGCAGAAATAAATCCTTAATTTGTAAATCCTCGTATTTCTAGTTGAAGTGATCCTCCACCTCTAAATAATGTCCTGAATTGTTGTTCAATTTGTTCGAAAGAATGTATTTTATATTTTGCAAATGTAGATTATGATATCGAAGAGCATTCTGGAGCACGGAAACAATCACACTAGCAAGAACAAAAACCCATACAAAAAAAAAAAATCCCCAACGACTGCAACACCAACACAAGCTGAGCCACAATGCCTCAATCGAGCTATGCAACAAAGACAGAGAGGGCGTCATTGTTCAAGGGAAGGAACATGATACCGGCTTCGCATTGATGTTATAGACGACGTATACGTGCCAACAGTGTTAGATCTGGTTAAAGTTCTGCTATTCGTATGCCAGTAAATTTCATGTTTCCATGGCAGAAGACAAATGGGAGGGGGGAGGGGGGAAGGGGGAGACGAGAAAAGGGCGCAAGGGAGGATGGATCAAGAAGGATCGAGAAAGAGTGATGTGAAGGGGAAGAGAGAGAGAGAGAACGAGGGGGGCCTACTTAAGGTGGGAACAAAGGAGAGACAACCAGACACGGAGCGATAAAAGTGGGGAAAAGGGGAAATGTAAAAGCTGCATTTGTAAGCGCGATAGCCAGAGATACATCAAGCACAAATTTATACTCGAAATATTGGAGATATTGGAACGGCAGAAGCTAGAAAAAGGAAAGGATGGTGAAGGTCAAGGTCACCAGGGGGTCATGGGGGATGATAGGGGAAGGGGGAGAGGAGAGTAGCTAGTTAGGGGAAGGGGGAAGGAGGAGAAGAGAGGGCGTTACTTCGGGAAGGGGGAGAGGGGAGGAAGTGGCTGAGGGAAGGAGGAGAGGAGAGGGAGTGGCTGGGGGAAGGAGGAGACAGGAGGGTGTTACTTGGGGAAGGGGAAGAGGGGAGGGTGTGACTTGGTAAGGGGGAGGAGAGGGAGCGGCTGGGGGAAGGGGGAGAGGGGAGGGTGTGACAGGGGGAAGGAGGAGAGGAGAGGGCGTTACTTCGGGAAGGGGGAGAGGAGAGGAAGTGGCTGGGGAAAGGAGGAGAGGAGAGGGCGTGACTTCGGGAAGGGGGAGAGGAGAGGAAGTGGCTGGGGAAAGGAGGAGAGGAGAGGGCGTGACTTCGGGAAGGGGGAGAGGAGAGGAAGTGGCTGGGGGAAGGAGGAGAGGAGAGACTGGCTGGGGAAGAAGGGAGAGGAGGGAAGTGGATGGGGGAAGGAGGAGAGGAGAGGGAGTGGCTGGGGGAAGGAGGAGAGGAGGGGAAGGATGGGGGAAGGAGGAGAGGAGAGGGAGTGGCTGGGGGAAGGAGGAGAGGAGAGGGAGTGGCTGGGGGAAGGAGGAGAGGAGAGAGGGGGTGGCTGGGGAAGGGGGAGAGGAGAGGGAGTGGCTGGGGGAAGAAGGAGAGGAGGAGGAAGTGGCTGGGGGAAAAGAGGAGAGGAGAGGGAGTGGATGGGGAAGGAGGAGAGGAGAGGGAGTGGTTGGGGGAAGGGAGGAGAGGAGAGGAGCGGCTGGGGGAAGGAGGAGAGGAGAGGGAGTGGCTGGGGGAAGGAGGAGAGGAGAGGGAGGGCTGGGGGGGAAGGAGGAGAGGAGAGGGAGTGGCTGGGGGAAGGAGGAGAGGAGAGGGAGTGGCTGGGGGAAGGAGGAGAGGAGAGGGAGTGGCTGGGGGAAGGAGGAGAGGAGAGGGAGTGGCTGGGGGAAGGAGGAGAGGAGAGGGAGTGGCTGGGGGAAGGAGGAGAGGAGAGGAGTGGTTGGGGGAAGGGGAGGAGAGGAGAGGGAGGGAAGGGGGAAGGAGGAGAGGGAGAGGGTGGCTGGGGGAAGGGGGAGAGGAGAGGGAGTGGCTGGGGGAAGGGAGGAGAGGAGAGAGGGAGTGGCTGGGGAAGGGGGTAGAGGGAGGAGGGAGTGAAGGGGGAAGGAGGAGAGGAGAGGGAGTGGCTGGGGGAAGGAGGAGAGGAGAGGGAGTGGCTGGGGGAAGGAGGAGAGGAGAGGGAGTGGGTTGGGGAAGGAGGAGAGGAGAGGGAGTGGCTGGGGGAAGGGGGAGAGGGAGAGGGAGTGGCTGGGGGAAGGAGGAGAGGAGAGGGAGTGGCTGGGGGAAGGAGGAGAGGAGAGGGAGTGGCTGGGGGAAGGAGGAGAGGAGAGAGGGAGGGCTGGGGGAAGGAGGAGAGGAGAGGGAGTGGCTGGGGGGAAGGAGAGGGAGGAGGGAGTGGCTGGGGGGAAGGGGGAGAGGGAGAGGGAGTGGCTGGGGAAGGAGGGGAGGAGAGGTGGGAGTGGCTGGGGGAAGGAGGGAGAGAGGGAGTGGCTGGGGGAAGGAGGAGAGGAGAGGGAGTGGCTGGGGGAAGGAGGAGAGGAGAGGGAGTGGCTGGGGGAAGGAGGAGAGGAGAGGGAGTGGCTGGGGGAAGGAGGAGAGGAGAGGGAGTGGCTGGGGGAAGGGGAGGGAGAGAGAGGGAGCAGGCTGGGGGAAGGAGGAGAGGAGAGGGAGTGGCTGGGGAAAGAGGGAGAGGAGAGGGAGTGGCTGGGGGAAGGAGGAGAGGAGAGGGAGTGGCTGGGGGAAGGAGGAGAGGAGAGGGAGTGGCTGGGGGAAGGAGGAGAGGAGAGGGAGGGTTGGGGGAAGGGGGTAGAGGAGAGGGGAGTGGTTGGGGGAAAAAGGGAGAGGGAGAGGGAGTGGCTGGGGGGAAGGGGGGAGAGGAGAGGGAGTGGCTGGGGGAAGGGGGAGAGGAGAGGGGAGTGGTTGGGAAGGAGGAGGAGAGGGAGGGACGGGGGAAGGGGTAGAGGAGAGGGAGTGGTTGGGGGAAAAAGGAGAGGAGAGGGAGTGGCTGGGGGAAGGAGGAGAGGAGAGGGAGTGGCTGGGGGAAGGAGGAGAGGAGAGGGAGTGGCTGGGGGAAGGAGGAGAGGGGAGGGAGGGCTGGGGAAGGAGGAGAGGAGAGGGAGTGGCTGGGGGAAGGAGGAGAGGAGAGGGAGGGCTGGGGGGAAGGGAGGGGAGGAGAGGGAGTGGCTGGGGGAAGGAGGAGAGGAGAGGGAGTGGCTGGGGGAAGGAGGAGAGGAGAGGGAGTGGCTGGGGGAAGGAGGAGAGGAGAGGGAGTGGCTGGGGGAAGGAGGAGAGGAGAGGGAGTGGCTGGGGGAAGGAGGAGAGGAGAGGGAGTGGCTGGGGGAAGGAGGGGGAGGAGAGGGAGTGGCTGGGGAAGGAGGAGAGGAGAGGGAGGGCTGGGGGGAAGGAGGTGAGAGAGAGGGAGTGGCTGGGGGAAGGAGGAGAGGAGAGGGAGTGGCTGGGGGAAGGGGGTAGAGGAGAGGGAGTGGCTGGGGGAGGGAGGAGACTTGGGGAAGGGGAAGAGGGGAGGGTGTGACTTGGTAAGGGGGAGGAGAGGGAGTGACTGGGGGAAGGGGGAGAGGAGAGGGTGTTACTTGGGGAGGGGGAGAGGGGAGGGTGTGACTTGGGAAGGGGGAGAGGGGAGGGTGTGACTTGGGTAAGGGGGAGGAGAGGGAGTGGCTGGGGGAAGGGGGAGAGGGGAGGGTGTGACTTGGTAAGGGGGAGGAGAGGGAGTGGCTGGGGGAAGGGGGAGAGGGGAGGGTGTGACTTGGTAAGGGGGAGGAGAGGGAGTGACTGGGGGAAGGGGGAGAGGGGAGGGTGTGACTTGGTAAGGGGGAGGAGAGGGAGTGACTGGGGGAAGGGGGAGAGGAGAGGGTGTTACTTGGGGAGGGGGAGAGGGGAGGGTGTGACTTGGGAAAGGGGGAGAGGGGAGGAAATGGCTGGGGGAAGGGGGAGAGGAGAGGGTGTTACTTGGGGAGGGGGAGAGGGGAGGGTGTGACTTGGTAAGGGGGAGGAGAGGGAGTGGCTGGGGGAAGTGGTAGGGGGGAGGGAGTGGCTGGGGGAAGGGGGAGAGGGGAGGAAGTGGCTGGGGGAAGGGGTAGATGGGAAGGTGGAGAGGGGGAGGGGGCTGATCAGAGGGGGAGAGAGAGAAAGAGGTGAGGATGTGAATCTAAAATAGAAACATTAATAGAACCAGAAAGATGGAAGGACATTAATGCATGCTGGGAAGGAGGAAGCGAGAATTTAATGGGTTTGAGGGATAGGAGAGGGGAGGGAGGGAGGGAGGGAGGGAGAAGGAATCCCCTCCTCCACGTAAGGGAGCTCTCTGTCCTGC
>BOPN01000055.1:836777-839277 GCA_017312705.2 Penaeus japonicus
GCTCTCATTGGACGCTTCCTCCCCGCCATTGTTAGCGGCAGGACCAGCATTTCCATCCGAAGGGCTCTGGGAACACACGCGCGCGCCACGACCTACGAAATCCAGCCATCTTGGCATTACGGGTCCCTTTTCTTTCCTCGCTAACATTTCGACGGCGGCAGTGTTTAGGAATCTGTGGCGTCGGGTTAAACGCTGTTGATGTGGATGGAGGAGACGGGGGAATGGACGAAGGAAGGAAGGGAGGAAAGGAGGGAGAGAGGGAGTAAGAGGGAGAGAGAGGGAGGGGGAGAGGGGGGGAGGGAGGGAGGGAGGGAGGGAGGAAGGGAAGGAGGGATGGAGGGAGGGGCAGAGGGAGGGAGGGAGGAAGGGGGGGAGGGAGGGAGAAAGGGAGGAAGGGGGGGAGGGAGGGAGAAAGGGAGGAAGGAAGGAAAGGAGGGAGGGAGGAAGGGGAGAGGGAGGAAGGGAAGAGGAAAGAAAAGAGGGAGAGGGAGAGAGAGAAAGAGAGCGAGAGAGTCCTCAGTCCCCAGACTTGTCGACTTTCTATCCAGTATCACTGCGTTATGGAAGTGGCGTAATAAAGCACTCGAGTTCTTGCAATCTGCAACTGCAAAATCCTAAGTTCTCGTCCGGGCAACGCGGCCATGCCCTTCCAAGGCGACTGAGCTGAGTTCAAAACTACCACAAAGTACCGTGGTTGAACACACATGATTCACTACGGACATATCCCGCAGGTTCAACTGGATATCTAATAAAGTCTCTAGTTTAGCAATGCATTTTTAAGTTCAAGCGGGTACACAATTAAGCACTCTTGCACATGAAAGGCATATATAATTACAACTTCGTTTTCACATACCGGCACCTATCATTTGTAAATGGTTGGATTAAAAAGAACAAGTAACTTTGAAAAAAAGAGTAAAGATAAGGACTTTGTGTGTGTGTGTGTGTGTGTGTATGTGTGTGTGTGTGTGTGTGTGTGTGTGTGTGTGTGTGTGTGTGTGTGTGTGTGTGTGTGTGTGTGTGTGTGTGTGTGTGTGTGTGTGTGTGTGTGTGTGTGTGTGTGTGTGTGTTATATATATATATATATATATATATATATATATATATATATATATATATATATATATATATATATATGCATATAGATAGAAAGATATATAGCGTGTTTTTCTTCTAAAGAACACTCAAGAATATCTGTTGTATCACCAAGCTACCTGACCTGACAGCATAAACAACTCACTGGAAATTCACCCGACTTAAGTAAAGCGATGCTCGTGATTCAGCCGTACATCCACACACGGCAAGACACGCCCCAAGAAACTGCCAGATTATGCAAGTCCATATGTTTCCACGGCGGTGGCTGGAGCTCGCGTCTGGTGGGTGCATTTTTTTGTTTCTTTCTTTTTTTCTTTCCTTTTTTATCTTTCTGCGTATTCCTCTATTTGACTGGTGTAGTTTTGGATATCTGTTCGTACATATGACATTACGTGGGAATGATTGATATGAATAACATATCGTTTACTATACAGCTGAAGTCCGCCTTTTTTATCAATTCCTATTTCAAAAGAACCAAGGTAAAAGGAATAACAAGTCACTTCCTTCATATCACGTCCCTCTAATCACGAACTGGGATACAGACACCGCCCTTAGATGTTAACGAATGAAAAGAAAATGTCTTCTGTGTGTAGGAAGGTTAAAAAGAGAGATGGCAAAAAAAGGAACGAAATGAAAAAAAATAAAAATAAATAAAAAGAAGAAGAAAAAAAACCCGTCTTGGATGAAAAGGCACATCAAAGGAAAAAGGAATTAACATCGCTCTTCTCATCAGCGTGTGTGCAACTTTTGCTGGCTGATATTCCCCTATTCCCAATGGCCTCTTCCTTAACCTTAATCCTCTCCCTTCCTATCGCCCTGCCCTTCCTTTCCCTCGCTTCCTAAAAAATATCGCTATCATTGCTGTTGCCATTAGTATAAAAATCATCATTATCATTTGCATCAATATCTTTATCGTCTTTCTTAGGATCTTTATTCGTATTATTATTCATGTCATATTTGCCATACCTGATTTCCTTGCTTTTGTATCCCCCTTTTTTTCTCCTTTGCCATAATCATTATCATTAATGATATCGCTCACACATATATATTTTTTTAATGTCCGTCCTGTGATCTACATCAATACTCCTTTTCCCACCGTTTCGTCTCCTCTCCTTCCTAACTCATATTCCTTCGTCCTCCATCCTTCCTCCATCTCCGAACCGTATCCTCCACTTCTTCAGTCCCCCCCCCCCCCCCACCTCCTCTGCCTCAACGCGCCCTCACTGCCAATACACCCCTCCCCTCCCCCTTCCCCCCACACTCCACTTACCACAGATCATCAAAAGTCTTGGCAGTAATTAGTTCCACGGACGTAATTGGGAGCTCTATTAGGTCTAGCGTATTAATTTCCATCAAGGTATTCTTGAGTATCTTTTTTTTTTCTTCTTCTTCTCTCTCTCTCTCTTTT
>BOPN01000055.1:849277-856777 GCA_017312705.2 Penaeus japonicus
CGTGTGTGTGTGTGTGTGTGTGCGTATGTATAGGCGTGTGTGTAGGTGTGTGTGTGTGTGCCTGTGAGTGTGTGCTTGTGTGTGTGTGTGTATATAGATAGATATATAGAGAGAGAGAGAGAGAGAGAGAGAGAGAGAGAGAGAGAGAGAGAGAGAGAGAGAGAGAGAGGGGGGGGGACAGAGAGAGAGAGAGAGAGAGAGAGAGAGAGAGAGAGAGAGAGAGAGAGAGAGAGAGAGAGAGAGAGACAGAGAGAGAGAGAGAAGGGTGGTTGAGAGAGAGAGGGGGGGCCAGAGAGAGAGAGAGAGAGAGAGAGAGAGAGAGAGAGAGAGAGAGAGAGAGAGTGAGTGAGTGAGTGAGTGAGTGAGTGAGTGGGTGAGTGAGAGAGTGAGAAAGTGAGAGAGTGAGAGAGGGAAAGAAAGATTTATATGTATATATATACCAATATATTATATATTTATGCATTTATGTGTAAGAGTGTGGGGGCGTAGGTGTGTGCATGCATACTGAAATAGCATAAGAGATCCAGGGTGTCCCGGCGGGGATCTTCTGGCCTGCATGGCGTGAGAATAGCACCTTCATGCGTCATGGCGCAACGCCTTCTCTGTATCTGGCGTCAAAAATAGCGAAAGGCATGTGCTTCGTCGCATATTATGTCATAAAATAACAAACAAATAACAATTTACGGTGTCAATTTACGATCTGCTAGTTTCAACTCCGGAGTACATAACAGATGGATTCCGCTCTAATAAGAGGTCCCTATGCCTAAGTGTTGTAAGCGTAATTGGGTAAAATTAATTATATGGTTTCAGAACCCTTTTAACTAGACCCTACAACCAGACCGCACTTTCCGGCACTCACACTACATCCTTGGAAAGGGAAGGGCGAGAAACAATACTGTCATGAAGAAATAACGGCCTATGCCTTTTCTCTAACCTATGTTCTCTCAAACTGCCCGGAGAACAATCAACCGGTGATGCTTCCTCTAATAACATCAATGGCAGTCATAAAGTGCAGGCAAGAGAAGAATAAATTTGATAAAAGAGAGGCTTAGGGACAGCAGCGAGAATCACTAGGCAGTTATATAGTCTTATCGCTGTGTGTGTGTGTGTTTATTGTATATATAATATCTCCGTTATTAAAGGCCATAGATTTAAGTGTAATGGGCGTCGGGAATGCAAAGGCAATACCATAAGGTGTGTTGTAAGCACAGCCGTTGTTTGAATTTTCGGTCGACTACTGCAGATAACGCGATGTTCAAGCCGCTTACAGTACGAACGGGGAATTTATCGGTTATTTTATAGAGAAGCTGCGCGTCGCTGATACTGATGAATTTGGTATCGATGGATTATATTCAATGTGTACTAGACAAATATTGAAATCATAAGCAAGAATAAAAACCTAGATAAGAATAGTCCACAGAGAGCGCTTTACCCACAATACATTGCTTGGGTTCTGCACAACATTAAGCAGCATTCAGAACTTTCAGTACAAGGAGGGGTGGGGGGGTGGGGGGGGTAGTTAAATGAGAATGTAGTCTAAGCCCCAGCTTGACACCTCTTATGGAACCTCCAGATACTCCCCCTCCCCCGCACCTCCGTAAAGAAGATTAGAGGAGAAATCGCAAATGAGTCATTATTTGATATTACATTAATTGCTGTGCTTTTATTATTCTCTCGATATGACCTTTAATTATCCTGGTGCCGCATCCAAGAAAATCGGTTGCAAATCCACCTAGAAGAAACGTCATCACTGGCCTACCAATCAGATGCGTTCACCAATCACCGCCCAAGAATATCATAACACAGTCACGCGCAATTTCTTCGAAAACATGAAAATCCTACTCCCTTCACCTCATCTCTTATCTAACGGAATAAACGGGCATCTAATTTTGACTCTGTTGAGACAGAACTGCTGGTAGAATCAGTTTATGAATGGCATGAAGTGCTGGAATAAAAGATTTCTGCAGAACACACGAAAACCTTAAGAATAACGAGATAAAATTTGAAACTGTTTACCGATCGATAAACCTTACTTTAATTAAAGGGACTACTGCTGTGTTTCTAGGGGTGTCTGATAAACTCTCAGCTATTTAGCCTTTAGTATAATGAATTTTAAAATGCACAATTATCACAACATAATTGTTATAATTGTGAAAGTTTTAGTTCCAGCTTGAGGACTTTGCGACATGGTTGAGCAGCCGCAAAAGTTATGCCAAATCGGACGTCGCAAGTTTCTTGGATTGGTCGCAACGGGCTGGTCGCAATTTCGCTCCATTTGCGACCAAAACACGAGTCGCGACGGAGCAAGGCGTTCATTGGATCAGGCCCCTGGTTCATTACAAGACCTTCCCATATTAAATTCTTTAGCATCGGCGATGCTCATCTTTTCTATATCATTAACGATTTTTTAAATCACACATCATAGGCATATTCAAATCGGTATACATATGTACATATTGATTTATCTTTATAGTGCGTTTAACTATAAATTGTGTGTGTGTGTGTGTGTGTGTGTGTGTGTGTGTGTGTGTGTGAGTGTGTGTGTGTGTGTGTGTGTGTGTGTGTGTGTGTGTGTGTGTGTGTGTACATGTGTGTGTGTGTGTGTGTATACATGCTTTGTGTGTGTGTGTGTGTGTGTGTGTATACATGCTTTGTGTGTGTGTGTGTGTGAGAATGTGTGCGAGCGCATGTGCGTAAGCGTGTACAGCAACCCGATCACATAACGCAATTAATACCCATACAATAAAAATAAAAATACAATAACTAAAATACATAGAAATACATGCCTACATCCCCGCTAAACGAAGCAGTTCGACCGGCATAATTGTAATTTAACAGCGGCGGCATGTTGGCAGCGTATCAGGTAAATCTTTTTACATATTCCATCAAGCAGCGTAAATGGATTGCCAGTCTCGTGCCATGACGTCCTCCGGATTCTGCCCGAACTTTTGACAGGATAAATTTCGGAGGGATAACATTGGATCAGACTTGATCCTGTATCGTGGTCGGTATGGTGATTGATAGATCATTTACATGTCAAGCATTCACATGGACCACATACTGTACATAGAGGGGTATACAAACACGTATTTGTGTTTGTGTGCTAGCTGCGTGCGTGTGTGTGTGTGTGTGTGTGTGTGTGTGTGTGTGTGTGTGTGTGTGTGTGTGTGTGTGTGTGTGTGTGTGTGTGTGTGTGTGTGTGTGTGTGTGTGTGTGTGTGTGTGTGTGTGTGCATATCCGCCTGCATGTGCATGTACATGTGCGTACGTGTGCGTGTATGTGTGGAAAAAGATTTCCCTACCAGATTTTCCCAGAGTCATTCGCGTCTTTAACGAATTCATACCTGAAAAAAAAGAAAAATAATATTAGTCTCATGTAAGTTACAGTACATTTTTAGGAACTTGACATAAATCATGTGTTTACATTTCATCTTCTACATCTATTTCATTTTTCCAGAAAGTTTTTGTGTTATTTTGAACATCAATGAATTCCATACCATTTTCCTTACTAGTATTAAAATCAAAATACATTTCATTGAGTTTAGAATTATACTTGTCACAAGTACTTCCGTAGCAAAACTAGTTTACAAGTTACCAAGTCCATTCAAACTCGAAGTATTAATATCAGAATGAAAATCAATAACAAAACTTAAATCAATTGTTAAAAGAGGTGATCGTATACATTTTCTTAAAAAAAAAATCTTAATTAGGCTTTTGATATCAATGCGAAGTAAAAATTGCGATAACGATGTAACTACCGGCTATCATTTACGAGAATTATTTCGAAGTTTCGTTTTATAGTATCATATCAGATGGATTAATAGTTGTTCTTCAAGCAGTGTTGCCTTTTAAGATACTTTTTTTCTTTTTCTTAATTGCCAAGTTATTCAGAGATGATGGACATACACGCACGCATACACGCACGCGCAAACAAAGAGAGAGATTGAGCGTGAGAGACAGAGAGCGCAAATATCCTGTTCGTCAAACAAAGGTCATGTTATGGCTTAGTAATATTTAGTTATTCTAATCACATTTCCAAAATTATTAACTCCAAAGTATGTCATAATCATTTAAAGAGAATCGAAGAGTGACGATATTTTCACGCACAACCGGTCAATGAATGCTTGTCACGATCACTTTTTGGCCTCTTGAGAAAGTGAACTCTTTTGGTGCCCAACCCAGCCATTATAGTAAAGGCTATGGTGTTTACTTCGTCGGCGTGATCACAATTCACATATCATGGAGTCTCATAGAATTAATGCCTTGCTGTGCATTCGACAGTTTACTCGAATTTCCTAGGCATAATTACCTTCTTAGAAGAACAGCCCTCTCTGGCCAAAGCAGCAGTTTTAGCTTATGGACCAGAATTCAATATCAAAACAAAGAAAGTCTCTGTACAATGGACTGCGAGAGGAGCAATGGGCCTTTTGCTCTTCAACACCCAGACGTAAATATGACATCTTTATCCCGCAAGTGAATCGGAATACCAAAACCCTCTATGAAATGAGAACAAAAGAGGGAGTCTGTACTGAATATATGGCCACCACTCCGGGCGTGTTTACCGAAGCGGCCTACGATGAGTTTCACCGGAATGGTTCCTGGGAAGATGGACATTGTCTTGCACCGATTCGAGTCACGAGCGGAGGCTTACTAAATATTCTCCGGAGGAAAAGTTGGGGAGGCCAGAAGGTAATCATGCGCCACTCTAAGTCGTTGCCTTCGCCTTCGAGGGTCGGGGTTTTTGGGAAGGCAATATTTCGGCTTGGCTCGTTGTTCGATTTTGTTTATCGAGGGCGTTTTTATTTGTTTGTTTTTTGTGCGTTTATTGTTGTTGCTGTTTGTTTGTTTAATAGGGTTTCTTTTATCAAGAGTTTTTTCTGCTTTTCTACGACTTTCATATGTACTTGGGCGAACTTTTAAAAATATCTTTTATTACTTTATGTTTGTTTATTTATGGAGACTTTAGCTATGTAGATAGTCTGATAGAGTAGCATGTTTCAAATCTTGCGAAGTTATATATAGAGCTGGCGTTGATTTATCTTTGTTGCTGGCAGTGCTTGCTCCAGCTGGGTGATACATCATGATAAAGTCTTCGCGAAGGAACAGCTGCAACAACAATAAACTGCAAACTGGAGAGGGGTTAGAGGCTATATATCCTACAAGCATTATTGCCTACCAGAAAGGAACAAATGATATTCCGTTCAGATATGTGGTCTTCAGGAAGCGTGTCAGTTAAATAAAAAGACGCGAAGGAGAGAGAAGGACACAACGGAAGTATCCTTGATAGAAGTATAGGATACCAAGATCATTTGTGAGGAAAAAAAGAAAAAGTTATCGGAATAGCCGACATAGAAAGACTGGATGGGAGAAATCTTTTGGTAAAGGTGCTATCATTTTTTTTCTTTCACCCTCTTTCTTTCTCTCTCCTTTCTCTCTCTCTCTCTCTCTCTCTCTCTCTCTCTCTCTCTCTCTCTCTCTCTCTCTCTCTCTCTCTCTCTCTTTCTTACTCTCTCTATCCCTCTCACTTGTTCGTGTGCATGTGTGTTACTGCGTGTGTGCGTGTGTACCTATATAAAGATACATACTGTACATATACCTAAAGAAAGAGAGGTGTAGATAGATGCTACAAATAATCACGAGTTCGGTGTATTCATAAACCAGTAAATATGCTTAATACGACAAAATAGTTGCATGACACAGGTTATCAGTATTATAGCCATGTGAAATGTACCGTACTCATAACCTATGTTGTCAAAAATATTTTCCTAGACTTAATAAAGCCAGCACAATGAAACTGACTGATAACGCTACAAAACTCAGTAAAAGACGCAGTAAAACAAATGCTACCATTGGAGAGAAAAAAAAGGATATCAGAAATAACCGTTTATGAAAGAGTAATGACACCGAATAAGATGAAAAGTATCATGACAATCTCTGACAGGTCATGAGACCCTTTCCATATAATTTATAATCTGAATCAAGGAAAATATGATCACCAAATTCACATTCAGTCTGTTATTCCATTACAAACAAACACACACACACACACACACACACATATGCGCTCATAATAGATCTAAAAGAAAATAGATGTTGCGTCAAATGGAAAAAATCTCACTGGAAAATAAAAAAAAATACGGGCACACACTCACACAGAGAGAGAGAGAGAGAGAGAGAGAGAGAGAGAGAGAGAGAGAGAGAGAGAGAGAGAGAGAGAGAGAGAGAGAGAGAGAGAAAGAAAGAACGAAAAAAAAAGAAGTGAAGGAAATTCCGTTCCGTGTTTACAGGAGCAACGAGTGAAGACATTCACGATGAGGCATTAAGTCTAATGTCGTAGTTTATCTTCTTTCGGCCAACACCTCTCCAAGGACACGCAAGGCCATCCCTCAAGGACCACCTTATTGAAAGCCATAAAATGCCTAACCGAAATATAAGAAAGTAGCAGGAGGTATAATCGAGGGGGAAAAAAAAGTGTCTGTGAGATGATATACTTTTGAGTTTGCACTTCTTCCGTCTCTCTCTCTCTCTCTCTCTCTCTCTCTCTATCTATCTATCTATCTATCTATCTATCTCGCTTACTCTTACTCTATCCCCCTCTCTCTATATATATCCCCCATTCTCTCTCTCTCTCTCTCTCTCTCTCTCTCTCTCTCTCTCTCTCTCTCTCTCTCTCTCTCTCTCTCTCTCTCTCTCTCTCTCTCTCTCTCTCTCTCTCTCTCTCTCTCTTTCTCACTCTCTCTATCCCTCTCTCTCTCTTTCTCACTCTCTCTCTTTCTCACTCTCTATCCTTCTCTCTCTCTTTCTCACTCTCTATCCCTTTCTCACTCTCTATCCTTCTCTCTCTCTTTCTCACTCTCTATCCCTTTCTCTCTCTCTTTCTCACTCTCTTTATCACTCTTTCTATATCCCTCTATCCCTAAATCACATAAAAGAGAAAATCCCTACAGAAACAAGAATCACTGTTGTACAAACACTAGCCCTCAGGATCATTAACTACTGCCCAAACATCTGGGGTTCAACAAACAAAACACAAATTTAAAAAAAACGCAAAAACTACAAAATTTTGCTTCAAGAGTAGCAATAGGAAATGTATACAAATTCGACCACATAACACCACACACAAACAAACTAAAATGGTTAAAAATCCAACAATAATACAATTATGATACAGGTATACTAATCCGCAAAATTATACAAGGTAATTATCCACATTGGGTTTTATCTACAAAAACAATAGCCAGTTTAACAGGAGTCAAAACCAGACAAAAAAACAAAAAAACGAAAACAGGAGCAAAAAATATGCAGATCCGAAGATCAATAATCTGGAACCATCTGCCACATATTAGAAATATTTCTAACCTAAATACATTTAAAATAAAATTGAAAGAACATCTGAATTATCAATGACATCAGGCGCTTGAACATCAAGCCGAACACGGTATTCCAGTCACTTGTAATGTTATTATGTTGTCTATATTGGCCACACATGTACTTTATATTG
>BOPN01000055.1:861777-871777 GCA_017312705.2 Penaeus japonicus
TCTGAAACTCTATCCTTATCCCCATCTTTACAAACTCTCTTCCTGTTCCCTGTTTCAGAGCCAAAGATAACACAGGCTCTACACATCTAATCTAACACAGCAGTAGTTCAAAGAGGCATTAGTGTCGTCTACCTGAAGAACGTAATGTTTGCGAAATGAACGCGGCCATGACTAATGATCGGCGCTCGAGAGTGTGAACAATCCGAGAGAACCTATTTTAGGATTTAAGTGTAGGCTGACTTTAGGGGGAGAATAATCAATGCTACTACCTCTGATAGCGTGGGAGATAGTGGTTGTTTCACTTTACCTCTCAAAAACTAGAATTAGATTTTGAGGACAGCACGCAAATTATTTAGTCACGAAATGATTGATAAGTGTTTGTCATTGCTAATACCATAGCCTATTGATATCAAATTCCAAAAGGGAGAATAAAAACAGTGACGCCCGACAAGCTACTCCAAAAGGGTTGCGAGAGAAGACCTCCTTCGAGCCGCGTGAATATTCAAGAGTCGCCAGCAACTGCGACACTCATTGTACAATTCTCGCACATCTGTCTCCAGAATAGCAAGCGGGAAGATAATATATTCACTTTATCATGGGTAACGAGATATTTCTAGCGCAGTGCATCCGGGAACCCGCGACTGCATAACAATGGAAGGGGAAACGCACAGACGTTAGTGTTTAAACACCTGGTCGTGTCAACAGTGTGTGTGGCACGAGTGTGTAGGGCCACAAGGCACCGGGTGTTATGGAGTACCCGGGAGCTCGCTGCAGAGGGATGAAGGTGGCACCTTTGGAGCGCGAGCCACAAGGAAGGGTCACATTGGGAAGGCTAGGAAGCGTTTGCACGACTGAAGGGCTCCACTGTGACACCCTTTCACCCTTACGACTCCTCTCATTCTCACTTTCTCGCTACTTAAAGCTGCATTCATGCTCCCTTGTCGTTCGTCCGCTGTCTATCTTTACCATCAACATGGTCATTCTCGTATTTATTTGTTTATCCCAATTTCAGTTTGTTATTTCAAATATCATTCTAAACTCCTAGTTAAGTCCTTGCTTATATTCATGGAATTATTCGTCAATTTATTCGCATAATTAAGTATTCATCAGAGGTATGAAGATTAACATTCGCACAGAAAAAGTAAATGGTTCATGGCGCTGAACCTGTTACACACTTGAAATAACTATGAGAAAATGAGAGAAAGAGGGAGGGATAGAGGTGAGCGGGGGCGAGCGAGACACACACAGACACCGACAAACAGACAGGAAGACAGACAGATCGAAACAGTAAGATATACACACAGAGAGACAGACCGACAAATAGAAGGGGACTGATAGAAACAGACAGACATACCAACAACAGACATACCAACAGACACACACACACTCGAATACACACTTATACACATGCACACAAACACACACACATAAATACCTACACCCACACCCACACACAAACTTGCACATATGCTCACAGAAACAAACAAACAAACAACAAACATGCACACGTGCGCACACACACATACACACGCACACACACACACGCTCGCGCGCACACACGTATACACAAACACACACACATACACACACACACACTTGCACACACACACACACACACACGCGCGCACGCACACACGCACGCGCACACACCCACAAAAACACGCACGCACGCTGACACACATGCACGCGGGCACACACATACCGCGCGCGCGCGAGCGCACAAACACACACACACACACACCAAAGGGTGGAGGAAGAGGAAGGCTTTCCATCCCATTTTGCTTCCTTCCTGTTGCTTCTTTAATGTAACAAAGGCTCCAGAACTTGCATTAATGTTCTCTTTGATTGCAGACCACAGAGAGTATAAAAGCTTTGTTTAAGAACACTGACTCTTTCCAAAAATATTTTAAAGGTAAACTTTATTCGATTCATCATTCAAACTTTACGTGCATCTAAGATGCAAATCGATCGTTCCCTTTATTCTTTGCATTGTTCAGAGAGTGTGAGGATATGTGTATGTGTATGCATATATATATATGTGTGTGTGTGTGTGTGTATTATATATATAGGTGTGTGTGTATATATATACATACATATATATATATATATATATATATATATATATATATATATATATATATATATATATATATATATATATATATACACATTTTTATTTCGTTTTTTTCCTCGGTATCAGTTACCAGTCTGTCAAAAAACCTTCCTCATCCCCTTTCACTCTTTGTTACCTCTCACTCATTCGTCCCATCCTCACACTCAACATCCTGTTCTAAGACTTCTATTGTCACCGGCGATTCACTCCCTTAAAACCTAGCATCCCCATCCTTATCCCCCCCCCCCCCTTCCCTCGACACTGTCACTCTTATCACACACTTCCCAGCCTTAACTTAATCAACATGGAGGAAATACTCATCCTATCAACACTAGCTTACTTCGCCTGCCATAAATAGTGCCTTCCTTTAGCCGCAGGACACTTCCTTTCTGTTAAGAAGCTTTTACCTATATTATCATCAGGGGAATTGCCCTCTCACGGAAATGCCTTTTTGTTTTTGCTTTCCGTTTTTTTTTTGTTGTTGTTGTTGTTGCCTTTTTTATCATGTACTCGTCCCTTAGTCTCGTTCCCGCTTCTCTTGTCTATTTGAGTGACAGCTCGGTAAGGTTCTTATCACTCCATGTGTATTTTTTCTTCATAAACTATCTATCTACCCATTAATATTATCATATTTTTCTTATTACTCTCCTTATTGGCTTTATGATAAGGCTAGTAGCGGCACCATCACTCTATTCATGCTGCTGTTGTTATGCCATTAATACCGCTCTTATTAATAGACACTTCTTTACCATCTCCGCGATTATAGCCGCCTGTTTGTACAGTGGTTTGCGTCCCGGCCTCATATCCCCGTGGTCGGCAGATTGAGCCCCGTCCGAGCTTTTGAGTTTCCACTGTCACCTGGCTGTTACTGCTGTGGCTGGGCATCATGGTGGGTAAGGACTAAAGTCAGATCGTGTCAACACTTGTTGCCACACTTTTATACATCAGCACTTGCTGACACAGGCGGGCTCGCCACAGTGCATATACAGGAAGCCCGGCGAAGCACCTGCTCCACAAATCTGGCTTATCCTTATTCTTATCTCCGCGGTCTTCTGATAATTCTCATTATCATCATCATCATTATTCTCATCCCTCTATATATCACTGGAAACAACCATTACCTCTACTACATTCTTTTCTGATGGGACACGTGATTCAGAGAACTTCTGTCAAATGGATTAACTGTCATACATGAGGAATCGGTTTTGGAATTTCATGGTCTGAATTCGAGTATGACGTTTTGAATTCCTCATGTCTGACTATAATTCCGGCTTGCACTATTCAGATAACATCAGATCCAAAAGGTAAATTAAATTATTCACATATACATCTGTTTATATAGGTATAGCACATAGCACATACAAATCAGCTTGTACATTTTCAAATGATGCATACAAATTCGTTCGTAGAAATATGAATATATATATATATATATATATATATATATATATATATATATATATATATCTGTTTGATCGAGGAGAAACGTAAATGTCTCTTATTATATATGCGCTTTTACACAAATGCACTTATCTTTTATGTAAAGAATGGTCACATGCATACATACACGTTCGTAAGTGATTGCGCAAACGCATTTATCAGTCACTCACTCACTATATCTATATCTCTCTCTCTCTCTCCTCTCCTCTCCTCTCCTCTCCTCTCCTCTCCTCTCCTCTCTCCTCTCTCCTCCCTCCTCTCTCCTCTCTTCTCTTCTCTCCTCTCCTCTCTCTCCTCTCTCATCTCTCCTCTCTCTCATCTCTCCTCTTCTCTCTCCTCTCCTCTTCTCTCTCCTCTCCTCTCTCTCATCTCTCTCCTCTCCTCTCCTCTCCTCTCTCCCCTCCTCTCCTCTCTCCCCTCCTCTCCTCTCTCCTCTCCTCTCCTCTCTCCCCTGGTCTCTCCTCTCCTCTATCCTCTCCTCTCTCCTCTCTCTCCTGTCTCCCCTCTCTCTCTCTCTCGCACACACACACACACACACACACACACACACACACACACACACACACACACACACACACACACACACACACACATCACGTAATGCCAGGAATGAGAGGGATTAATAAAGGTTTAGTCCGCCAGTCGACAAAGAGAGAATAAGGGGGTGTCGTAAGTCATCTTGGATTCGCTCAGGGAAGAGGGGCGGAGGGCGGACTGTGTGAAGAGCGAGGGAGAGAAGAAAACATTGACTTCTTCTTCTTCCTCGGCAAAATGAGAGAAGCTTCTTCAAAAGGGAGTTTAAAAGATATCAAGAGCCAGAAAGGTAGAAAAAAATCAACGCCAAAGGGAAGGTCAGGAAGATGAATTGTCACAAACATACACAAGCACACACGCGCGCGTGCTAATAGACACACATACACATACACACACAAACACACACACACAAACAAACACACACACACACACACACACACATACACAAACACATACACACTCACACACACACACACACAAAAACAAACAAACACATACACACACACACACAAACACAAACACACACACATACACACTCACACACACACACACAAGGAGAAATTGTACATGGTCATGATATATTTAGACAAACTAACGACGATGATTCCAACGCACAAGGATAACAAGGGTAATGCTTAAGGATTTGAAGAAGAGAGAAGGAACAACAACGTAAACCTGATGCGCCAAGAGAGTGAGGGCTTGCATCGCGTCTGAAAATAAGAAAAAAGTTTAAAAATCCAACAATACAGTAAAAAGGTCAAATCATCTTGTCACAGACGTCAGGAATACTGAATATGCTCGTGTTATATATATATATATAAATTTTTGGTTCTCTTCACCAGTCAAAAGCGTACCACAACGGCGCTGGCATATTCGAAGATTAGCATCTGACTGTGACAAATAATACAAACGTGCCCGCATATACACTTAACATCACACTCGTGCGTGCATATGCAAGGTCGTCTCACGGCACCCCTTCTGTCATAGCTTTCCTCTTTCCTCTCCTCCTCTCCACACCTCTCCTCCTTTCCCTCGGCTTCCGTTTTTATACACTCTGACCGGGGCCACCATAATACAATTATATACTAGGCTATATCTAGTCTTGCTACGGGAGGACGATTGCAGTGGTCTGTTGCAAAATCCGAAGTCAGAACGAAAGCGTGGCTCCATCAACTGCATGCATCCTGAAGGCACGGGTCGGTAATACTACACAAAGGTAAATTGGATCGCAGAAAATTCGTTTTACTAAAGAAGACGTAAAAACTCGCACAGTGCACGATAGATATTAAAACCAAACCTTCTTTATAAACATGAAAAAATAAAACATTTGAGGAGTAAACAATAACGAATAATATTCAAAACCACTGCAGGAAAAACGCTTCAGAATCATAACGAAAAAAAATAAATTGGCCTAATATCAAAGGCAGAAATACATTTGAAACATCCAGTCATTTCCACGTATTGTGGAAAAGATATATTTCCATGATCTGTTCCCCCTCGAAAAAATGCTCAATTATATATATATATATATATATATATATATATATATATATATATATATATATATATATATATATATATACATATATATATATATATATATATATATACATATATGTATATATATATATATATATATATATATATATCTATGTATATATATATATATATATATATATATGTATATATGTATATATATATACATATATATAAATATGTATATGTATATATACATATATGTATATATATATCCATATATATGTATATATATGTGTGTGTATATATATACATATATATATAGATGCATATATATATGTATATATATGTATACACACACACATACACACACACGGCGTGCGCGCACATGCACACACACACACACACATATGTATATATATATATATATATATATATATATATATATATATATATATATACATATATACATGTATACATACATATACGTATATATATACATACATATACGTACATATATATATATACATATATATACATACATACATACATACATACACATATATGTGCATATACATATACATATACATATACATATACATATACATATACATATACATATACATATACATATGCATATCTATATGCATGTACATGTGTGTATGTGTGTGTGCGTGTGCGTGTGCGTGTGCGTGTGCGTGTGCGTGTGCGTGTGCGTGGGTGTGTGCGTGTGCGTGTGCGTATGCGTGTGCGTATGCGTGTGAGTGTGCGAGTGTGCTTAAGTTGGCATTTTGGCAAGTAATCGGTCATTCACTCACATCCTTGTATATACTCTTCAATAAAGAGATAAAAAACATTAGTCTTTTACTATACTGGTGACACCTGGAGTATTTATATATCACCACCATGATTGCCCTGCCTCCTTGCAACTAGCAGAACCTGCCTAGGTGATTTACAAAGATCGACCGTTCTGCCCTGGCCTTCGACACCGAGCTCAAATATTTCATTGCATCAACTGGTCTGACCAGCCGTACACCTTTCCAACTCCTGTGGCATTTCAAACTTCTATTCGGCTAGGCCGGAACCACTATGCCTAACACTGTCCTTCGATATTACTTTCTCAGCCGTCTCTCACCTACAATACAGTGCCACATCTTAGCAGCCGGAAACCTCCCCCTGGAGCAGCTGATATTCCTTGCTGACAGCATTTTGATTACTTCCTCAACAGCAGCAGTAGCGGCCTAACCATTCGAAATGGCCCTGGCATAGCCGTGACCTCGCAAGGAGAACTTCCCATACGAAATATCTCGGATATCCTACAGTTTGCTTCAAAGCACGACGGGATCGTGTCAATGGTCTCCCACTCCGCACGCCGGTCCACGGTCCCCTGCAACACGCAACAGCGCCTCTTTCTTTTGGTATCAAGAGCTTCCTGTTGATCTTCGTCGTCACTGTCCGTAATCTGTACAGACTTCTTGAATTATTTCTATCTGGTGGTCGACATAGCGACGCATGATCACGGACTCTCATTAAGGCACTTGGACATCAAGAAAATAAACTGTAATAGACATTCCTCAGGTATTTACCGTCCTTCGAAGTCAAGTACGAGACCCGATCGCTACCCTATTCCATGCATGGCTTAAAAGGTGGCAAGATATTTTCTAGTACTAAAGTTGTCATTACCTAACACCAAATTCCTATAGGGAAGGAGAATGTTCCTAAGAATGGCCACTATCCCTAAACATTTCAACACTTTATGGATTAGGTCATCACAACCTTGAGGGTTGCCTCTAATGATGACGAGCAACTATTATAATCCTCAGCAACTATGTCGTTAGCTCTAGCAAGTGCATCTTCCCTGACCTTCTTGAGCCACACAATATCAGACAGAATCACCCCAGTCAAGGACAAGGTAAAAGTTATTTCATACTTTCCTAGGCCTGAGACACAGCATCAACTTTACCAGAGATTCATCCCTAAGATCCCAAAACTTACTGCCCCTCTTAACCCATTGCCATGACATACATGATGGAGAAGTTCTGACCTGACAACGGCTGTCATAACGTTCATGACGTTCTGGGATTTTGGATTATTGTGTTATTTTATTGTGATATGAGTAATGAGTGAGTGAAGATGACAATTGGAGTCAATATTACTATAATTGCCGTAATATTAAACAAAATGGGTTTCACTTAACATTCAAAACCTAGATGGCACCACTTTCTTCTAGCACCAGCAGGAGAGACACCCTTGAATGGCACCCATCTACGGCCACTAGCAAGCACTACCATTATTGAGCAATGGCACAGAGCAAGTTGAAGACCTCTTGCAATAAAATATCGCAGATGAAGGATGTGTAGGAAGAGGAAGGTAATTCAAACCATGCCCATTGTCTACAATGTGCCCCTGTGCCAGTAGGGATGCCTTTTACTGTGGCACTTACAGTCATAAGCACAAGTTTCCTTCCACTCCCCTACCTCTTCATGTTATCTTCATTGTGGATGGTTATGTTTTGTATTTGTTCATGATAATGCATAAATATGAAAAAATTAAGTTGCTTTTTACCCTATCCTTTTTGTCTATCACACGGAGTATAAAGAAAATAATGAGGTGATATGGATCCTAAACTACAATTTTAGTCAACTGCAGCAAAAATACAAAATGGCTCTAGCTTTACAACGAGTAACTAAAAGAGAGTGGGAACAGTCAAAGTATGTTGCGTGAAGTTGCCTCCCTCTGAAATTAAAGCCATCCTGGAGACTGGACAAGCAAATATACCCCCCTTCCGCATTGGGTTAAAAATTTGCTGACACGACCTAACCAAGATCGCGCTACTAATCTGACATGGACATTAGCGACCAAAGCAGCCTACCTAGCTTTTCCAATCCTTTTCCACTACTATTCCATCCGCGCCTAGACTTGCCGACCAGCATCCTTGTGGACACCAATGACTTTGCCATGAGTGCTGTGTTGCAACAGCTCACTGATGGCCAGTGGTAATTGCCTTCTTCTCCAAGTCCTTCAAGCTACATGAGTCTAAGTACAAGGCTTTTGGTTAAGAGATTTTGTCAGCTTACTCATTTGTCAACTACTTTCGTCATAATGAGAAAGGCCACCTTTTCTCTATCTTTACAAACCACAAGCCTTCGACAATGGCCCTTGAGACTCACAACAGCATATCGCCACAGATCCACAAGCACACTCAGTCAAATGCAAGCATTCCCTACATTCCATCACATATACCTTGGCCTAGTTTAACCCCTCCAAGCTGACTAACTATTCGTACCTTAGGTCATTGACAGACTGACCTGTTGGCTGAGGTACTCCCGATCAAGGACATAACTGCAATCGTCGTCAAAGTCGTATCATATATAGAAATCGTATATATATATATATATATATATATATATATATATATATATATATATATATATATATATATAAATCGTCGTATGGTCGCTTGCTTCGTAGTGCCATCAGTAATCTTCCCTGACCCCAGTCCTGTTCGAATCGACACTTTGGAGGGAGCTAGTGCCTCGACCGTGCCTCGAACGTGCCGGCACGGTCGAGCGTCTCCACTGACAGCTAAAGATATCCCTTACCGCAGCCAGTTGAAGCAGGACCTTGACTGCACCGCCTCGGAGCTCGTCTACGGTACAACCCTCTCCCTCCCGGTTGATTACGTCTGTGTGTGTGTGTGTGCATATTATATATATATATACATATATATATATATATATATATATATATATATATATATATATATATGTGTGTGTATATATATTTATATGTATATGTATATGTATATATATATATATATATATATATATATATATATATATATATCACATACACACACACATTAATTATCAATTCTATTAGCATATTTGATATATAACGGATAGCCTTGTACGCTTAATGAAGATGGAATTCACAGCGCTTGGTCGAATTCTTCATAGGAAGGAGAGGCTGAAAAAAAGGGCGTTAGGTCGTCGTCACACGCGCGCCGGCCGGGGATCCGAGTCCTCTGCTGAGCGGGAAAACGAGCTCCTAATGAGATTCATTTGTTGAGTCACGGAAATTATTTCACGTTCAAGCAGTTGATGAAGTCTCGGGCTGAATTCATGCATGGTCTGGAGGAGGGATGAGTTTCTAGGATAATTGGTACGAATGTGACAGATCTACAGGTCAGATCATGGTGCATGCGTCACTTCACACTGACAGGTTTCCTTGCGAGGTTGGTTGTGCATGAAGTGCTTATCCTATTTGATAGGCACACAATGCTAATGAAATGACGAAGCATCACATAATAACATTAAACAGCTTAAATTATGAAAAAAAAAAGTTTCTAGGCACCAGACTTTCAACAAACTGTACACGGAGGGGGGGGGATCAGGTTAAAATAAAATTTTAAGAAATTATGAACACTAGCTTTCA
>BOPN01000055.1:894277-907893 GCA_017312705.2 Penaeus japonicus
TTACTGTCATCATCACTATTATAACTATCATTATCATTACTATTGTCATAATCATTTTTCTCATAATCATTCTCCTTATCATCATTATCATTGTCATAAGTACATTACTATCATCATAATCATCATTATCATTATCATTATTATTAGTAGTAGTATTATCATTATTACTAATATTATAATCATTATCATTAGTATAATCATTGTCGATCAAAATAATTATCATTATCATCATTATTATCATCAATAATATCACCATCATCATTATGGTTATCCTTATAATCAGTATTATTATGATCAGGATTATTACCATCACCAATATCAGGATCATAATCATCACTACTAATGCTGTCATGTTCATAGTTATCCTTTTCATTATTACTAATTCTAATATCGATATTTTTGTAGTAATATCGTCATAATTATTAGTACATTACTACGCTTATTACCGTCATTACATCTATCAGAATTATAACAAAAACTTATTAAAGTCACTACTGCTTTATTTTTTTCTACTACTACTACTACTACTACCACTACTACTATACCATTATCATCATATCGATAGTAGTAGCATTAAGCACAAAATAATAGACATCAATATAATTAAAAAAAAAAAAAAAAAAAAAAAAACATGGACGGGGAAATTCAAACGGACGACGTCCATCACTGACTGACGCGATCGTAATACCATCTCTGAAAGGGCTTGTTGTGGATACATAATTACCACACCGCTGATGGATTCCTCATTCGGTTCCAGACAGTGTCCTTTCTTCCTCTGATTGCAGATGCCGTGGATGGGGTCGTCATTCCCCATCCATTCCCCCTCTCCCCTCCCTCTGTTGAAAATTGCAATTGCCTTAAGCAGATTAATAACTCAATTATCGGCGGCGTCTAAACTGTCTGCTTGCGTAGATAGGTTTGGGAGAGATAAGAGATTGAGACTGGGGCTGAGGTAAGGATTCAGGAAGAGAGAGAGAGAGAGAGGGGGGAGAGAGAGAGAAAGGGGAGAGAGAGAGAAAGAGAGAGGAGGGGAAGAGAGAGAAAGAGAGAGAGAAAGAGAGAGAGAGAGAGAGAGAGAGAGAGAGAGAGAGAGAGAGAGAGAGAGAGAGAGAGAGAGAGAGATAGGGAGGGAGGGAGGGGGGAGGGCGAGGGAGAGAGAGGGAAAGGGGAGGGCGAGAGAGGGAGGGAGGGATTGAGGAAGGGAGGGAGAGAGGGAGGGAGGGAAGGAGGGAGGGAGGGAGGGAGGGAGGGAGGGAGGGAGGGAGAGAAAGAAGGAAAGAGAAAGAGATAGAGGGGGGGGGGAAGAGAAAGAGAAAGAGAGAGAAAAAACAAAAAAAAAAGATGGACAGACAAACAGAAAGACAGACAGAGTCGGATCAAAACCCCCCACCCTCTCACCCCCATCCCCAACTAAGCCTCGCGCATTCGAACGTAAGGACCGGAATTATGATAAAAGTATTCAATGCAAATGAAAAAAAAGAGCGGCTGAGTCATTGGCATCTCACTATCTTTTTTTATTTTTTTTTTCGAGCACGACCGTGAAATCAAAAGTAAAAAAAAAAAGACGAAAAAAAAAAATAGATACAGAGAACAAATACCAAGATAAGAAAGACAAAAACAGAAATAGATGGGGGGACCGAGCCGTTCCCTCCGGTTTCCAAGACGGGGCGACAGGGAAAAAGGTTTACCGAGACCAGGGAAGCTCCTCCAACCGAGCGTCTCCTTTGAGGATTTGCATTATACAGAAGTGGGAAGCCGGGCCAGCTGGCAAGATTTGAATATGTAAATATATCGATCAAAGAAAAAGGAGGGGGGGGGAAGGAGGAATGGGAGGGGGGTGGGGGGAGTGGAGACAGGTCTGTTATTTACATCTACCATTCTGCTTGAGGAATTAGTTTCTTTATATGTTTCTCTTTTTGTCCCCGCTTCGATTCCACACATACGGCCTAAACCGCTTTCTGCATTACCTTTACTAAGTCTCTTTCTGTATTTCTCTCACAGACAAGCATGCACTTGCACAGCATCATTTCTTTTGTCTGCTTGACCCTCAATCTCCCCGCCTCCTCTTCTCTCTCTCTCTCTCTCTCTCTCTCTCTCTCTCTCTCTCTCTCTCTCTCTCTCTCTCTCTCTCTCTCTCTCTCTCTCTCTCTCTCTCTCTCTCTCTCTCCCTCTCTCTCTCTCTCTCTCTCTCTCTCTCTCTCTCTCTCTCTCTCTCTCTCTCTCTCTCTCTCTCTCTCTCTCCTTCTCCCTCCCCCTCCCCCTCCCCCTCCCCCCCTCCCCCTCCCTTTCCCTTTCCCTCTCCCTCTCCCTCTCCCTCTCCCTCTCCCTCTCCCTCTCTCATTCCCGAAATAGGAAGAGGGAGGAAAAAGAGAAACAATCATAGGTAAAAGACCCAAGTACAAAGCAAGTGGACGAGACAGGTAGCCATTCATAATTCATTCAACTCCCTCTCCCTCTCTCTGTCTCTCTCCCTCTCTCTCTCTCTCTCTCTCTCTCTCTCTCTCTCTCTCTCTCTCTCTCTCTCTCTCTCTCTCTCTCTCTCTCT
Source organism: Penaeus japonicus (assembly GCA_017312705.2). NCBI lineage: Eukaryota > Metazoa > Arthropoda > Malacostraca > Decapoda > Penaeidae > Penaeus > Penaeus japonicus. The sequence goes on from BOPN01000055.1 coordinate 896,823, forward strand.
CTCTCTCTCTCTCTCTCTCTCTCTCTCTCTCTCTCTCTCTCTCCCTCTCTCTCCCTCTCCCTCTCCCTCTCCCTCCACCCTCTCCCTCCCTCTCCCTCTCCCTCACCCTCCCTCCCTCCCTCTCCCTCCCTCTCCCTCTCCCTCTCCCTCTCTCTCTCCCTCTCCCTCTCCCTCTTCCCCCTCCCTCTCCCCCCTCTCTCTCCCTCTCCCTCTCCCCTCTCCCTCTCCCTCTCCCTCTCCCTCTCCCTCTCCCTCCCCCTCTCCCTCTCCCTCTCTCTCTCTCTCTCCTCTCCCCCTCTCCCCCTCCCTCTCCCTCTCTCCCTCTCCCTCTCTTTTTCATATGATCATACACAGGTAATCTTAATCTTGATTGCCAATATGGAATGTTTCTTGTCCCATTTTAGAGATTTGCTTACACAATAATAAGTAATTCATTTACTTACATGGCAACCGCACTTTGTTGTGAAATACAAATGATGTGTAGACATCATATTTTCGCAATATTTCTCCTTTATTTTTTCTTTGATAAGTAAACTAACAAGTACCATGGGATTCCCTTTGAATTAATGATTCGTTGAATTTATTATTTTTTCTTTTTTTTATTACCGTACATTATTTTTGTCTCTTTGTTTGTATCTTTCTTTTGTGATTATAATCGTTATAATTATCATAAATATTTTCGATATTCCTTATCATCACCATCATCACATTAATATTACAATTATCATTATCATATATTATTAGCATTATCTATTATCAGCGTTATTACTTTTACTACTGTTACCATTGTTGCTTTTATCATTACTATTATTATTATCTTTAATATTACTATTATCATTATTATCATCATTCATATTATTACTGCCATCATCATCATTATTTTTTTAAACGTAGCACAAAATCTGATTACTATAAATTTGAAATACATGAAATTGTGAATAATATTACATTACAAACGCCCTAGATATGTAATGGATTCTGCTATTTCTCCTTAAAAAAAAGAGAACTTCCACATCCATCCTCAAACTATAGTATAGTATAGTCACCGACAAAAAAAAGTCTGGCGAAATTAGTCCCGCCCCCTATATCTCTATGACCAATCACATTTCTCGCTGGATACCTAGGTCCTGATTGGCTGGAAGTATTCTTCTTTACGCAATTTATCTATCAATAACTCTTCTATCTTCCTTTTTTTCTGCGGATGTGTCTTTTACTTCCATGTCAGTATCATATGGAAAAAAGTTATGAATGAGACTGAATATCTTTAACAAATAAGATATGTATTTGACGCATTTCGTTGGTTAGCTTCATCAGAAATACATGTTTATCTTATCAGGATAAACGCGTCAAAGATCTACCTTATATTTTCAAAAATATTCTGTTTCATTCATACCTTTTTTTTCTACATTGGTCGCAATAAACATCTTTTTTTTTTCCTAGCGATTGTGATGTTGTAGCACGAAATTTCTAATTATTCAAAACTAATGAAAGGATTTACAAGTTATATGAGCTCAGCAAAGACTGTAGTTTATGAAAATTCGCAGTTTCATTTTTAAGAATATACATATATATATATATTTTTTTTTTTTCACATAACGGTCTTCGCATATATGTATACTGAAATTTATATATATTTTTTTTTTTTTCACATAACGGTCTTCGCATATATGTATACTGAATTTGTATCTATATATTGTATCTATAAATATCTATATATATTTCTTATCTATTTTCAGAAATTGACCATGAATGCATAATTTTTATTGTTATAAATTATACACTTTTAATAACTATTTAACAGCCTTCAATCATTTACATCATAGAAAACGCTCAATAATATTGGGCAAACTAAAGAATTATCTCTAAGCTTAATTTAGGTCGCATACTTTCCCCGCCTTATCCCCACTATTCTGGGTAAATATTAATATTCTCATTAATAACAATAACGATGATAAAAAGAATGATAATGATAATAATAATAATGATAAAAATAACAACAACGATAGTAGTAATAATAATAATAGCAATGATAATAATGATACCACACCTACTATTAATGACAACAGTATGATGATGACGATGATTACAATAACAGTAATAATAACGAGGCAGATAATAATAATATGGATAAGGTTGATAATGATGATGATAATGATGATGATTCTTTACAAATATCGTTCGACGGCTTAGTAGTAACATTAAAGTAGCTCATATAAGTAATTCAAAACTATTGCGCTATTTTGCTGATGACGGTATAAATCTTATGAACTATATTCCTAAAATATTTTGTGGTCTAAGTTATTCTAAATCTACTCGATGTTCTTTACGAGTGTACTTATATTCAGAATGGATAATAATGATCTTTGACAGCTATCAATCGCAACAAATAACATTGTTTTATCTACACTGGCCTCTACGATATGACTACATATTAGAATTATCAATTAGAAATTCTTGGCTCAAATATTTTACATATCCTTTCTCAAAGCTAATTGTGTAAACACTAGGAAATCATCCCAGGAATTACTTGATGTTATTATCATTCATTACAAGAATATAGACAAAGCAACAAAATCTATAAGCATTGGTAACCACAATAATTCATTTATTATGTATTATATTTATTCATTCGTTCATCTATTGTTATGACTAACTGCAGCAATTAATTGAGAAACGCAATAAAGTATTTCAAATTGGCTTACAAGTATTCTAAATGCACAAACCCGCTGAAAAATAACATTACAAACACCTTGATTTTTTACTAGCAAAATACGCAGGTCAAATATCTACGAATTTGTCGTTAACCATACAAAAAAAAAAATCTTCGAAAAGAAATAGCTACCTGTAGATTTTTTTTCCTTATAATTCTCTTTTACTATCTTTTATAGACGACTGGCATGTTTTTCCCTTCCTCTCCCTCTGCCCCTCAAAAATGATGTTTTCTCGACCCAACCCCATACAAAAAGATTTTTTTTTTCTCTTTTTCTCCTTGTACCAGTCGACTGCACACTCATTGTTAAGGGAGCAACAGACCAAACAAAAACACACCGAGCTCTTGGAGGGTTCGATGGGTGAAAAAAGGGTAGAGAGTGATAATATAACGAACACACGCATGTAGCAACTGGAATTGACGTCACTAGCTTTGCAAAGAGGGGCTCCCCCCACCCCCACCCCCACCCTACTCTACCAGATTCGAACCCAAATGAGAATATGTGATATTTGTTAAAGATAAATTCCAAAAGATGAAGACTATTAATATAATAGGACTTTAGAGGTCTAATACAGGTCTGGTTTCATTCAATCTATTCCAAGTGCATTAATATTAAGTATAAAACTCTATACTGTACAATCATCGGGAAATGAAAATTTGAACACTATCCCAGACTCAAAATGTACACATGAGCATACATACATACATTTACGATGCGAGATATGAACAAACATGAGAACTTCCATTACTCAGCGTATTGTTGTGCCATCATCGGAAATGAATCTGCATCAACGGTCACAAACATTCTCTTTACATCTATATTAGTTCCTCTATTTGCCGAGTGAGGAATGTGCAAGGCTATCAAATCAAATCATGATTTTTGTCCAAATTAGAAAAAGGAGAGGGGGGAATCTTTAACGACCCCCCACCACCCCCACCCTCCGTCCCCTTGCTCCATGAGGTGCCCCCCCCCCCCTCCCCCGAGCCATACCTAGCGCCCAACCCCTTCATTCTGCCGGCCCCACGAGATACCTTTCCCTATCCATCCCCCACCTGCCCTTTCCATAAGTAGGATCGCATTATTGACGTAGGCTGGGGTTGCGACTGATGCCACCAAAGCTACAACGTGGGAGAGGTAGGAATAATGGGATGGGAGAGGGACGGAAGGAAGGGAAGGTAGGGGGAGTAGCTAGGGCTGAAGGGAAGAGGGAAAGGCAGGGAGAAACACTTGGAGGTAGATAAGGAAGGGAGCAGTAAGTAAGTGAACGGGCGGGGAATGAGAAAGAGAAGGAGGGAAAGGCAGGGAGAAACACTTGGAGGTAGATAAGGAAGGGAGCAGTAAGTAGGTGAACGGGCGGGGAATGAGAAAGAGAAGGAGGGAGACGGCAAGGGAAGGGAAATGAGGATTGTTGCATATCACCTGTTAATGTGTTTCCTTTAGGCTCACTGATTCTTCGACCTTTTGCCAGAAGAGAATTGGATAAATCGTTCATCTTTTCTTCAAAACCCTAAACGCTATTAATGCAATTTTTTACAGCGATTACCGTATAAAGCTATTTTGAAAATATTACAACTAACTTTGAATCTACTCCGGTAGTTGAAACTAAATGGTTACGTTGGATATGCCTGGTAATAGTGGAACAATACCAAGAACGATAGAATCATTCCGTAACGAGAAAGCTATTACTGATAATTGTCAAAATCACAGAGCAATGTTAGTATGGCATTCCAAAACAGTAGTAATAATAGCATCTCCTTTACTTTACTCCTTTACTTTATGATTTCAATACAAATTATTTATCTTATTGTAAATTTTCTTATATATCCGTCTACTGCTATCTAAGTATATCTATTTCAATTCCCATGTATTGCAAAACCTATTAGTGCATCATATAAGTCTCTTTGATCATTAATTTAATGATTGTTAATGCTATTTCAAACTGAGGAGAAAAACAGCAAGATCTGGGGAGCGCGAGTGTACCAACGAACTATTTCGAATAAAAAGGGGAAGTTACTAACACTCACTTTTATCGATTCCTGTCAGTAGAGTCACGAGTTTAAGTCTCTCTCTCTCTCTCTCTCTCTCTCTCTCTCTCTCTCCCTCTCTCCCTCTCTCTCTCTCTCTCTCTCTCTCTCTCTCTCTCTCTCTCTCTCTCTCTCTCTCTCTCTCTCTCTCTCTCTCTCTCCCTCTCTCTCCCTCTCTCTCTCTCTCCCTCTCTCTCTCCCTCTCCCTCTCCCTCTCCCTCTCCCTCTCCCTCTTTCCCTCCCTCTCCCCCTCCCTCCCTCTCCCTCTTTCCCTCCCTCTCCCTCTTTCGCTCCCTCTCCCTCTTTCCCTCCCTCTCCCTCTTTCGCTCCCTCTTTCCCTCCTTCTCCCTTTCCCTCTTTCCCTCCCTCCCTCCCTCTCCCCCTCCCTCCCTCCCTTACTCTTCATCTTCCTTCCTCCTCTCCATCTCCCTCCCTCCCTCTCTCTCCATCTCCCTCCCTCCCTCCCTCCTTCTCCATCTACCTCCCTCCCTCTCCATCTCCCTCCCTCCCTCTCCATCTCCCTCTCTCCCTCACTATCACTCTCACTCTCCCTCTCCCTCTCCCTCTCCCCCCCCTCTCTCTCTCTCTCTCTCTCTCTCTCTCTCTCTCTCTCTCTCTCTCTCTCTCTCTCTCTCTCTCTCTCTCTCTCTCTCTCTCTCTCTCTCTCTCCCTCTCTCTCTCTCTTTGAGGGTTTTGGACCTAGCTAGTAATTAGATTAAGAAATTTGAAACTTTAGCTGGTCCCCTATCGCACGGATTTCTCCCTTCTGCGCATGCGCAGTACGAGGAGTGTGACGTGTGATGACATCACGCCTACGTCACTAAACCCCTGCTAGAGTTTGTTACCAACTCTGAGTTTAACCACATTTGGGTAATATGAACTATTCTTGCCGATGTTGAGGATGACCTCGTTCTCAGCGACGACGAGGATGACTCAGATAAGCACTGGCCACTAATGGAACACATAGATCATTCTGGTACTGCTCCCTTGCATCACCAAGTTGAGGCCCCCCCACCCTGCCACCCAGCCCATCACCTCTACCAAGCGAACCATGGACCAGGCGTCGGATTCGAGTGAACCGTCCTCTCCCACTCCTAAGTCATCCAAGCTCACTGAAACATCTCTACCCACGGCTCCCAAACTTTCTCTACACAACCTTGATCCCTACAGGTTATTTCATACTCCTAATGTCCCTCCTGCATTTGCTTCAAGAGACTCGTATGTCAAGGTTATGTTTTGTGACACCTTAGGTGTGGATATGAAGATTCGGTGGCTTTCTGGTGCTACCAAGACATTATGACTTGAACAGGAATTACCTGAGGTGAAAATGTCAGCTGTCACCTCCCGTTTTGTATACATCTCGCGAAAGTGTGTTGACATCATACATAGGGCCACAGAGTTTTTGTCCTTGTAGCTTGATGTTCAAGACTTGATCAACAGACCGAGAAAATTCCCCACGTATCTTGTCACCGGTACCCTGTTAGCGTGGACCCGTCTGCGCCTAATGATTACCAAGGAGCCTCCTGGCATATACACAGTGCAACCCTCCCAACACACCACGCCTATCAACAGGCTCGTCATCACATGGAGCCTTCCAGACCCACCACCATCAACATTCTGCTTCAGCTTCCTTCTTTGCTTTCTACCCAGCGAGTTAAAAAGGATGCTACTAGTGTTGGGGAATTGAACCTCCTCTGACAAGTGTGGCTGGTGTTCTGGTACTCACTCTTCTTGCACCTGCCAACACCGCAACTCCCAGCAGCCAGTTGATGCTGCTTCTACATCGGAGCAGTCTTCAACCCCTGCCCCATACTCAATGATGTGGAAATACCCTCACTATCACCACCCAGGAGTGAGTGTGTGGCACGGCTGTATGATACGCCGTTACACCGCCTCGACGTCATCGTCCCAACCAACCTCCTATACACCTGGACACGGACTTCATTAGCAGGATGCAGCTTCACTTTAACTCCTGGAACGCCTGTGGAATCAGGACTTACTTAAAGCTTGCTGCACTCAAGAAATACATAAGTCACCACCATCCACATGTTATATTCATCCAAGAAGTTTTTGTAGGAGGCCACATGCCCGGGGAAGATGCCCCTCCGCTTCCAGGTACATTCCTTATATCTACTACACCAGAAATGACCTTGTGAGCTACATTCACTCTTTCGTAACCCACAAACTCCTGCGCTACTCTAAAGATAATGGCATGACGCTCCAGATCTTTGAGGTCATCGTGGGTGATGGGAAGCTGTGGCTCTGCAATGTCTACTCTGCACCAGGAAGGATGAACCTCCCTACTCTTCTTACTGCTCCTTCTCTCAGCATGGTTTACATGGGTGACTTTAATGCCCACCACCCTGTCATTGCTCTCAGCTTTCAGTATTCCCTGCCAGGTGGACCTTCCCTTCCTCAGACTCGCCTCCGCATCCCTATCCCTCCGAAGTACTGCCCCAACTATGTCCAGTTTTCGATCAACATTTGATTTCCAGTCACCTGACAGCCTATACTCTTCCTTGGTTGACTCAACACATAACATTTATACCCGTTAAGAGACACCTTGAGGCCCATGCCTGGATGCTGGATCAATGTATTCTTCTGGCAGAAAGGATGGCTGTAGAAGGTGGCCTTGTTTTCCAGAGGTAACCAACACCTGCTCTCCTCCATCAGTACCAGGGGTACAGAGATGATCTCGTTGACCTTCAATAGTGTGTCCATACTGATTCTTGAAGGAAGTATACTGACGGCATCAATCATCAGACTAGTGTCAGTTGCGTGTGGCATTTGATAAACAGTCATAAAAAGGAAACCCCCAAGTGCCCAATATGCATAGGACTTGATAAATACCTAGTCTGGGCAGGCGCAGACACACAATCTTCCCGTTCATATTCAAGGGGCTGTCTCCACCCACAGGCATGCTCGCAGTTTGCACCTAATGACTGAATTACTATGAGCAGATGAAGATGACTTGCTTATCATGGAAAACGAACTGCGTCCTGCTCTCGCCAGGGGTAAGCCAACGGCACCCGGGGATGATGGTGTTACCTACCAAGTTCTCTGCACCCTCCTCAAGTCCCTGGTAATCCATTGCTGCAACTGTAAAATTTTTGCTTCATCAGGGGTTACTTGCCGCATGCCTGGACTTCAAGTATTGTTGTGTCCATCCCCAAGCCTGGTACAAAAAGTTCAGGCCAATCTCACTGACCTGTTCCTGTAAAGTGCTTGAGTATATATTCCTCACCCACCTCATGTTACAACTCCAAGATAAGTTATCTCTGCAGTTGTATGGTTTCCTGCCACAGAGGAGTACCCATCACTGCCTGATGGACCTGTACACCCGCCTCTCCCCGACCAGTGTGGTAGCTTCAGGAGTGCCTTTGATGTTGTCATCAGGGAGGTTATTCTCAACCAGCTAGTTGTGGTGTCCTAGGGAATCTCTTTCTGTGGATCTGTGGCTATCTCAGCACAGGACCTCACATGTGCTTTTCAAAGGCGCATGTAGTGGGTACATGGAGTTTGGGCTTGGCACTCCATAGGGCAGTGTTATAAATCCTTTCTTATTCAATTTACTGATGCACCACTCGCTGACTCTTCTTCCTGAAACTCCCGGCACAACCGTCACCTACTACGGCAATGACATTTGTGACGATTTTCAGCTCTTCCTTCAATCCTTCTTTGAGCCGTCCTCTGCCTGCAGCAGCCCCAGAATACTCTCTGTGTTCACTGCGGGACACAGTGTTGTCCCACCCTGCACACAATACCTGTACCTGGGAACACCGGTGCACATCTCTCCAGCCATACCTGCTTGGCAGTGCTTCCATCCCATCATCCAATATCTCGTCTACCGTCTAGTGCGGCGATTTCTCCCCTTCAAGTGGCTTACTAATAATGCCGCCAGTGTCTCCATCCCTTTAGCTAGGACCATCTACATTGCATTCATCTCTCTCCAGCCCTCAGTCAACTTTCCCAGACCACCTTACAGCCTCTTGAAAAATCCCAGAATAAAGTGCTGCAATACATTCTTGGTTGTTCCACTTCCACCAGAATAGTGACCATGTTGACTGATCTGAACCTTCTCTCAGTTGTGGAGAGAATACACATCAATGTTTCCTGCCGTAGTACCAAGTGTTTGCTCTCTCACAATACTGCTCCACACTATGCTCATGTCCTGAGAGCCTCACTAGACCCCATCCTCCTCATCGTCCGGGCGTTCGCATCCTCGTCAACACAGTGACCTCCACCCTGCAGCGTCTTCATTTTGATGCCCTTGTCACAGGCTGCCTCCCTGGAGGATTCCTCAGCCTCATGTCATCTTCATGCCCACCTCCAGGACAGACCCTCCGCCTCTTCAGAAACAAATTGCCCTGGAGCATATCGCCACACTCACCTCCTCCATCCCTGCCGCGCATCATATCTACGTGGACAGGTCCGTGAAACAAGATGGCAGCGCAGGCTGCGCCATCTATTCTCCTGAAGTGGATCCGCCAGAGGAAGGCTGGGTGTGCCGCAGGTCACCTAACTCTTCCAGCTCCACGTACTGCAATCTACAGGCACTCATGCTGGCTGTCAACTTCATCTGTCAGCAATGAGTAAATGGTGCGTTGATGTGTAACTCACAGTCTGCCCTTCAAGCCATCTCGTCCTCACAGCCTGCTTCACATCGCTCAATAATCCACCAGATCCTGCAGCAGTTAGTCACCCATGGTTTGCAGAAACAATACTGTGTCTGCCCGGCTTCTACTGGAGTGCAGGCAACTGTGGCAGGTCTCCGGGGCGGGAGACGTACTCCACTACTCCCCCTGCAACCTGTGTGACCGTCCCAACGCCAATGTCCTCCACCACTATTGCTTCGAGGGCCCCTCGGTGAGAGACTTGCTGCCCCGGATCCAGGATATGTCAATTCCTGCTAGCTGACAGTAACTTTGATACTGTTTTGGCCCAGCACCCTTACTTTAGTGGGTACTAAAGTTTGACTCTCTGGAAACACTCATCTTTGTATTTTAAGTTTATTTATTATTTCTTTTACCTTCATATATACCCTCACTGCACATACCAGCGTGTCATGCGTAACACGAGTATTATGTATATAATAATGGACTCATGAATGTAGTAGGCTTGTCGCTCTATGAGCATAATAAATTGATGAAATCGAAAACAAATCCCCCTCCCTGTCTCCCTCCTTCCCTCCCCCCCTCCCTTCCTCTCTCTCTCTCTCTCTCTCTCTCTCTCTCTCTCCTTCTCTCTCTATCTCCTCTCTCCCTCTATCTCCCTCGCTCTGTCTCCCTCTCTCTCTCTCTCTCTCGATTATCTTCCTATCTCGTTTTCATATACTCTCTTGCCCATCTTTTAAAAAAATCGAGTGATCATTGTACATGGGTGATTTTCTATAAAGTTTTGTACATCTATGCATTTTTCTAGCTATGTTTGATGTAAAGCAAGGGTATTCCAGCAACTAGGTATGACATTGTAAGGAGAAATATCAACTCGGTAACAAGAAAAAGTACGAAATTATATATAGATAGACTTATAATCATGGATAGATAATGAAAATAACGAACATTTTGATGATGAATATGAATTATGTGATGATTGAAAATTATATATAGATAGATAGTTATAGATATGTTAGTGTAGCATTCCAACCCAAATATATCCATTGGTAGTAATTGCGTCTGACTACTTTACTTCTTGTGTTTTTGTATTAGTACTTGTTTGTTTGCGTGTGCGTGCGTGTGTATGTGTGAATAAATATAAATACAAATACACACACACACACATACACATACACATATGTGTATATATGTGTATATGTATGTATGTATATATGTATATATATATATATATATATATATATATATATATATATATATATATAATATCAAGTACAGGACACTTTAAAAGATAACTGACTGACGAAAATGTAATGTTCCAATAAGGGTATAAAAAGGCTTTTATCCAGGTTTCAAAGTATATCCCTCTTACCATCACTTTCATAATCATAAATATTGTTAATACTACCGAGTAACGGTAGTAATTTCACTATCATTATAATCAAAACTATCATGAATACCTTATCATCTTCACTGTCATCATCATCATCATGCCATACTCCTTGTCATTTCACCTTATCCTCCACGGAACCTACGATCAGCCCGAGAAATGCCGCGTGCCACTCTTCTGGTGCACACCTTTAAGGTCCATTTTGGTCTCCATTGTGCCTTTGTTTGTTTGCGTATTTCTGTGTACACGCACACATACAGACACATACATACCTATGTACATACATACATACACAATGCAAATACATAGAGAGAGAGGGTGGGGGGGAGAGGG
>BOPN01000056.1:2500-7500 GCA_017312705.2 Penaeus japonicus
CATATATATATATATATATATATATATATATATATATATATATATATATATATATATATATATATATATTATATATATATATATATATATTTATATATATATATATATATATATATATATATATATATATGTGTGTGTGTGTGTGTGTGTTTGTATGTGAGTGTATGTGTGTGTGTGTGTATATGTTTATATGTGTATATATATAAATATATATATATATATATATATCCCAGGCAGGTTCTCGGATTTGCTAAAAACTCGTAATGGCATAGTAGAGAAGAATCTTTTTCTTGAAGTTTCGCAAAATAGGTGTAAAAATCGTAATACATAGGATCAGGTTAAGGCCTCCTTCATATATATACTCGAAGTCAAAAGAAAAGTTTTAGAATCTTTTCCGACGCCATGGTTCGTCTTCTCAAGAATTTACCCTTTTCTCGATTCCCCTATTCGTTTTCGTTAGTTTTCATCGTATTGTAAACTTATTATTATCTACCTCCTTTCCCTACCATTATCGTATATTGCTCTATATTTATTTTTTCTTATAAATCGGATCTGTCCTTCAACTAAATTCTAAAATTCACATATGTATCTACATATCATCTTTTTCTAATTACAAATCTATTCTCCTGTCACATATTCCATCTACGTTCATTCACATCTCATCTACGACCCGCTCCTGCTATTCTACCCCAAACGAATCAAATAAAGATAATAAAACTCTACGATAATAACCAAATAATAATAACAACAACCCACAGCACATCGTTACATAACCCATGACGAACACAGCGTAAAAGAATTACTCATTACATCACCATGAAACTCATAACAAACTCCTACAGCAAAATATTCCTCACCACATCGTCATGCAGGTTATTATTCAAGCGGTCAACCAGACTAGTGTATTCATGTAACCCATTCGTAAGTGTCATGCACGTGTCAATATTGATTACACTGCCCCGGTATACAGTGCTCTCTGGTGTGATGAGAGAGTATGGCAACAGTGCCTGAAACTCCGTCTTCTCTTATACTTTGAAATGAATTAAAGTTGTATGGGAAAGATTTCATTATGTTTTTTTTTTTATTTACTTTTTTTTTAAATTCTTATGTTTTACTTTCGTTTTTTTATTTATTTAATGCTTATTTCTTTTCGTTCGAGTCATTCAGTGATTCTTGCTTCTCATACTAATATTTTGTTCGTTGCGTCATCGTCCTCTCTTTCTCTTTCTCTTTCTCTCTCTCTCTCTCTCTCTCTCTCTCTCTCTCTCTCACCATCCATCCATCCCTCTCTCTCTCTCTCTTTCTCTCTCTCTTCTTCACTCCCAGCTTCACCTTCACCTTCTTCTTCTTCTCCCCTCTCTCTACCCCTCTTTCCTTTTTATCTTCTCCTTTTCCCTCCCTTCTCTACCTCTCTCTCCGTTTCTTGATTCTTAAACTTGCTCTACATAACGCTAACAACGCCTAAGAATTTGTATAAGCCGCCCTTCTTGCCCTCACAGTGCTTCAACTCCCCCCCCCCCCCAATCTTACCCTCTTCCCACCCACTCCCTTCCCTCTCCTCTCACTCCTTTCCCCTCCTCTCACTCCCTTCCCCTTCCTCCTACTCCTTCCTCACTTCAATCCCTACCCCATCCTCCTTCCTCACTCACTCCCCTCCCCTCCACCCCATTCCGTACCCATCCGCTGCCCCTCCCCCCTACCTTACCTCTCCCTCCTCCCTCCCTCTCCCTGTTCCTTTGCCTACCTCTCTCCCTAATTTAATATAACAGCGCAGCACAGGTCGCCGCCTTATTACCAGAGAAAGTAAGAATGTGTAAAATGGTTTCCTGTACTTTTGTACCTTAATTTTACACTGCAATTCACCAAAAAATTCAGTTAAAAAAATATGTAAGGAAATTTTCCATACGATTAAACTAGGTCTTATGTAACAAGAAAATGAAGTAGGAAACGTTTTCGGTAATACAATTTGCTTTCGTTTCCTCTTGGTTTGTCTCGTGCTTAGTGTATTTTACTGTTGTTGACGTTCTATTGTATTCTATTTTTACCTGTTTGTAGCTATTTCTGTTATTCTTTTCTGTTTTTTTTTTCTTGTATGTTATAGGATCTCTTCATCCATCCTATCTTTAATGACCTTTGCCTGCTGTTTGTCCCTTTATTTCTTGCTTTCTCTTTCTCTTCTCTTCTCTTCTCTTCTCTTCCCTTCTCTTCTCTTCTCTTCCCTTCTCTTATTCTTGCTTTCACCCTTCCTTCCGCGTCCCCCCCTCTCTCTTTGTTTGTTTGTTTGTTTCTCTTCCCCCCCTTTCTCTCTCTTTCTCTCTTTCTACCTCTATCTATCTATCTATCTATCTATCTATCTATCTCTTTCTCTCTGCCTATCTCTCTCTCTCTCTCTCTCTCTTTCTCTCTATCTATCTCTATCTCTCTCTGCCTCTGCCTCTCTTTCTGCCTCTCTTTCTGCCTCTCTCTCTGCCTCTACCCCCCTCTCTGCTTTTATCTCTCCCTCTCCCTCTCCCTCCTACCCCTTTGGACCCCCATTGCAACCGACACATGCGATTGACGACCTTGACACGTGAATGCAAAATCCATTACCGAGTGTCCACGCCACACCGCGGCCTGAATAACCGACGCCATTTGCACTCTTATCAAAAAGGAATAAACAACGGAATATAAATCTCAATTTCTCTTCTGGCTCGTTTTGCGAAATGAAATATATATGGGGAATAGAGGGATTCGATAGTATGGAATACAATTCCGATTACGTAGTCCCCTCCCTCTCTTTCTCTCTCTCTCTCTCTCTTTCTCTTTCTCTCTCTTTTTCTCTTTCTCTCTCCCTCTCTCTCTCTCTCTCTCTCTATCCTTCTCTCTCTCTTTCTCTCACTCTCTCTCTTTCTCTCCCTCTCTCTCTTTCTCTCCCTCCGTTTCCCCCTCTCTCTTTCTCTCTATCCTTCTCTCTCTCTTTCTCTAACTCTCTCACTTTCTCTCTCTCCTCTCCCTCTCTCTCTTTCTCTCCCTCTCCCTCCCTCCTCCCTCCCTCTCCCTTCCCTCCCTCCCTCCCTCTCTCCCTCTCTCTCTCCCTCACTCCCTCCTTCCCTCTCCCTCTCCCTCTCCTCTCCCTCTCCCTCTCCCTCTCCCTCTCCCTCTCCCTCTCCCTCTCCCTCTCCCTCTCTCCCTCCCTTCTTCTCTCCCCCTCCCCTCACCATCGATGCCATGTCAACGGGATCGATCGTCCCGTTACGAAACCGACAAGGAATAACGTCGCTCGAGACTTCGTGCCTTCCTCTGGCCCGCCACGGTCGAGAACGTTCTAAGAAAGACCGAAAATAGCTTCCCCACTCCCTCCCTTCCCTCCCTCTCCCTCCCCCCTTCTTATTCTCCTTTCGTTCTCTAAAATGCAAAGAAATTATAATACCGATGAAAATTACAGTTAATTTCTCCCGTTCGTAAGTCTTCCTATCGGACACCGACGTCACCTCGAGTCACTGCTAAAGACACATCCGAGAGTTTATTTACGCGTAATAATCCCCGCCGCGGACAATCGATGGCTGGAGTCATCCGGTATTCCGAGGGCGCCACGGCATAAATCTCCAGCGAGGCAGCCGGATTAGCGCCGGTGCCGGATCTGGCCCCACTGGCGCCAGGTGGGAGAATCGGAGGCAGGCGGAGGGGAGGGAGGAAGGGAGGAGGAGGAGGGAGGGAGGGGGGAGGGAGAAGGAGGAGAGGAAAGGAGAGGAAGGGAGGGAGGAAGGAGGGAGAGAGAGAGAGAGAGAGAGAGAGAGAGAGAGAGAGAGAGAGAGAGAGGAGAGAGAGAGAGGAGGAGGAGAGAGAGAGAGAGAGAGAGAGGGAGAGAGGAGAGAGAGGGAGAGAGAGAGAGAGAGAGAGAGAGAGAGAGAGAGAGAGAGAGAGAGAAAGAAAGAGAGAGAGAGAGAGAGAAGAGAGAGAAGAAGAGAAGAGAGAGAGAGAGAGAGAGAGAGGGAGAAGAAGAAGAAGGAAGAAGAGAGAGAGAGAGAGAGAGAGAGAGAGAGAGAGAGAGAGAGAGAGAGAGAGAGAGAGAGAGAGAGGGAGGGAGAGAGAGAGAGAGAGAGAGAGAGAGAGAGAGAGAGAGAGAGAGAGAGAGAGAGAGAGAGAGAGAGAGAGAGAGAGAGAGAGAGAGAAAGGGTCGCGTGCCGAACTGGCATCAGTGTCGATAATGTACCTGCGCCGGCGTTACCAGATCATCATAATCATGGCCTGTCCCATTGCCTTAGTCCGAACGAAAGGTTTTTCTCCCCCCACCCCCCCTCCCCCCCTTTTCTCCTGTCCTTCCCTTTCACCCCCTTGTCTCCCCCCTCCCTCTCCTCCCCCAAGGTCCTCCACAATGGCGAATAAATCTTGGGGAGGATTTGAAACCATCGGGGAGATAATGCACCGCTTCGTAATCGTTGAGTGAGGCTTTTCTTATCTTCGCTGCGGTCTGTCTTGCGGTTCCTTAATGGATCTCGGCACGCCATCCGCCTCTTGCCTGCCTCCCCCCTGCCCTCACCCTCCCCTCCCCAACCCTCCTTCTTACCGTATCCCCATGCCCCCCCTGTCCTAGTCCAACCTCAACCCCCACTCCCCTCTCACCCTACCTCATGCGCCCGTCCTAAACACCCCCCACTCCCCCTACCGCCCCCTCTCACACCCCCATGCACACTGTTTCGACCCCATTCCCCCACCCGTCCCCTCCCCTCCCCCCTCCCTCTCCTCACTCGGTCACTTATGTAAACGAACGCACCGCAGCCTTTTGTTGGTGGCGATTCCTCTCTGCCGCGTTCGTGATTAGATTAGTGATTGCAATGCATCGGTGAACTTGCAAAGCCCATGTTTCCATAATCGTGAAAATGAGCGTAATTGTTATATTTGCAAATGTGTGTAACCCCTATCGCCAACACCATAGAAAAAAAATTACTTCACACCTGTTATTCTTCCCACATCACAATGACTATCCAAAGCATATAGATAATAATGTGTCTTTTTTTTCT
>BOPN01000056.1:35000-40000 GCA_017312705.2 Penaeus japonicus
GCCTAAGGCACTAGGGAACGGGAGGGGGGAAGAGGGGAAGGGAAGGGGCCGGGGGGAGGGGGAGGAGGGGACGGGGTAAGAGGTTAATAACACATCTCTCGTGTCTTAAGGTACAAGGTCAGCTCTGCATCCGGATGTGAAGGGAAAAAAAAGGAACAGAAACGAATTTTAAAAAAATCAGACGAGGGAGCAAATTGCAGTTTTTGAAAATGAAAGGATACCGGAAAAGGATTTTTGATTTGAAAAAAGAACACAAAAATATGATAGGAGATTATGGTTGCAAATGTAAACAGGGAAAACAACAGTCGTGAAGCTGATGAACAGGAAAATATTACTGGTCATAAGGATAATGATAGGATAATAACTATAATAGCAATAATGATAATATCTACTGATGATGACCATGATGATGATAATAATAATAAAAAAAATATATAAGCAACAATAATGACACTAATGACAATGACCAAAAGGATGATAATCAAAACAAAGAATGGCAATGATAAATAACAACAATAACAAAAAGGACAATAACAACAATAATGCAACACACAGTAATCATTAATTAACACGCCAATTAACAAGAACTTAATAATAACACCACCAAAAAATTCTCCTTCTTACGCAACGGAATTCCTCGCATAGCCGAGCGCTTCACTTCTCGGCATGAGTTCCGACTCGACCCAAACGGTGCCACTGTAACGCAGGTGCCACGGGCCGCTTGAGGCATTATTTACACCCTCAGTGCCGCCCTCCCTCCCCATATCCCGGGCGCTCTCCTCCCCTCGTCTCTCCTCCCCATCACCTCTCCTACCTCTATGCTCTTTTCTCCTCCACCTCTCCTCTTCTCCTCTCTCCTTCGCTTCCTTTCCTCTCCTCTCTCCTTTCCCTTCTTCTTGCCCATATCCTCTCTCCTAGCCATCCCCCTCACCTCCCTTCTTCCTCCCCTCTCCTCTCCTCTCTTTCCCCTTCCTTCCTTTCCCTTCCCTTCTCTTCCCTCCCCTCCCCTCCCCTCCCTTCCCTCCTCCTCTCCCCTCTCCAACCCATCCCCTCCCCCTCCTCCCCCTGCCAGCAGGAGCTCGCTAACGCTCCTTGTTTAAGAAATTGGCGGAAGTGCTTACGTGGGCAGGAAGGAAGACAAGAGAATGTGGGACGGAGGATGGATAGATACGATGACAGTGAGTGGGAGAGAGAAAGAGAAGAGGGAGAAGGTGGAGAACAAGAGAGACAGAGAGAAAGAGAGAGAGAGAGAGAAATAGATAGAGAGATAGAGAGATAGATAAATAGAAAGAGAGCGAGGAAGAGAGACAGAGCGAAAGAGAGATAGATAGAGAGAAAGAGAGAGAGAGAGAGAGACTGAAAGAAAGAATGAGATGGAAAGACCAAAAGAAAGAAAGAGAGAGAGAGAGAGAGAGAGAGAGAGAGAGAGAGAGAGAGAGAGAGAGAGAGAGAGAGAGAGAGAGAGAGAGAGAGAGAGAGAGAGAGAGAGAGAGAGAGAGAGAGAGAGAGAGATAATGAGAGAGAGAGAGAGAGAGAGAGAGAGAGAGAGAGAGAGAGAGAGAGAGAGAGAGAGAGAGAGAGAGAGAGAGAGAGAGAGAGAGAGAGAGAGAGAGAGAGAGAGAGAGAGAGAGAGAGAGAGAGAGAGAGAGAGAGAGAGAGACCCCGATAGCAGACCCCATCCTGTTTTCTCGTACCCGAAGCCCCATCGACCCGAGACCCGAACTTTGGATATCATGTAACACGCCTTCGGGTTCAGACTCACAGCATCGCCAACACCCGAAGTTTACATCGCTGACGGGGATATAGTGGGGCCGGGGTGGGGTGGATCGGGGTGGGGGCACGCACGCACGCACACACACAAACACACACTCACACATACACTCACATACACACGCACAAACACACACACACACACACACACATACATACACAAACACACACACACACACCACATACGCACACACACACATGCACACACACACAAACACACACATACACACACACACACACACACACACACACACACACACACACACACACACACACACACACACACACACACACACACACACACAAAGAGGAGGGGGGGAGGGTTGAATGGTAGCCTGGGTGGGTGGTTGTGGGCGGAGTGGCGGGCCTTCATAATGGAGTGTGGGCGGGATTATTGGGCGTGGTGAGATTTATATACGACTGGCGATTCATCACCCGCGCCCACGAAAGCCTGACTTCAACACTGCCCTTAATTTGACGTCCATTCTCTTGGCTCCCCACCCCCTGCTCTCACTCTCTCACGCACTCTTTCTCTCTCTCTCTCTCTCTCTCTCTCTTTCTCTTTCTCTTTCTTCTTCTTTCTTCTTCTTTCTCTCTCTCTGTAAGTCTCTCTCTGTCTCTGTCTCTCTCTCTCTCTCTCTCTCTCTCTCTCTCTCTCTCTCTCTCTCTCTCTCTCTCTCTCTCTCTCTCTCTCTCTCTCTCTCTCTCTCTCTCTCTCTCACTCTCACTCTCTCTCTCTCCCCCTCTCTCTCTCTCTCTCTCTCTCTCTCTCTCTCTCTCTCTCTCTCTCTCTCTCTCTCTCTCTCTCTCTCACTCTCACTCACTCCTCTCTCTCTCTCTCTCTTCTCTCTCTTTCTCTCTCTCCTTCCCTCTCTCTCCCTCTCTCCCCTTCTTCTTCTTCCCCTTACCTGTAGACATCCTCATCTTTCCTCCCTCTCCTCTTTCTCCTTTCCCATCTACTTCCACTCCTTCCCCTCTGCCCTCTACTCCTACCATTCCTATACCCTCTTCCCCCTCTATCTCTCATTCCTCTCTTCCCTTACCCCTAAATCTTTCCCAAATTCCTCTCTCCCTCTTCTCTCTTTCCTTCCCCCTCCTCCCTCGCCCATATTCCTCTCCTCTCTTCCCCCATCCCCCTCTCCCCCTCTCTTCTTCTACCCCTCCCCTCTTCCCTCCCCTCCCCTCACCCCCAAGAAGATAAAGACTAAGACAGTAATATCGCGAGTGGGAGGTTTCTGAGATGGGGAGGGGAGGAGAGGGGAGAGGAGGAGAGGGGAGGAGGGGAGGGGAGGAGAGTAGAGGGGAGGGGGAGGAGAGGGAGGAGGGGAGAGGAGAGGGGAGAGGAGAGGGGAGAGGAGAGGAGAGGGGAGGGGAGGGATCCAAGGACTTAAATACGAGGGGGATTACAGGATTACCGGATTCCTGGCTCTGCGAATGATGAATCCAACCAAGCGGTCGCTCTCTAATTGCCGAGGCCGTAAACACTCGCAATTAATTTGGCGCAGGTGGACATGAGGCGGTCACTCAATTTACCTCACACACACACACACGAGGCGCTCTCCTCGCCGATCCGAGGCCTTGCTCTGTCTGTCTGTCTGTCTGTGTGTTTGTTTGTCTGTCTGTCTGTGTGTTTGTTTGTCTGTCTGTCTGTCTGTCTCTCCATTTATGTGTCTTGTTTTGTCTCATACAGTTGAAACACATACACACACACACACACACACACACACACACACACACACACATATGTATGCATAAATTTATATACACCCTACATAAACAAACACACACACACACCTACATATAAATTCACAACCCCCTTTTCACTATCCCTTCCCGTCACATTCCCACATCGATCCAAAAAGAAAGAAAAAGAAAACAAAACAAAACTGAATATTGTTATGGATAATTCAAAATTTACCATCGATGCGTAGCACTTATACCTCGGATTCCCCCCGTCCCCTTCCCTCCCACCTCCCCCCCACTCCTCCTACCCCCCCACTCTTCCTCCCCCGAGCACTCGTAACGGCCGGCGAGATGGTCGTTTGTCTCGGCTCCGGTGGATGGTTTGCCGAAACGGTAGGAAGAGAGGGAGGGGAGGGGAGCGAGGGAGGGGAAGGGAGGGAGGGAAGGGAAGGGAAGGAAAGGGAGGGAAAGGGAGGGAGGGAGGGGATGGGAAGGGAAGGGAGAGGAGGGAAAGAAGGGAGGGGAGGGGTGGGGCAGGGAGGGGATGGGAGGGAGGGAAAGAAGGGAGGAGAGGGGTGGGGAAGGGAGGGGATGGGAGGGGAAGGGAGGGAGGGAGGAAGGGAGGGAGGAAGGAAGGGAGGGAGGGGAGGGGAGGGGAAGGAAAGGGAAGAAGGGAGGAGAGGGGAGTGGAGGGAAGGGAGGGAAAGGGAGGGAGGGGAGGGAGAGAAGGAGAGAGAGAGAAGGGAAGGGAGAGAGGGACAAAGGGTGGGGGAGGCGAGAGAGAGAGAGAGAGAGAGAGAGAGAGAGAGAGAGAGAGAGAGAGAGAGAGAGAGAGAGAGAGAGAGAGAGAGAGAGAGAGAGAGAGAGAGAGAGGGGGGGAGGAAAGTAAGGGAGGGATAGATGGATGGAGGTCAGGAGGGAGGTCGGAAGGAAGGGAGGAAGGGGAGGGACGGAGGGAGGGAGGAAAAGAAAGAGAAAGAGCCTAAAGATAATTTACAGATATAAGTAATGACAGCTAATGAATGAATGAATGAATGAATAAATGCAAACACAGACACACACACACATACACACAAATAGATACACTATAAACATCAACTAAATAAATTTCGCAAGCGTCTTAAAGGAAGGGCAAGCACACACAGAGCTCAGACGACCCCGCAGCGTTTTAAGATCTGAAGCTCTGAATTCACAAAGCCCCAAGGAAGAAGAGGAAGAAGGCAAAAAAAAAAAAAAAAAAAAGGGTAAAATTCCGAGGTTTAAAGATTTGTTGCTCTTTGAAAAGAGAGCAAGTCTCGAGGGAGAGTCGAGGCTTTGAATAGTTTTCTAGGAATTTGTTTACACTCTTTAAAATCTACTTTGCGAGTAGTTGCTGTTTTCTGCACGAGCTTTGACTTCACAAAATCCAGATTAAGGAAATCAAGTTTTCGAGCTGTCCGAAAGTTTTAATAAAAAAACTTGTAAATAATTATTGCACTTGCAAATAATTCAGACGGGAGAGTCATGCATACAAACACAAACACAAGCGCACTTTGGGGGAATCAGCT
>BOPN01000056.1:45000-47500 GCA_017312705.2 Penaeus japonicus
GAGAGAGAGAGAGAGAGAGAGAGAGAGAGAGAGAGAGAGAGAGAGAGAGAGAGAGAGAGAGAGAGAGAGAGAGAGAGAGAGGGAGAGAGAGAGAGACAGAGAGAGAGAGAGAGAGAGAGAGAGAGAGAGAGAGAGAGAGAGAGAGAGAGAGAGAGAGAGAGAAAGAGAGAGAGAAAGAGAGAGAGAGAGAGGGAGAGAGAGAGAGAGAGAGAGAAAGAGAGAGAGAAAGAGAGAGAGAGACGGAGAAAGAGAGAGAGAAAGAGATAGAGATAGAGAAAGGGAGAGAGAGAGAAAGAGAGACGGAGAAAGAGAAAGAGAGAGACGGAGAAAGAGAGAGAGAACGAGACGGAGAACGAGAGATATAGGCAGCTACAGAAAGAGGGGGAGACAAAGAGAGAAAGGTAAATTCAGAGAAAAAAATAGATAAAGGCAAACAAATAGATCGTCAGATACCGAGAGAGAAAACAGCTCATCCCGAGAGTATAAGTATGCAGTCTCTCACAGACGAGTCTTTCCTTCAACACAAGAGTTGAATCTAAGAAGAAAAAAAAGAAAAAAAAAAAGCTCATTTCCCTGAGTGGTGAGGCAACGTCAGTCTCCTCACACTTCACACAAGAGGAGGAGGAGGAGGAGGAGGAGGAGGAGGAGGAGGAGGAGGAAGAGGAGGAGGAGGTAGAAACATCAGCGGTTGAAGTCCACTAGTGGTACTAGAACTAGCAGCTAGAACGGGTGAGGGTAGGTAGAAATGCCGTGAGAGTACGAGCTACTAGCCTGATGTAGATGCGAGAACAGAGACCGAAGAGGGCATCACTATCATCATGATTGAAGTACTATCTCAAAATAATAATAATAATAATAATAATAACAATAATAATAATAAAAATCGCCTTAAAGCCAAAGAAAAAATCAATTTTGATATCTTATCCTTGAATCAAAATACAGGGTTTCTTTGAGACACCTCGGAAGATATTATTAGCCAGCCTTTTCCCCCTTTTAACAGCTGGTGTAATATATATATTTTTTTTAGTTGTGATGTTCGAGAGGGGCGTGTGGTGGTAGCCCTGTTACAAGCACTGCCCTTGTTATAGTGTTAAGTATAGTGTTCTTCCTCAAGGCGTGGGTAAGGAAAGAGAAGATAAAACAAGAGAACAGGAGTTTCGAAGAGATAAATGAACACATTAAATGATGAAGAAAAGGAAAGTCAAACGTGAGTCATACCTACAAGGACCTAGACAGAAGAGAGAGAGAGAAAGAGAGAGAGAGAGAGAGAGAGAGAGAGAGAGAGAGAGAGAGAGAGAGAGAGAGAGAGAGAGAGAGAGAGAGAGAGAGAGAGAGAGAGAGAAGAGAGAGAGAGAGAGAGAGAGAGAGAGAGAGAGAGAGAGAGAGAGAGAGAGAGAGAGAGAGAGAGAGAGAGAGAGAAAGAAAGAGAGAGAGAGAAAAGAGAGACAGATTGAGAGAAAGAAAGAAAGACACACACAAAGTCAGCTCAAAACGGATACCTTCTACTCACGCCAGCTAAGAATCTCTCAGCTTTCACCCATTAACTTAGCGTTTAGCAAAAGCTGAGATCTCTCTCCAACAGACTCTTTTCCCCTGAACTATGTACCTATCTCTAACATATCTACTAGGTATGCATGCTGCGTCCTCGTTATATATGTGTAATATACGTTTTCTTAAATCTGTACTCACCTTAATGGCCAGCTCCTGGATGTCATCGATGTTGCCATATATTCCTCCCTCCATTTTGCCTGTTGTAACTAACGGTTCTTTATACGAAGAAAGAAGGATGAGAAGAAGAAGAAGGAAAGGAAAGAAACTGCGACAACCTCGTCTTGCAACTGGTGCGAGGTCAACACAGGTCACACCACCACACTTAACACACACGAGAATGAGGTGGTTCGCCCGCCATACCCTCAAGCCATGTCATGGTTCTTTGCGGTTCGTCACTTAAACGTCTGGCGAGATGGGGCGCTTTTCCTCGGCGGGGAACCACGGCCTGTCAGTCATGGTAATTATCTACACATTTTTTTTTTCTCTCTTTCTCTGTTCAGGCCTATTATTTCCATGTACTTTTTTTTTTAATTTTCAAAGTCTTGGCCGAACTTTGAGAAGATATTTTCACATTTCGTGGATATATATATATATATTTTGTGTAATATTAATCACCGTTTGCTGAAAGAAAGATAAAACCAATAAAAGTAACTTATCACACTCGAAGACAACATAACAATATCTAACCGCAAAGTTGTTAAAAAAAAAAAAAAATAATAATTGACAGAAATATGCCCTTGCAACTAACTGCACGAGCGCCGTCCCTCCCGCCACAACGGGCCCCGTGGTCATTGCACGGTATAAACGTTGAATAAATCACGCCAAATGAACCATAAACGGAGAAAAATATTTCCCCCGCACAATATGCAAGTTCCGAAGAAATTGCTCTATTTTAGCAAAGAATCGTGTCCATTTGTGAGAAAAATTGCTCTCGATCTGTTCCCGGAGA
>BOPN01000056.1:55000-62500 GCA_017312705.2 Penaeus japonicus
AACACCCAATTAGCAGGAGTGGAAAATTGGGCGGTCAAGTCGTCGCGACGGTGCCACATCTCTCTTGCCTTGATGGAGGGGGAGGGAGGGGGGGAAGGGGAGAGGGAGGGAGGGGGTAAGGGAGAATGGTGGCACTTGGCTGGTGGCACTCCTTAATCTCTTGTTCTCCCTGGCTCCCTGGGAGGGTAAAAGGAACTGGCGGAGGGAGGGAGGGAGGGAGGGAGGGAGGGAGGGAGGGAGTGGAGGAGAGGAGTTAAGGGCTCTGCGGTTTTGTGCTCCGTGTTCCCTTCCCCCTCCCTTCCCCCTCCCCTTTTCCTCCCTCCACCCGTCTCCCACTGCCCTAACGCTATCCCGAGAGAAAGCAGAAGGAAGTGGAGTGCGTTGCGTCATGGAAAGGGAGAGAAAAAAAAAGAAGAAAGGGGAGATGCGGCAATGGCAATGAATCTTGGACTGCCCGTCATGATTACGCCTTCCCCAACCTCGATAACCTGACCGCCTCGTCTCCCGCCAGAGCACCACATTTCCCGCCTTTTTCTTTCCTTGTTTGGGGGAGTTGTGTTGTTTAACTGCAGGCGAATTCATTAAGGATAATATCAGCTATGATGGTATATATATATTACCCCCTTCAAAGTACCTGCGCAAATATATAAACATCACGTTCTTTTCCTCACAAACCTAAATTACCCGATAGTGTTTTCCTGTCCCGCTTCCTGTCCTCCTACCTCCCTTCTCCTAGCCCGTCCCCTTCCCTTCACTCAAATTCATTCTCCACTCGACCTAACCCTTCCCTCCGCCTCCCTCCTCCCCCCCGAGCCGCCCCTCCACTCGCTCTCCCCAAAGACATCCTCGGGGCCCTCCGCTCCACCGAGCTCCGCCTCATTCCTCCGACAATTTCTTCATCACAATGCTCATTTGCCTAATCATCTAATCCATTCCAGTGGCCCGCCTTCCTCCCGCACACTACTGATCCCATCCCAGATTTATGTGGTCAATAATCCCGGCGAGGGACAGGGCGCTGAGCGATGTCCAGGGAGACAGCGAGCGGAGCGGCGGGCGCGGCGTCGGAGCCTCGCCCTCCCAGGCCCTCGCCACTTTACTTAAGCTCCGGTCCGCTCGCAGTCTTTATGCCGTGTTATGGTCCCGGCAGGATTTACGCACCGCGCCGTCCGCCCTCCCCCTCGCCTCTTCTTGGCCCGATTATTCAATGACTTTACGGGCGGTTCAACGGGGAATTCTTGCTCCTTTAACGAGGGTGATCTCCGATAAGCGACGAGGAGGAAGAGCCTCGGGGATGAGGCCGAGTCTCGAGGCTGATCTCGAGGTCTGGCCGCGCGCTGGACCCAGGCCGCCGCGCCCTTGGGGAGACCAGGGAGGCTGGGATGTGGGAGGGAGGATGGGGGGGGGTCGAAAGGGGATGTAGCAACCACCTGTGTTTCTTTGGGAATTGGGAATCTCGATTTTGAAGGCTTTCAAAGCACACTGATTAATTGAAGCAAACGCCACATCTCCTCGTATTTCTCGACAGACACTTCGAATCCAATAACACGATTCCATCCTCCATCACTTCCACCCGCCAGGCCGGAGCGAGAGTGTGCAGCAATCAATGCTTGGCTTGGATCCGGCACTAATGCTTCACATAAAACGCATCGCACAGGTGAAAGCTACGTAGAGAGGGTTTATTGGCATCAGAGGAACTGGCGCTCCGAATCAAGATAGCCGAGGAAATGCATATGTTCACGACTGCCAGCGCGCTCGGGAACGTGCGCTCATACATCGTCTGTACCTTTGACTGCATCTATAGGCCCATTCATGAATTGGTAAATGTAATATATGCTTTACACTCGTGCACGCACACACACCCACACACACACACACACACACACACACACACACAGATACATACATGTATATGTATATGTGTATATGTATATATGTATATGTATATGTGTATATATGCTGTACACTCGTGCACACACACACACACACACACACACACACACACACACACACACACACACACACACACACACACACACACACACATACACAGATATATATATATATATATATATATATATATATATATATATATATATATATATATATATATATATATATATATATATATATATATATATATATATATATATATATATATATATATATATATGAAGAGAGAGAGCCAGCTACGGACCACTAATGTTTATATTCCCTACATTATACAATGGTATTCGCTACCGCATATCCAGAGATTCTAGACCTCATTTATGCAACATCTTCCAACTCAATGTTAATCAAGCCAAAACAGTATGCAAATCAGCCCCGTCTTCCCCCTCCCCCCCCTCCCCCCTATAATTACCCCATAGAAGACTGGCTCGTTCCGACTTCGCACGTTCGTCAGACTATTCAGTGATCAGATACGCGGGTACTTTGAACCCCCTTCCTCCCCTCCCCTCCCCTCCCCTTCTTCTGTCCCTCTCCCATCCCCTCCCCTACTCTCCTTCTCTCCCTCTCCCCTCCCCTCCCTTCCTTCTTCTCTCCCTCTCCCCTCCGTCCCTTCTCCTCCTCCCCTTTCTCTCTCTCCTCCACTTCCATCCGCTCCTTCTTTCCTTCCTTCCTTCCTTTCTTCCTTCCTTCCTTCCTCCCCTCTCCCCTCACCATCCGGCCCCTCCCCTCCCCTCTTCTCCCTTACTTTCCCTTCTCCTCCCCTACACTTCCATCCCCTCCTCTCCTCCCTCCCCACCACTTCCATCCCCCCTCTCCTCTCCCCTCCCCTCCTTTTTCTCCCTCCCCCCTCCCCTCCCTCCACTTCCACCCCTCTAACTCTATCCATTTACCTCTTCTACTTCCCCTAACTCCCGTCCCCCCCCCCCCTCCCTACTTGCCCCAACCTCCCCCTCTCCTCCCCAAACACATCGACACCTATCAACCTATCCCCCCCCTCCTCCACCCACTAGCTCCTATATCCACACCTCTACCCGCTCCCCTATCCCCCGCCCATCCTTCCCGCCATGCCTATTCTCTTCCTTGAAGTAAATGCAGTAATCGAAATCCGAAAATTCAGATTTAAATGGTTCACCGGGGACCGATTCGCCGAAAATATTCATGAAATGGACTTTCTTTCCCTCACCCGCCGCATCCTCTCCCCCACTCTCCCCCTCCCCCTCCTCCTTCTCTTCCTTCCCCTCCTCCTCCTCCCCTTCCTCTTCTTCTTCTTCCTCCTCCTACTCCAACTCCTCCTCATCTTATTCTTCTTCTTCTTCTTCTTCTTCCTCCTCCTCCTCCTCCTCCACATCCAACTCTTCCTATTCTCCCTACTCTTCTTCTTCTTCTTCCTCCTTCTCCTACAACCTCCCTTCTCCCTACAATTACCCCATTCATGTTTTTTTTCCCTACTGCTCTCTCTGTCTCTCTTTCTCTCTGTCTCTGTCTCTGTCTCTCTCTCTCTCACACACACACACACAAACATATACACATACATACATACATATTCACACACACACACACACACACACACACACACACACACACACACACACACACACACACACACACACACACACACACACACTCCACGGATTGTTCGAAGAGAACGAACAGAGAGGCGCTGGGGGGAGGAGGGAAGGGGCAGAGGAGGGGCACGGAGGGGGGGGGGGAGACGGGTAACTTATGGAGGCCCCAGTGATCCTTTAGGCCCAAGTAACCCTTACTTCAGGCGCCACCATCCTTCGGGGAGGGAGGAGGGAGGGCAGGAGGAGGAGAGGGAGGGAAAGGGAAAGGGATGGTAAGAGAGAGAGAGGAAGGGAGGGAGGGAAGAAGAGAGGGACAGAGGGAGTGAGGGAAAGGAATGGTAAAAGGGAGAGAGGGAGAGAAGGAGAGAGGAAGGGAGGGAGGGAGAGAAGGAAGGAAGGAGGGAGGGAGGGAGGGAAAGGGATGGTAAAAGGGAGGGAGGAAGGGAGGGAAGGAAGAAGAGAGGGACGGAGGGAGTGAAGGAAAGAAATGGTAAGAGGGAGAGAAGGAGGAAGTGAGGGCGGGAGGAAGGGAGAGAAGGAAAGAGGAAGAGAGGGAGGGAGAGAAGGAAGGAGGGAGGGAGGGAGGGAAAGGGATAGTCTCCGTCTCCATCTTCGTCTCTATCTCTATCCCTTCTGTTGCTGTCTCTTTCTCTGTTTGTCTCTCTCCCTCACCCTCTCCCTCTCTATCTCCCACGGAATATCTAACACTCGCCCATAAAATCACTATAACATCTTCAGAGTGACTTAGCATATATATAAGACTCCCTCACTTCCCCTATGTCTTAAAATCCCCTTCTTTGGCCCCCCTCCCTACCCCCCAACTCCCCCCTCCACGCCCCGACATCCCGCTACAGCCGTGATAAATCTGAATCAATAACAAAGGACGCCCATTCCGTGCGTATGCCACCCTCGCTGCCTCACGCCCGCGATGACGTCACGTAGTGTACATATAGACAGACACACAAACGTACATAATCAACTCCCTCAGAAAAACGCACACAGAAATAGTACAACCATACAACCACTTTCGCTCTCTCTCCCTCTCGTTTCACTTGCTAATTGTTTTTTCTCTCTCTCTCTCTCTCTCTCTCTCTCTCTCTCTCTCTCTCTCTCTCTCTCCCTCTCGTCTCACATAGTGCTAATTGTTTTCTCTCTCTCTCATTCTCATTCTCTCTCTCTCTCTCTCTCTCTCTCTCGTTTCACTTAGTGCTAATTGTTATTTTTTCTTTTTTTCTTTCTTTTTTTTCTCGTTATCATTAGCCGTAATCCGGAGACGGATTTTTGGATCTTGGTCTAAGGATCGGACTGAAATATGGGCGTGTGCATGGGGATTGTTTCTTTATTTGTTTGGTTGTTTGGTTGTGTGTGTACATGTGAATGTGAATATGTGTATTTGTATATACACCCATATATGTATGTATGTATATATATATATATATATATGTATATATATGCATATATATACATATATATATATATATATATATATATATATATATATATACATATATCATATATATATATATATATATATATATATATATATATATATATATATATATATATATATATATATATATAAATTTCTCTTTTTGTTTTTTTAATTGTATATTGTTCATATATGTTCATCATAACGACTGATTATACGCACACACATACACACACACACACATATACACACACACACACATATGCACAATATACAATCAAAGAAACAAAAAGAGAAAAGCAACTTTGCAAGAACAAAAAAACAACCCCAGGCAATACTAATAAAAGGGGGACGTTAATCTGCTTACAAAAGACATTTACGGATAAACATATAATCATATGAAGCAAAGCACAGTTGCAACTGCAATAGTAATAGTAATAGAATAGCAATAGAAGTAATACAATGAAATAACCTGTGTATACAGTGTTAATAATATGCCAATAAAAATAATCATAATAATGATAATCTTGGCATTACCATTGCCATCATAATTACCACGGCAAATAATAACAACAATGATATAATGATAATAATAATGATGATGATAATGATAATTATAATGACAATAAGAAGAATGTTAATAACATTAACAATGATGATGGTGATGACGGTAATAATAATAACAATCATATTGATAATATTATCAATAGTAATATCATTATTAACAAAAATAACAATGATAATAATAATGACAAAAAAAAAACACACACCTAAAAACTCTCACCTACGAGAAACAACGCAAAATATAAATAAAATGGAAACAATAATGCAACAAAAACAACACACGTAAATAATCGAACGAGTGCAAAGAAATATTTCAACACGCTGTTTCCGCCCTCCCTATAAGTTGCACAGCCTGCACTCCCTGCACACTAGATTTTATCGTCCCGTCTGCAACTTCACTGAAACGCCTATAGTCAACAAACTTCAAAATGCTTTTTTCCTGTTACCGCTGAAATGTTGCACGGTTACATGGGACTGGGTCGGATACAGGACATGCATGCACACACACACACACACACACACACACACACACACACACACACACACACACACACACGCACACACGCATACACACATTCTCTCTCTCTCTTTCTCTCTCTCTCTCTATCTCTCTCTCTCTCCTTCTCCCTCTCCCTCTCCCTCTCCTTCTCCTTCTCCTTCTCCCTCTCCCTCTCTCTCCTTCTCCCTCTCTCTCCTTCTCCTTCTCCCTCTCCCTCTCTCTCCTTCTCCCTCTCTCTCCCTCTCCCTCTCCTTCTCCCTCTCACGCACACGCACACGCACACACAAACAAGAACGAATCTTGTTTTGTCTGGCAAGCAATCCATAATGAACAAAATCAATTTAGTAAAGCACTTCAGAAACAAGAAAGTACCGCAGGTTTTGCACTGAACAATGGAAATCCTTTTTTAATGGGTGTATTCAAGAATGTACATAAAATATGTATTTCTACATCTCGAGATTAATGAGATTTCGTATTCATCGCCTGTCAGGAAGTGACATATAGGAAAGACGTATGGAGAGAGAGAGAGAGAGAGAGAGAGAGAGAGAGAGAGAGAGAGAGAGAGAGAGAGAGAGAGAGAGAGAGAGAGAGAGAGGAGAGAGAGAAAGAGAAGAGAGAGAGAGAGGAGAAAGAGGAAAGAGGAGAAAGAGGAAGGAGGAGAGAGAGGAAAGAGAAGAGAGAGAGAGGAGAGGAGACGAGAGAGAGAGAGAGAGAGAGAGAGAGAGAGAGAGAGAGAGAGAGAGAGAGAGAGAGAGAGAGAGAGAGAGAGAGAGAGAGAGAGAGAGAGAGAGGGGAGAGAGAGAGAGAGAGAGAGAGAGAGAGAGAGAGAGAGAGAGAGAGAGAGAGAGAGAGAGAGAGAGAGAGAGAGAGAGAGAGAGAGAGAGAGAGAGGAAGAGAGAACGAGAGAGAGAGAGAGAGAGAGAGAGAGAGAGAGAGAGAGAGAGAGAGAGAGAGAGAGAGAGAGAGAGAGAGAGAAAGGAAGAGAAAGAGAGAGAAAGGAAGAGAAAGAGACAAAGAACAAAAGAGAGACAGAGAGAGCAACAACGCAAACAAACATACAAGAAGCAAGAACCAGCCAGAGACATCGCGAGGAGCTACGAGAAATGAAAGCCTTGGAGGCCTTACTAAAAGCCTGTCATTCCACATTTTTTAAAAAGACCCACTTCACGGAAAGAGAGAGAGAGAGAGAGAGAGAAAAAAAAATAATTATAGTACTCTCATCAAGTGGCCTCGTAGCCAAGGAGCCAAGCCGAGCCATGAGCGTTCGTCTTTAAGCCATGAATAACAAAACGACATTCACAGACGGACACAAAGACCCAGGACGCAGGATAACGAAGGACCTGGCGTGACGGAGGTCCTCGAGTATTTATTATTAACATTGCGCGTAGTAAACAGGACCGCGAAGGAGTAGAGTCGAGCCAAGTTATAATGGCCTTTATGTCCCCTCGGCACTAGACTCATTATTCTCGGTTGATGTCTCAAGTCTCCATTCGCAA
>BOPN01000056.1:67500-70000 GCA_017312705.2 Penaeus japonicus
ATCTACATAGACGTGAATAAACCATTAAAAAAACCCATAGTGCACAAATTCCCCATCAACACCAAAGCACAACCGTTATCCCCAATTTTCCATATTTCCCCCCTTTTTTCCGAGAAAGGGGAAGAGGGAAAGGATAACGATAATAATCATTTCCTTCCTGCAGTTCGCATCAAACGCAAAATGGAATTATCAGCCTTTAAGTATTGGCTTTAAATGGAAACAGACGTTGCAATAACTGTCTATATAAAACAAGGAGAGTGTGTGGCCAAGAGCCGTAGTGACGCGCCGTAACAATATTCATTAGGGACTAACAGCCCAATGCACATCGTTGTTCGAAAATTGCAAGATGGGTTGCAAGGGAAATTGCAAGGAAAGCGGGAGGAGAGTGGGAGAACTCCCAGGGTGGACATACGTGTGAATTATGAGGAGGATAAAACTCGCAATACAATTCTATATACAAAAAAGGAATGTGATGGGCAGGGGGAAGGGTGTGGGGTATAAGCGGTAAAAAAAAAAAAAAAAAAAAAAAAAAAAAAATAGTGATGTAGGATTCAGCATGTGCTAGTGAGGGGGAGCGGGGGGGGGGGGGCGCAGTTCATTGCCATGTGAGATGTGCATTGGGGATTGCGTCTCCCTTTAATCTACCTACAGCCAGCCACATAGTAAAGATCAACATCTTGATAGCGTTGGGAAAGTTTGAGACGGTTTAGCACACTGTAAATGAAATGCCCGCACACGGCATTATGCAGTCTGTATAGCCTGCAACAGTGCGTGATACTTATGTTTACATACTCGTTTGTATGTACGAATACGTACGTACATACAGACAAACCTATATATACACCTATGAATATCAAAGTGCATATGTAAGTATACGAATATCAGGACTGTATATGCACACATATATATAAAGTAATATCCGTTTGTAATACCATATATCTAACACACATACATAACTACGCACACACCAACCCAAAAACAGCCACATATACCCTCTCTCATATATACACAGATATACGTATAATGTTAACCATACGGGGAGGTAGATAACCAGGTAAATAGATTACAAACATAAGGCTCTCGGTTTACAGCGGACGTTGCCATGGTTACCTGAGAGAACAGTTATGAGGAGAGCATCATGGACGGGAATAGGTAGGGGGGAGGGGGGGGAGGGGGGGGGCGTCGCTCATTCATGGTAGTCATTCATCTAGAGCTTTGAGAGGGAGATGAGGGAAAAGAAATGAGAGAGAGAGAGAAGGGAAGGAATAAATAGAGAGAAAGACGGTGATATCTAAAGAGAAAGATATAGAGAAAGAAAAAGGCAAAATAACATAAAAAGAACTAACAAACCGAACAGATAAAAAAAATCCATCTCTCTTAAAAAATAAAATAAAATAAAAATAAAGACAAGACAAATACATCACAGAAAAGTAGATAAAAAGGAAGGAAACAAAGAAGATATAACGGAAAATAGAAAAAAAAACAGAAAAAGAGAGAAAGAGAGAGAAAAGAGAGAAAAAGAGAAAAAGAGACAAAGAGGGAAAAAAGAGAAAAGAGAGAACGAAAAAAAGAGAGAAAGAGGGGAAAAAGAGAGAAAAAGAGAAAAAAGAGAAAAAAAGAGAGAAAGAGAGACAGAGAGAAAAAAGAGAGAAAGAGACAGAGAGAAAAGAGAGAAAGAAAGAAAAGAGAGAAAAAAGAGAGAAAGAGAGAAAAAAAGAGAAAGAGAGACAGAGAGAAAAGAGAGAAAGAAAGAAAAGAGAGAAAAAAGAGAGAAAGAGAGAAAAAAGAGAGAAAGAGAGACACAGAGACCCCGAGAGACAGCGCAGGCAAGGCACCAACACAGCACCTGAGCCTGATGACCGAGAATACGCAGGTGCATGATCAACGAGCGTGGGAGGAGCTCGTCAATGTTGCAACACTGACATGCCTGGAGTGAGCAGAGACTTGCAACCGGCCACTCTCGCCCGGGAATAGATCCGAAGCCGCCATGGGACATGTTAGAGACATGTTCTCTCGACTCATCCTTGTAAGACAGACAGATGACTCGACGACTCACAAGGGAGTTTTAATACTTGAGGAAGGACTACACACACACACACACACACACACACGAATGCACTGGCAGAAGGAGGGAGGGAGGGAGGAGGAGAGAGAGGGAGGGAGGGAGGGAGGGAGGGAGGGAGGGAGGGAGGGAGGGAGAGAGAGAGAGAGAGAGAGAGAGAGAGAGAGAGAGAGAGAGAGAGAGAGAGAGAGAGAGAGAGAGAGAGAGAGAGAGAGAGAGAGAGAGAGAGGCACAGAGAGAGAGATCGGAATTTCAAGGCTATTTCAATAAGTTTTTTATGGGAAGCTAGGAAAAATAAAAGGATTAAATGTTTAAATAGTCTTTTCTTATAGAACATAACTGATTTACGTAATTGCAATACCCATGACATCTAAGATGCAATACAACGACATCATCAACTGAAGACTAACCAGCCACACATCAAAAGCCATTCCCATT
>BOPN01000056.1:82500-87500 GCA_017312705.2 Penaeus japonicus
GACAGGCATTATAAATATTCTCTGAAAATAATGCATAAAACTCGCCTAATTGGGGATCGTTAGTCACAGACAAAGTGCTTTTTCTGGAAACAACTTCCACGAAGACAACTATCTTTAATTGTCAAATGTTCACCTTTTTTTTTGTAAAGCTTCTCTTTATTTCAAAAAATGAGGTCAACTTTTTAAAAACTGTTTCCCGCTATCTGCTTCCTCTTCGCGCTGCCAATACAGAGGCCACTTACCTTAAGGAGGCACGTTAGACTGCTGTTTCGACTTACCTGCAACGAAAATACATTATGAATATTATATATAAACACGAATATTAGAAGGAAGAAAACAAAATCTTTCAGATGATAAAATACCATCAACATTTTATATCAATAAAACATTCCTTTCGTGTACAGAAATGCTAGAGTCACAAGGCAAATTTAGTGAGGAATCTCTTCTCAGAAAAAGGAAGACGACCGTGAGGTTGAAAATTTCGCAATTATCCACACGTCAGCACCCTTAACAGCCTTCTTACCTGTCAAGGGAAGAAGAAGAAGAAAAAGAAAAAAAGGGAAAAGGGGTAGAGGAGAGAGAAAAACAGAAGAAAAAGATGCATAAAAACCCCCTAAGGAACGAATTCTTTTCCACACTCTCGCTCTCTCCCCGCGACATCGGCGGTCGAACGAGACAAAGGAATTCGCGAGACATCGAGCGAAGGCCAGAAAGTTATGGCCGAGAGGCGAAGATCGGACAAAGACAATGCACAAAGACGCAAAAGATGTGATAACGTTTGGAATGATAGATTGAAAGTAATGAAAAACAAAAAAGAAAAGAGAAAATAATAACAAGAGAGATAGACAGACGAGAGACAAAGAACGAACTCGAAAGAGATATAGAAAAAAAAAACGTATAATTACCAATGTACCACACACGCCCCCACTCCCCCTCTCCCCCATTCTTTCTTATCTCCCTCCTATCTCTTATCTAAAACCATCTCCAATCTTAATTACCAACCAGCCGCTAATTACCGGCCATGTCTTCAGTCATTACTTTGCCTACTTACGCCTCTGCCATTAAGCTTCCGGCGGCAATTAACAAGCAATTTAATGATCTGCGGATCTAATTTACGTCACTGCCTGATGTTTGGATCGCCAAGACACGGAGGGAAAAAAAGGTGACATTTAATTAATGGGGAAGTAATTCAACCATAAAAGAGCAGACAGTGAAATAATTAAGTACAACATTTATAATTACTTATTTTGGAAAGATTAAAGAATAATGTCAAGCGAGAGAAAATAGATAGAGAAATCGATGGAAATATTGATAACGATGCTAATTGTACTTCAGTTCCACATATACGCAGATGATGGGTGGCATGGAAGGGAGGGGGTAAAGAGGGAGGGAGGGAGGGAGGGAGGGAGGGAGGGAGGGAGGGAGGGAGGGAGGGGGTAAGGACGGGGGGAAGCAGGGAAGGGGGTAAGGAGGGGGGAGGATAGAGGAGGTAGAGAGAGGAAGGGATGGATGGAGGGAGGGAGGGAGGGAGGGAGGAAGGAAGGAAGGAAGAAAGAAAAAGTTAAGAAGAAAGAGAGAGAGAGAGAAGAGAGAGAGCGCATGAGTGAAAGACAGGATAAGTGGCAGAGAGAGAGAGAGAGAAGGAGAGAGAGAGAGAGAGAGAGAGAGAGAGAGAAAGAGAGCGAGCGAGAGAGAGAGCGAAAGAGAGAGAGAGATAAAAAAAAAAAGACAGAGTGAGTGAGATAAAGAGAGAGGGCGAAAAAGAGAGAGACCGAGCGAAAGAGAGAGAGAGAAAGAGAGCGAGAGAGAGGGGCCCTTTACCTGAGAGTCGTCCTCAGAAGGTAGTTACCAATGGCTGCCCCCACACAAAGGCACACTCAAGTCCAGTCCCGCGTTCACTCTGGACTCACTCTGATCTACATCAAGAGCCACATGGGAGCCACATGGGAGCCACATGGGAGCCACATGGGAGCCACATGGGAGCCACATGGGAGCCAGGCATGTCTATCTTCTGCGTTTCATATGCGTTTATTCCTCCATATATATTTTTTTCTTTATCTCATTAATTTGTTTTATTTACCCCATAAACTATCTCTTCGATTGTTTTGTTCCCTTGTTTATCTTCTTGTTTACCATTCCGCTTATGAACAGCTTTGTTTTCGCTCTGCAATGTCTAATCACTGTGCAACTGCATAGCGGCATAACAGCCCCTCATACCTCCTTTTCATTCCACAGTTCTACTACGATCCACCAGTCCAGCACACAGGCGATCCAATAACATTTAATTAAGCGTGATTAGAGAAACTTCCTCCATAACGGCCAACTCTAATTACATGTGCTGCACGGTTTCAGGTGGATATCGCTCCCCCCCCCCCCCCGAAATGCCAGATAATCCCAACACCTTTTTTTTCTCTAATGCACTACACTATAACACAAGAAAACATGTGTAAATACAGACATGCATACAAGCACCCACTCAGGAAATACAGACACGCTGACACACACACGTGCTTTACCTTCGGACCACATACATACATACAAACACGCAAAAGGACGCACCCACACGGACACACACACACACACACACACACACACATTCACAGCTACAACACAAGACAACCCAAATCCATCGATGTTTTCCAAGTCTGAACGTTTCCCTTCCCTTCTTTCGCTGCTTGGTTCTTTGGTTCTCTTATATCCATTCCCTTGCTTTATTGGACATCCTTCTTAACCGGCACATCTATCCTTATCAAACCTCATTTCCAAGGATTCATTTTCGTCGCCCCCCCCCCCCAACTCACTCACCTCCCCTCACACTCATCACCTCACAGCGCTTCTCTTTTCCTCATGGTGCATCCATCTCTACTTGACCCGGTTGCTCGCGAGACGCCGACCCCCCTCCCCTCCATTCCCCCCACCCACCCCCATTCCCCCTATCCCCCCTCACCCCTCCCGCACCCATGTGAGTTGGCTCGGGCGCAATCCCTCCCATGCAGTCGGAGGAGGGGGAAGAGGGAGGGGGAAGAGGGAGGGGGAAGAGGGAGGGGGAAGAGGGAAGGGGAAGAGGGGGGGAGAGGGAGGGGAAGAGGGAGGGGGAAGAGGGAGGGGAAGGAGGAGATGGAAAAGGAGAGAGGAGGGAGAGGGTTGAAAAGTACAGGGCACAAGAGGAGTAGGAGGAAGGAAGGAAGAGGAGGGACAGGAGTAGGGGTGGGGGAGAAAGAGGAAGAGGGGAAGAGAGGGAAGAGGATGATGTTGAAAGTAAGGAGAAGGAAGGGGAGAGGAGGCAAAAAGACAGAGGATAAGGAGGAGAGAGAGGATGAGGAGGAGGATGAAAAAGAGGAATAGGTGAAGGAGGAAGAGGAGGAAGAAGAGGAAGAAGAGGAAGGATGAGGAGGAGTAGGAGGAGAAAGAGGAGGAGGAGGAGGAGGAGGCGGAGACGTAGGAGGAGGCAAGAGGGGAGAGGGGAGAAACGCTGGAGACTCGGGCAACTTTAATACCAAGGTGCATGACGTCCAGGCTCATGGAGAGTGGGAGCGAGAGGCAGACCAGCTGATTCCTCTCTTTTTATCCGCTTCTTCCTCGCTTTCTCTTCCTTTTCTTGTTTATTGTCCTTGTATATTTATCCTCTCTCTCTCTCTTTCTCTTTCTTTCTTTCTTTCTCTCTCTCTCTCTCTCTCTCTCTCTCTCTCTCTCTCTCTCTCTCTCTCTCTCTCTCTCTCTCTCTCTCTCTCTCTCTCGGTGGTTATTTCCTTCTATATTTATCGGGCAATTTTCTGATCTTTTTCACCATCTCTACTGTCCTATCTCCCCCATGTCTCTATCTGTCTATATGTCTGTTTATCTGTCTGTCTATCTGTGTATTTATCTGTCTGTCTATCTGTTTGTTTGTCTATCCGTCTGTCTGTCTGCCTGTCTGCCTGTCGGTCTGTCTGCCTTTCTCTCTCTTTCTTACATTTTCCCTACCCTCGCTATCTCTTCCTAAAAGTCCACAAACCACTTAGGCCGGTTGCGTGAGCTTGCCTGTTTGCCGGTAGACGAGGCAGTGCGGTGGAGCGGCCGCCAGAAACGGTTTGATGCACCCAAAACATTTAATGGAAAATCCGTGATATAATCTTGATAATGGCAGAGGTTCGCTCATATACTCCAGAATTCGGCACTTAATGTTACAGCTGACCGAATTAACTCTCAATTAACTCGAATTTCCCGATACACTTACTAATATACGTCTACTTTCCGCGTTTTAACGACGTAGATTACGTGTAGTGGAGTCTGTGATGGTCCGACACCACATAACATTCAAACGTACAAACTCTACGGCTAAACGACCCACATTTCACTAACACCATCGCCGCTGCATCAGCGGACACGCGAGGGAAATCGAAAAATTCTCGTTTAATACGACCGAGGAATAAACTGACATTACGAGTTAGAAATGAGTACAAAACGGACTCGTTGTACACTCAGCCGAGTAAAAGACGCCATAGGAAAACTATAAGACTCTTGTTTATCGATGGGCGTTGTCTCATATTTTCTATTAGAGGCCCGCGGTATTCTTGCGCAGCATCATATCATCCCGGATCTCCTGCCCTTCGCCGTTGAGGATACGGAAGGCTTGTACTTGATCCAGAATGAGCTAGAACAAAGGTTACGCTACTATGTTTATGGCGGCCATTACCACGGTCAAGATATTCATTATCAAGAACGTTACCTCCGCTATGAGACGCTGTGATTATCATGACTCACTCTCACTATCCTGTCAACGAAGGACTCATTAAAGCCGCAAACGCCCTCTATCCTTTAACCGCAAAACCGAGCGAGCCAAAATTTCCCTCTCACGCCCCAACGCCCTGAGCTGACGGACCGCTTAGCTAGCTGGCGAAAGTCTACGCTGCTGACTCCCTCGCACGCTGACGTACGCTCACCACGTGTTTATCTCACTCCACCCTCCCCTCCCCTTCTTTCTCCCCCTCCCACCCCCGCCCTCGTCTTCGCCCCTACTT
>BOPN01000056.1:97500-100000 GCA_017312705.2 Penaeus japonicus
CTGCGCCACCATCAATAGCTGCCAGACCTCGCTTACCATTAATTATACATGCATTATATATCGCGTTAATTAATATACAACAGGTGCTGTTCAACCACATTTTGCCTGTTGCGCATTTTCCGCCGGACCGATTTCTCTGCTCGTCGAGCTGTTTACGAGCCATAAAGGTACACGGAGAATTTCACGCTAATGTTGTTTATTCTTATTTGATCTATGTTCAACTATATCTGCAAAGTCAGAAGGATGGATGCAATACAGGGATATCCTATGACGTGTTATGATTATAGGAGTTAGGGTAAATAGGAGCATAGAAAAGATACCAGAGAAAGATAAACATGTCACAGCGGGATGACTCCACGGCAATATCCAACAAAAGCAATGATAATAATACGCCGAGTCAAAACAACCTTTCTCGACGCCCGATGACGCCCCGAGGTCGCTCCGCCCCGCCCCGCCCCGCCCGAAGGCCCCCAAGCGAGGGCGGCGTGAGCGAGAGAACTTGTCCCGCTGCAGACGCCCCCGAACCCGCCCCCGCCCCCGCCCTCCCCCGAAAACAAGTGCGCAGAGGGAATCACTCCTCCACAAGCTCGCCGATGAAAGGGGGGATATTTTAATTACTTGAGAGATCACAAAGGGGAACTTAATTCTCGGGATGAATGGGTTAATGGAAGTTTAATCGGCGCGCGACAGGCAGAGGGACGTCACACTGCTTGTGAAGACGGGCGCCGACCGAAAGTTTGAATCGGCGAATCGCATGCGGTGCCTTGGGTAGAGAGTCGAATATTTTCTCTTTTGAATATTTTCACTTTTGAGTGTTTCTAACGGTTGACAAAAACGCGAATTCTTGCGTCGCTAGATCGCAAGAGAATTAATCATATATCCGTCCTGACTATCTGTGTTAGTTTGTTGTTAGAAGCACGAGCACTTTGGGCTTCCGGCTCGGAGTTGGTCTAAAATAATCTTAAATGGCAGATGGTGAGCGCACGGTGCGGTGCCTTCAGGGGCTGCCTAACTAAGCCTGGGCTCTGAAATACCATCAGCCCTGGAATCAACATGTCAAAATACCTAAAGTGGCTTTATATTAGACCGATAAGTAAATAAAAAAAAAAAGAGAAAGATACTCAGAATGAGGAGCTAAATATTTCAGTCTCAAATTCCATAGCTTCTTTATTGCCAAAAGTTAAAATCATCGGGATTACCATTAAATCAAAATTGATAAAATGCAATACTTTCCGCCTGACTCTCTCGCATGCAGAAAAAAAAGAAAATAAAAAAAATATAAAAAATAAGAGGGCCTTCATTTTTTTTTTTTTTTTTTTCAATCTGAATCTAATAATCTATCGAAAATCTCCCTAAATTTCAAGCGACAATCTCTTGCTTGCGCATCCTCTCCGGCCGAAAGAT
This sequence comes from Penaeus japonicus, assembly GCA_017312705.2. Classification (NCBI taxonomy): domain Eukaryota; kingdom Metazoa; phylum Arthropoda; class Malacostraca; order Decapoda; family Penaeidae; genus Penaeus; species Penaeus japonicus. The sequence goes on from BOPN01000056.1 coordinate 98,905, forward strand.
CCTTTGAAGTCAGCTGCAACCGCACTCACTCCCAAAATTCCAATTCAAATATAGCTAAAACCCAAAATCCCTAGCCAATCAACAATGAAAAAAGGACCTTTCAGAAGTCCAAATTAATACCACACATTCCCAATTATTTCTACAAAATTTACCCGGATCCTCCGTAATACTGCGTCAGTTTCATAAGCTCCTATAATCTCTCCTATTCGAAAGCCAACTTGACTTGAATCTCATTTCTTCCAAAGTCCCTGGCATTCCTAATTGACAAAACTCGCCTCGCTTTTTCTTTTCCGTCCTTTTATGGGCGATCGGCAAATGTCAAATATGTATTATGCATATTCATTATATCTAAACTGACAGATATAGATATATATATATATACAGACACACAGACACAAAAAACATTCAAACACACACACACACGCATATACATACTTACATATATACATACATACATACGTACATATATACATACATACATACATACACATACACATACACATACATACACACAAACACAAACACAAACACACACACACACACACACACACACACACACACACACACACACACACACACACACACACACACACACACACACACACACACATATATATACATATATATATATATATATATATATATATATATATATATATATATATATATATATATATATAATATATATTTATATATATATATATATATATATATATATATATATATATATATATATATATATATATATATATAGTATATATATATTTATATATATATATATATATATATATATATATATATATATATATATATATAATATATACATATTTATATATATATATATATATATATATATATATATATATATATATATATATATATATATATATATATATTTATATATATATATATATATATATATATATATATATATATATGTATATATATATATATACATATATATATATATATATGTATATATATATATATATATATATATATATATATATATATATATATATATATATATATATATATATATATAAAGACAGAGATAGAGAGATGTATCTTTATCATCATGATCACCCTGGATTTA
>BOPN01000056.1:110000-115000 GCA_017312705.2 Penaeus japonicus
TCTGCTCTCCTCCTTTCCCCTCACCCCTGGCCCCTTACTCGTCTCCCCTCCCCCCCCTCCCTCTCCCAGAAGTGTCCCCTCTTCTCCTCCATCTCCCAGAAATTCCTTCCACCTCCTCCCTTCCTCTCCTCCTCATCGTAGCCCATGTTCCCCCCCCCCCCTCTCTCTCTCTTCCCAGAAATGCCCCCTCTTCTCCCACCCCCACCCCCCACCCCATCCCCGTCCCTCCTTCCTCCACACCAGAGTCGACTCGGTCACCTCCGGAACGACCCTCCTAACCACCCTTAATGTGGCGTCTGATGGTCACTACGACCTGTCTGCTCCTCAGCTGACGCCTAAGTGGCTGACGTCGGAGGCTGACGGCTGCGCTGGTGCGTGGGCGCGGGCGAGAGGAGGAAAGAGGAGGAGGAGGAGGAGGAGGAGGAGGGAGGGGGGGGAGGGGTGACAAGGATGTACCGTACGCGCTGGAGACGATACTGATGGCGCTGGTACAGGGAGAAGAGAGACCAGGTACCTACGGGAAGTACAGCTTCACTTCACCATCACGGAGGGGAGAGGGAAGGGAAGGGAAGGGGGGCGGGGTTCACTTCACCATCACGAGGGAAGGGAAAGGGGGCGGGGTTCAGTTCACCATCACGAGGGAAGGGAAAAGAGACGCTTCACTTCACCATCACGAGGGGAGGGAAAAGAGGTGCTCGGTACTTCACTCCACCATTATGGGGGTAGGGGAGGAGAGAAGGGAGGAGAAAGGTGGGGGGGGGGGGAAGGTGATGGGGGGCTTGAGCTTTCACCCCTGATCAAATTAGCGCGTGTTGTTTCCCAAACTTCTCCTCATTACGTTCCTGCCGGAGAGCTGACTCTGCAGCTCTCTTTTCCCGAGGCATAAAATCAAATCAAATGAAAAATTAAGATGGACAAAAATATACTGCGTGAAAGCAAACTGAACTTGGGAATTTATCTACAAAATGGGTCACTCTAACAAATTAAGTCCGTAAGACAACTAGAATTAGGAATACCATAAGAAGAAAGACTACTTTTAGGAAAAAAGAAGAAGAAGAAAGACTACTTTTAGGGAAAAAAGAAGAAGAAAGACTACTTTTAGGGAAAAAAGAAGAAGAAAGACTACTTTTAGGGAAAAAAAGAAGAAGAAAGACTACTTTTAGGGAAAAAAAGAAGAAGAAAGACTACTTTTAGGGGAAAAAAAAGAAGAAGAAAGACTACTTTTAGGAAAAAAAGAAGAAAGACTATTTTTAGGAAAAAAAAGAAAAAAGACTATTTTAGGAAAAAAAAGAAGAAAGACTACTTTTAGGGAAAAAAAAGAAGAAATACTACTTTCAAGGGAAAAAAAAAACTACTATTAAGGGTGTGTCTGTGTGTCTGCGTCCGTGCACACATACTACGAAGAAAGAAGTAATCATACTGACTTGGCACATAATGCTATAAGGAGCGAGGAATTTGGACCAGTAGAAAGTACAAATCACCAATGTGCTTTGCATAGCGCTGCATGCAATCCATCCCCTCACCAAAGGCATTCCGCTTCCCCCATAAATGGACGCGAACGAAGAAGAAGCACACCCGAATATCCCCAAATGGAGGCGAGAGCGGAGCCGGCGCTCGGGAGGGGAGGGGAGGGGAGGGGAGGGTAGAGGGTGGGGGCGAGGCGAGGGGGGAAAAGGTAGGGGGGGGGGGGGGCAGCAAGCCGAAGCTCCCGCCGCGGGTCTCATGCCGTCACTCAGCGGCGGGTGGGCGGCCCGTGCATGACCGCCGCTCAAAAGTCATGAACTATGCAATACCGTCGGAAATTTCGTGCGCAGCGATGACGTCGGGAGTATTGAACACGAGGGCGCCGAGGCTCCAGACGCCGGGAACGGCAGCGGGGATCGGGCTGTGCAAGGTGTTGCTGGCTCCGAGTCAATACTGTTGCACACATTTGCAATCTTACTGAGAGGAGGAGGGGGATGGGGAGTGATAAGGGCAGGGGTAGAGGTAGGGGGGGTAAGGGTAGGGGGAGTGGAGGAATAGCAGGAGAAGTGGGAGTAGGAGGAGGAAGGGGGATGGGGGGGGGGGTAATAGGGGTGCCTTCACAACAGTTTGTTGACAAGTCCAATGCATACTGGAGTCTCTCGTTCTATTTTAAAAGGATTTTAAAAAAGTGAAAACGAAATTCCCCGACGCGTGTATCTGCAGAATATATTCCAACATGAATATTATCTTAGAACGTATACATCAAAACATTCAGCGTAACGACAAACAACAACAAAACACGCATTAAAAAAGTCCACATTTTTACACAACGTGAACATGAAAAAAAAAGCCGAGAACCATCCCATTCTGACAACAGAGCATCAACAAGACTTAGCAATTATGCCGCGAGCCGAGAGATAAGACGAGAGATAAGAGGGGCCCAGAAGGATGGTCTTCCAGGAGCCGAGAGATTAGGAGGAGCCCGGACGTCCATATCGCGCCGTCCTTTTCTGGCTCCTGTCCGCGGTGGTGGACGGGGAGGGGGAGAGAAGGGGTAGGGAGGAGAGGGGGAGGGGAAAGGACAGGGAAGAGAGGGAGAGGGAGAGGGGAAAGGGCGGGGAGGAAAGGGAGAGGGAGAGGGGAAGGGGCAGGGAGGAAAGGGAGGAGGGAGAGGGGAGAAGGGGCGGGGAGGAGAGGGAGAGGGGGAAGGCGGGGAGGATAGGGAGAATGGAAGGGGCGGAGAGGAAAGGGAGAGGGAGAGGGATGGGATAGGGAGGAGAGGGAGAGGGAAAGGGGATGGGATAGGGAGGAGGGGGAGAGGGGAAGGGGCGGGGAGGAGGGGGTGAGGGGAAGAGGCGGGCAGGAGGGGGTGAGGGGAAGGGGCGGGGAGGAAGGGAAGAGAAGCAGAGGCAGGGGCAAGGAACAGGGGGAAAGGGGAAGAGATGAAGAGGGGGAGAAGGGAAGAGTCGAAAAGGAATATGGAACGAATTCAAATCAAACCGCAGACACCGAAGTAAAACAAAAAAAGTTAGTGCTGGTGTGACCTGTATTTACATATAGATTAATAGGGAGCAGCCGCCGCTTTTGGGACACCTTCGAAGACCACAAACAAATACAGCGGATGACGCGACTTCCCCCTGACCGCCGCGAGGAAGCCGAGGCAGCGCCGGACGGAGGGAGCGCTCGGGGCGTTGCGAATATGTCTGGCGAATGCTCGTCCATCTCCTTCCGGTTGGAGGCGAGGGGGGCGCTCTGGAGACTTAAATTTCGAATATTTTAGACCGCCACGACTGAATGATTCAGCCGGGGACGCCACCGTCGAGAACCCGCCAAGCGGAACTCTCTTCAAATCACTCGGCAAAAAGTCACGCAATTTTCCCCCACTCGAGACATTAAATACGGATCCTCGCACAGACCGCAGATGAATAACCCACGTCCCGAGCTCTAAGGAAGCGCCTTTATGTCCCCTCGGCATACGGCCTCAATCAGCGTGGCCCGAACGTGTCGCCGCGTGTGAGGCCCGGACGCAGGTAAACAAACGCGTCGGTGGCTCATCACAGCGGCCGCCTTCGCCCCCGTATGGACGTGCTGGGAGACGGTGCACCTGGTTTTCATCCTATCATATGTCGGGCTGCAAACCCTCGCCCCCTTCCCCCAACCCCCCTCCATTAGTCCCGCCGCCTCCTGCAGCTTCCTCTCCGCTTACCCTTCCGGACGCTTGTCTGCTGATACCTCCGTCGCTAATATCCAGGGGGGCTTCTTGGATGCAACACTTTGTAAAATCCCCGACGATTCCCTCTTCGGATTCCGGTCTATAACCCCTCTCTCTCTCTCTCTCTCTCTCTCTCTCTCTCTCTCTCTCTCTCTCTCTCTCTCTCTCTCTCTCTCTCTCTCTCTCTCTCTCTCTCTCTCTCTCTCTCTCTCTCTCTCTCTCTCTCTCTCTCTCTCTCTCTCTCTCTCTCTCTCTCTCTCTCTCTCTCTCTCTCTCTCTCTCTCCCCTCCCCCCCCATGCCGAGGAGCATCCCTACGTGCATCCCGTCGACTCAGCTGCAAGTGAACGTCGCTCTTTGAATGGGGAAGCTAAATATCGCGTCCTGTGTCCCTTTGAAATCGGGGCGCATTTACGCGGACACATTGCAGGGGCTGTCGGACCCACTGCTCAATTAGTGGCTGGTATCGAAGGTAGATTAATGATTTGATAGAATAATAATGATATATATTAATAATGCTGTATATATAACTACATATGATAATCATATCAGTAATGATGAGGATAATAATGGTAATTTATCAGTGGCAAAAATGATACCAATAATAAAAATGATAATGATGATGATAATAGTAACAACAAGAACAATAATATCAACATTTCAGTAATATTAAGAACAACAACAACAACAATGAAAATAATAAGCGTCAAAAGGAAAGATAACAACGAACAAATACTATAATCTCCATCCTTCTACAGATACAAAGAAAATAAATATTTCCAAACAACAACTACATAAGGACTTTCGATTAAAAAAAACGAATACAAAAAAGATAAAAAATAAGATAAACAGAGGAAGAAGGAAAACGAGAGTTGCTTAACAAGGAGACTCGAAAACAGCTACCATTAGTGGTTGGCAAATAGAAAGGAAGGTAAATGGAACAGTTTGCTGAACAATCCTGGCGTTTATATAATAATAATACATGATGGCAAGAGAAGGAGACAGAAGCAAATTAGGAGGGATGGGAAAAAGAAGAGGCAGAACAGGACAAAGAGAGGTAAGAAGGATGATGACGATAACAAAGAAACAGAGGAAGAGAAAGAGAGAAAGTAAAAGGGAGAAAGAGAAAAAAAAAGAAAAAAAGAGAGAAAAAAGAGAGAAAGCGAAAGGGAGAAAGAGAAAAAAAAGAAAAAAGAGAGAAAAAGAGAGAGAGAGATAAAAAAAAGAAAAAAGAGAGAGATAAAAAAAGCCCATACCTACAGAAAAGGAAATTAGCCCGAACAATATATCAATCGCGGGGCATTATAAGTAATAGATACAGCTCGA
>BOPN01000056.1:125000-126423 GCA_017312705.2 Penaeus japonicus
ACTCGTTCTCTCTTTCTCTTACTCTGTCTCTGTCTCTGTCTCTGTCTCTGTCTCTGTCTCTGTCTCTGTCTCTGTCTCTCTCTCCCTCTCTCTCTCTGATATGAAAAGACACTCCGCCTCTCCCTCACCATCCTGTCTCTCCCCTCTATATCAAAACAACAGACGATTAATTGACGGTTGTTTTCATTAATTGTTTCACACGATCCAATAACAGTTAGGACCCGACCGCAGCGGCGAGGGGCTAATGGTCGGACGAAGCGCTGGAAAACCATGATTCGACTCGGCAGTTCCAGGGGGAGAGAGAGTGGGAGAGGGAGAGGGGGAGAGGGGAGAGAGGGGGAGAGGGGGGGAGAGGGGGTAGAGGGTAGCTGAGAGTTGGTCGCATGAAAAAACCACGTGAGCGGCGGTCTGTGCTCTGAGGCGCCCTGGTTCTAGTTCTGTTATAGTGGTGTAGTGGGCAGAGGGGGAAGAGAGTGGGAGGAAGGAGAGGAGAAGCTGGGGGAAGAGAGGAGAGAGGAGAGAGGAGAGAGAGAGGGAGAGTGGGAGAGGGAGGGAGAGGGGGAGGGAGAGAGGAAGAGTGGTTGAGGGAGGGAGTGAGGGAGGGAGTGAGGGAGGGTGAGAGGAGAGGGAGGGAGGGAGGGAGGGAGGGAAGTGAGGGAGGGAGGGCAGAGAGAGGGAGAGGGAGAGGAGAAAGTGGGGGGAAAGAGAGAGGGAGAGGGAGAGGAGAGAGTGAGAGGGGGAGGGAGAATGGAGAGTGTTAGAGGGAAGGAGAGGGGAAAGTAGGGCGAGGGGAGAGTGGTTGAGGGAGAGAGTGAGGGAGGGTGAGAGGAGAGTGAGGAGGGAGGATGGGAGGGAATAGAGTGTTGGAGGGAGTGGGGAAAGTAGAGGATGAGTGAGGAAGAGGGGAAAGTAGGTGAAAAAGGCTGAAATGAGAGTGAATAAGGGAGACAGGGAAGAAAGGGAGAGAATAGAGTATTGAAGAATTGAAGAAAGTAGGGGATAGAGGGAGAATGAGGGAGGGAAGAGGAGGGAAAAGTAGGCGAAGAAGAGTGAGACGAAAGTGGTTAAGAGAGAGAGAGAAAAAAAGTAAGGATAGGAAGGGAATGGGAGGAGAAAGAAGGGAGAGAGAGTCACACTGTTATCAGCGGTACGTGGAATGATAAACTGCGCTATGTGAATTATTGGATAAAGCAACTGCGAACGATTCAAAGCTAATGGTTGACCAAACTTCGCGAATAGCTGTGCCTTTCATTACGGATGACTGGCGGAGAGGGAGAGAGGGAGGGAGGATGGGATAAAGAGTAAAAGAGAACTAGAGAGAGAGAGAGAGAGAGAGAGAGAGAGAGAGAGAGAGAGAGAGAGAGAGAGAGAGAGAGAGAGAGAGAGAGAGAGAGAGAGAGAGAGAGAGAGAGAGAGAGAGAGA
>BOPN01000056.1:129497-131997 GCA_017312705.2 Penaeus japonicus
GTGTGTGTGTGTGTGTGTGTGTGTGTGTGTGTGTGTGTGTGTGTGTGTGTGTGTGTGTGTGTGTGTGTGTGTGTGTGTGTGTGTGTGTGTGCGTGTGCATGGACACGTGTTTACGTGTCCATGCATCTTTATATGTCGATAATTATTAATATCAATATAGAAATTTTATCTAAGACATGGCGTCAACAACATGAATGGTGATTGCAAACGCATCGAAAGCCATTTGTAAGTGATTATTTTGTGGAGAAACAGTTTATTGACGCACAAGCTTAAAACAGCGGAAAAAAACGCAGATCTGATATGAACTGGCTAACAAATTCGCCCGCAGATTGGTTATTAACAGAACTCTTGTATATTTAAATCAATATGGCAAAGTAACAAGTTTCAAATAAAGGTGGTATATTACATGCAAATAGATTTTTTTATATGATAAATAAACTGGGCTAATGTGGTTGACATGACCTATCCTTTATATGCCTTGGTGTGAGAGTCTACTCGACTTACAAGTGTGTACCAATTTGCATAGCTACCTGACCGCTTCATCGCCCTTCACTAAAGCACCTGGTCAATACATCATGACTTACTGCCGCTGAAGTCTCTAACCTCTAGCAACGAATAAGTGCTCACGTATAGGAAGCAATCTATCAAGAGTAACGAGGAAAAATAAGTGACCATTAAGGCTACTTGCTGAAAAAAACGCCTTTGACATTACCATCTGCCCTGTTCCCATAACACAATAACTCTACGGACCAATCAAGCCACATTTTATTTACACCTGAGAGTGCGAATAAATCTCGGGATATGTCAACCCACATTTCATTTACAACAGTATTGTTTTCCTTTTAACAAGGGCAATTCCTTTCCTAAACGCCTGCCCAAACGTGACCTCACCGCAGGCCATTATTTCCCTTAAAGCCTACAGTTCCATCTACTCCGTTTCCAAAATTCCTCCCCCCCCCTACCCCCACCTCTACAATTTCCCTTCCTCCCTCCCTCCGGTAATACAGCACATCGCCACCGCCACCCTAACGTTGTCATAGTATTTCAGTTGGCTCTTTATGGGAGAATATAACTTGTCTAATGTGACGCTAACTTCCCGAGGAGAAGCCAAAGTAAACTCGTGTGAGGGGCCAGACCTCGCAGCTGGCCACCATTGCGAGGAGCATTATAACATATGGTAGAGTTGTAGGTTATATACATATGATGTCTGGGCCGTCATTACACCGTCATAGCTGGGGGAATGCTGGAACTATTTCGTCTAGTGTCACATGCGACTCGTCCCAAAATCTTCCTAGGACTCTTCTGCGTAGTGCTTTTGTGTAAGGTGTTATTAATGCGATTCCTTGAGGCACAATTGGTATTTCATATTTGATGTTTTCAGTTGCTTTACTAAAAAGTAACCACCGCAATAAATACCTTTATATGAAGAATATCTTATATCAATGCAATACTAACAATAAACTGCATTCTAACTAAAAGCAATGAAAATCCTTTCAACTTCAACAGTATGTCTAAATTTGACTGTATTTACAAGATCTTCGTCATAAATAGTCTGCAAGATTGCATCATCCATAACAGCGATTTGTTCCTCTCCCTCCAGACATTTTAGCTTTAACATGACTATCAAGAAGACACTTTCACACAAGTGCTGCAGTCAAATGAACCGACAGAGACAGCTCTCACACTACCGTAAAACACACACTTTATAAACAATCCCGGAAGTAAGCAATGTAATTACACTTAATTCTCGTAAGAGCGCATTTACGATTTCAAAAGTACTTGCTATAAAATCTAATTGCTTCATGTAACGACATCGTATTGTCTATTTAAGCGACTGTACCACCGGCCCTTGACAACCGCTGCAGACTTCTTGCCACTCGACTACTTGAACAAAAAAGAACTTATAACACTATGGGACTGTTCACACACACTCAAAAAAAAAAAAAAAAAAAAAAGGAAAAGACCGTAAAAATGATCCTCCTTTCCTAACTGATGTTGCGACTCTTTAAAACTTTTTTAATACCGCAAAACTTTCCTGGTTCACTGTTTATCGGAACCAGATCCAAGAGCCTCTGCTACACTCTTTTTCGCCGCTGTGTTGCCTTCGCTCGATCAATAATGGCGCGTAAACTTGCCTTTTAAAAAACATCTTTGGGTCTGAAGTGACGCCGCCTTTCACGTCCTCAAGCTAGCGACATTTCACAGCCCACGCACGCCAACAGACATTGCATTTGCATACTATGCTCTGACTTCGAATTCGTAAGTCGTGATTAACTGCTAATTTCTATGATAATCTGTCCGACGTAGGCCTACCCGGGACGTGCCCAGGGAACCGAGATGACAATAATCGGATCAGAAAGGGGCCTCAATCGGTGTTCTCGAGGCTGACACGCAGCTTCTGCTTCCTCTTATGCACTTTATTCTTCAAAATATGCTCGGAAATACTCATAGTCGCCCCCCCCCCCCCCCAACTGTACAGGTATGAGAGCCTTCTTGCAAT
>BOPN01000056.1:161997-164497 GCA_017312705.2 Penaeus japonicus
CCAACCCCCACCAACCCCCCTCCCCCCCTTTCCCCCGTCCCCCGTATCCTCTTTCCTCAGACGGGAAAATTGTGAGTCCTTGACACATTTCTTCGCTCCTTTCAACTGCGCCATAAATTGCATCAGATTGCAGCCTCCGTAATGTGCAATTATTTCTGATTGCAATAGGACACCCCATTGTATGCCATTGCAAAGAGATTCGCTTTTATTAATAGAATGAGAATATGATACAGCATATCGACACAACACAACACAAACAAACACAAACAAACACACTTTTCTGTCTCCTTCTCTTTTTCCCTCTTTTTCTTAACCCTTTATATCGATTCCGAAGACCTCAGCAGAGTACCAATCTAACTCAACAATTTGAATGAACTTAGAGCCTGTACTACCCGTAAATATATGCAGACCTGTGCAATAATTCGAAAGACTTGTCGAAGTAATTGTGGAGGGCGTGGAGGGTGTGTCTTGTCGCCATGATCTCTCGACGAAGGTGGAGTTATGTGTTCCATATCTCCAGTATTTTCCTTTCTCTCTCTCTTTTTCTCTCTCTCTCTCTATTTTTCTCTCTCTATTTCTCTCTCTTTCTCTTTCTCACTCTCGCTCTCGCTCTCTCTCCCCTCTCTATTTATTTTTCTCCCTCTCTCAATCTCTCTATTTCTCTCTCTCTCTCTTTCTCACTCTCGCTCTCTCTCTCTCTCCCCCCCCCCCTCTCTCTCTCTCTCTCTCTCTCTCTCTCTCTCTCTCTCTCTCTCTCTCTCTCTCTCTCTCTCTCTCTCTCTCTCTCTCTCTCTCTCTCTCTCTCTCTCTCTCTCTCTCTCTTTCTCTCTCTCTCTCTTTCTCTCTTTCTCTTTCTCTCTCTCTCTCTCTCTCTCTCTCTTTCTCTCTCTCTCTCTCTCTCTCTCTCTCTCTCTCTCTCTCTCTCTCTCTCTCTCTCTCTCTCTCTCTCTCTATTTCTCTCTCTCTCTCTCTCTCTCTCTCTCTCTCTCTCTCTCTCTCTCTCTCTCTCTCTCTCTCTCTCTCTCTCTCTCTCTCTTTTCCCACTCAGAAAACATGAAAAAACGAACACCAAAAATGTGATATCATATTCTCGCCAAAAAAGAATAAAAAAGGCTCAAGAGTTGGGAAATGCTGACAAAATTGTAAAATTGTTTGTTACATAATGGTTCCTTTGTCTCACTCACAAAAGAAGTGTTTTAGTATCAGGGTAAAAATGGAGCATTTATTTTTCTGTTTTTCCCTTCTGTCTGTCTGTCTGTCTGTCTGTCTGTCTCTATCTCTTTCCCTTTCTCTCTCTCTCTCTCTCTCTCTCTCTCTCTCTCTCTCTCTCTCTCTCTCTCTCTCTCTCTCTCTCTCTCTCTCTCTCTCTCTTTCTCTCCCCCTCTCTCTCTCTCTCTCTCTCTCTCTCTCTCTCTCTCTCTCTCTCTCTCTCTCTCTCTCTCTCTCTCTCTCTCTCTCTCTCTCTCTCTCTCTCTCTCTCTCTCTCTCTCTCTCTCTCTCTCTCTCTCTCTCTCTCTCTCTCTCTCTTTCTTTTCTTTTTTTTTTTTTTCTCTCTCTCTCTCTCCCTCCTGTCGTGTTCTCCCCCTCTTGCACTATATTTCATTCCGGGTTTCAAAGACTTGAATGCAACGTGTCATTTGGTCTTCGTGAAAAACGTTTTCAAGCGACACGTACCAGCAAGACTATCTGTGTGCAGTTCGCTTTTACTTTCTCTCTCACTCTCGCTTCCTCTCCTTTTGTCTCTCTCTCTCTCTCTCTCTTTCTCTCCTCTCTTTCTTCCTTCTGCATTCTCTCTCTCTCTCTGTATCTCTCTCTCTCTCTCTCTCTCTCTCTCTCTCTCTCTCTCTCTCTCTCTCTCTCTCTCTCTCTCTCTCTCTCTCTCTCTGTATCTATCTCTCTCTTTCTCTCTCTCTCTCTCTCTCTCTTCATCTCTCCCCTCCCCCTCTCTCTCCTCTCCCTCCCACTCTCTTTCCCACCCTCTCGATATCCCTATCCCTCCTTCTCTCTCTCCCTCTTCCTCCCTCAAGACAATGCTCTCTCCATAAAGGGAAACACAAGCCTATCCCAGTACTCAAGATACAGTTCATTCATAATATGATACATACAATCAAGCCAAAGCAATCATAAGTTACAGACGAAAATAACCCTTATAGAATACGGAAGTGTGAGTTATTTCGCCGTAACAGGAGTGGTGGAAACGTGCGGGAGGGATTGTGTGTGTGTGTGTGTGTGTGTGTGTGTGTGTGTGTGTGTGTGTGTGTGTGTGTGTGTGTGTGTGTGTGTGTGTGTGTGTGTGAGAGAGAGAGAGAAAGAGAGAGAGAGAGAGAGAGAGAGAGAGAGAGAGAGAGAGAGAGAGAGAGAGAGAGAGAGAGAGAGAGAGAGAGAGAGAGAGAGAGAGAGAGAGAGAGAGAGAGAGAGAGAGAGAAAGAGAGAGAGAAAGAAAGAAAGAAAAAGAGAGAGAGAGAGAGAGAGAGAGAAAGAGAGAGAGAGAGAGAGAGAG
>BOPN01000056.1:169497-171997 GCA_017312705.2 Penaeus japonicus
GAATAGAGGAGAAGGAGAGGGGAGAGGGAGGACGGGAAGAGGGGAGGGGGAGAGAAGGGAGAGGACGAGAAGAGAGGAGTGGGGGAGGGGAGGGAGAAAAAGGGAAGATGGGAGAGGGAGGGAGAGTAAGGGAAGATAGTGGAGGAGGAGGAGGAGAGGGAGAGGACGGGAAGATGGGAGGGGGGCGGGGGGTGGATGGAGAGAACGGAAAGAGTAAGGAAGGAGAGGGGGAGAGGATGAAGACGACGGGAGGAAAGGGAGGAGAGGAGGGGAGAGGTGAGGTCGAGAAGAAAAGAATGAGCAGAGCCGAGGAAAGAAGGGAAGGAAAAAGGAGAGAGAGGAGAAAGGCCGGAGTAGTCGACCTCACCATCATCCCCAGGACGGACATCCTTCCAGAAAGCAAAGGAATATCTTCATTTCGTCCTCATCCCAGACATGTCACTAACACGCTTGCTTCCCGCTGCCTTGCCTCTGTGGCTGCGATATCTACCGGCCGATAATAGCATTCTCGATAAGGGGATGGACGTTGTGCTCCGAGAGACACGTGCTTGAGGAAGAGAGAAAGAGACAAAGAGACTATCAGAGGGAGGGAGGAGGAGGGAGGGAGGGAGGGAAAGGGAGGGAGATGGAGGGGAAGGAGAGGGAGGGAGGGAGGGAGGGAGGGAGATGGAGGGGAGGGGAAGGAGAAAGGGAGGGAGGAGGAGGGGGAGGGAGAGGAAGGAGAAGATAGAGATGAAAGAGATGATACCGACGATTGCGAGAGAAGGAGGAGGGAGAAGACAAACGAAAAGAGAGGAGAACGAAAATGCGAGAAAGGGAAAGAGAAGGATGTATGGGAGAAGGGGGGGGATGGGTGGGGGTGGTATGGGGGGTAGAAGAAGAAGGCCGGCGACAGAGCCTGGCGCCAGGAACGATATGACTCAACCCTGACACTCCGTTAGCTGACTCACAAGATTCTCCCTCTGGACGTGCCATAACACTCTGACCCCCCACCCCCTCCTCCCCATACATGCCCCAACATCCCCCACCCCATCCCACATAACTCCCAACCCCCACCAATCCCCCTCCCCCCCTTTCCCCCGTCCCCGTATCCTCTTTCCTCAGACGGGAAAATTGTAAGTCCTTGACACATTTCTTCGCTCCTTTCAACTGCGCCATAAATTGCAACAGATTGCAGCCTCCGTAATGTGCAATTATTTCTGATTGCAATAGGACACCCATTGTATGCCATTGCAAAGAGATTCGCTTTTATTAATAGAATGAGAATATGATACAGCATATCGACACAACACGACACAAACAAACACACTTTCTGTCTCCTTCTCTTTTTCTCTCTTTTTCTTAACCCTTTATATCTATTCCGAAGACCTCAGCAGAGTACCAATCTAACTCAACAATTTGAATGAACTTAGAGCCTGTACTACCCGTAAATATATGCAGACCTGTGCAATAATTCGAAAGACTTGTCAAAGTAATTGTGGAGGGCGTGGAGGATGTGTCTTGTCGCCATGATCTCTCGACGAAGGTGGAGTTATGTGTTCCATATCTCCAGTGGCTTCCTTCTTCCTCTCTCTTTCTCTCTCTCCTCTCTATTTCTTTCTCTTTCTCTCTCTCAATCTCTCTATTTCTCTCTCTTTCTCTTTCTCACTCTCGCTCGCTCTCTCTTTCTCTCTTTCTCACTCTCGCTCTCCAAATCTCTCTCTCTCTCTCTCTCTCTCTCTCTCTCTCTCTCTCTCTCTCTCTCTCTCTCTCTCTCTCTCTCTCTCTCTCTCTCCCTCTCCCTCTCCCTCTCCCTCTCCCTCTCCCTCTCGCTCTCCCTCTCTCTCTTTATTTCTTTCTTTCTTTCTTTCTTTCTCTCTCTCTCTCTCTCTCTCCCTCTCTCTATTTCTCTCTCTCTCTCTCTCTCTCTCTCTCTCTCTCTCTCTCTCTCTCTCTCTCTCTCTCTCTCTCTCTCTCTCTCTCTCTCTCTCTCTCTCTCTCTTCTCTCTCTCTCTCTCTCTCTCTCTCTCTCTCTCTCTCTCTCTCTCTCTCTCTCTCTCTCTCTTTTCCCACTCAGAAAACATGAAAAAACGAACACCAAAAATGTGATATCATATTCTCGCCAAAAAAGAATAAAAAAGGCTCAAGAGTTGGGAAATGCTGACAAAATTGTAAAATTGTTTGTTACATAATGGTTCCTTGTCCTTCACTCACAAAAGAAGTGTTTTAGTATCAGAGTAAAAATGGAGCATTTATTTTTCTCTTTTTCCCTCTCTGTCTGTCTGTCTGTCTGTCTGTCTGTCTCTATCTCTCTTTCCCTTTCTCTCTCTCTCTCTCTCTCTCTCTCTCTCTCTCTCTCTCTCTCTCTCTCTCTCTCTCTCTCTCTCTCTCTCTCTCTCTCTCTCTCTCCCCCTCTCTCTCTCTTCTCTCTCTCTCTCTCTCTCTCTCTCTCTCTCTCTCTCTCTCTCTCTCTCTCTCTCTCTCTCTCTCTCTCTCTCTCTCTCTCTCTCTCTCTCTCTCT
>BOPN01000056.1:176997-179497 GCA_017312705.2 Penaeus japonicus
ATGAGGATGAGGATGAGGAGGATGAGGATGAGGATGATGATGATGATGATGATGACAGCAGCAACATCAACAAAAACAACAACAATAACAATAAACGACACTAAACTTGACAACCACAATCGCAACAACAGCAAGACTAAACAACAGCAATATCACAACGGGGATGCGAGTAATAACGGCCTCACGATTTTTCTAATCAAATAAAAATGGCGTCCCTGGAAATCTAAAAAAAAAAATACTCCTTCACCTAAACAACTCCGCCTTACTTTACTCCTACTCTCACTCCTCTTACTTAGTATCTACTTGCAACGACCCTTGCAACGAGGCCCGCGAGCAACTCTAAACCCTAAGACACATCACATCACCACTGAAAGATTATCATCACTAACCGAATATCCTCTCTTCCTCATCACAACAACCATATATTAAATTCCTTCTTGGTTAGATCCTCTCCGCCATCTTCTCTTATTCCCAAAGCGTAAGAGTCGTATTTAGAAATTTCGAGGAAAAAAAGGGGGGAATAATTTAGCTACGACCCGGGCGCTACGACCCCCCCCTTGCTCGTTCTCCCTCCACGACTCGGGGTTTCTAAGACAGCGACGTCGTTGAGAGAGAGAGAGAGAGAGAGAGAGAGAGAGAGAGAGAGAGAGAGATACATATATATATAGAGAGAGAGCGAGAGAGAGAGAGAGAAAGAAAGATATATAAAGGTAGAGAGAGACTGAAAGAGAGAGGGAGAAAGGAAGAAAGAAAGAGAGGGGAAAAGGAGGATAAAGAGAGGGGAGAGAAGGAGTGCCTCGGACCACAAACAAGTATGAGGGGATGGTTGTTATGAGGTGACTGGTTATCGAATCAGAGGGGAGAGAACATGCAACCAAGAGGAAATCAAATGAGAGGACCTTGTTGCAAGAGGAAGAGGGGAAGGTTGCAGAGCGGCAGGTCAAGTTTTTAGGGTCTTATTTGCATCAATGGAGGAAAGATCGTTTGAACTTTTTCCTGGAGTTCAATTCAATGTTGTTATTTTTTTTTTCTTTTGAACACTAATCAGGAAGAACTTTATAACATGAACACAGATGAGAAAGAAAAACAAACTTATTTTCAATCACTACTTATTCTAACTTTATATATATATATACATACATATATATATATATATATATATGCCTATCTATCTATCTATCTGATAAAAAGAGAAGAAGAGAAGAGGGAAAAATAGTGGATCCAAATAAAATAAAAGTTATTCTCATCCCTCCCTCCTTTTTTTCTTTTCTTTTTCTTTTTTTTTCTTTTTTGTTCAATTTCTTTCCCCTCTCCCCTCTCACCTCTCACCTCCCCCTCACTCTTCCTCTTTCTCGATGGTCTTTTCTCTCCCCTTTTTAGATGAAACAGTTCCCCTCAGATGAAACATTCGCCTCAGATGAGCCATTTCCTTCTAAGATGAGACATTTCGCACATTGGGAAGGCCCCTCACAATGGCACGGCCCCTCGCGCATATCCCTCGCCATAAACCCGTGTTGGAGTGTGAAGGCACGCACAGGAGAGGGGAGAAAAGGGGGGTGGAGGGGAGAAGGGGAAGGAGGGGGAGGAGAAGGGGGGGCGAGGGGAGACGGGAGAGGAGAGAAAGGGGGGGGGCGAGGGGAAGAGGGGGGGGCGAGGGGAGAAGGGAGGAGGAGAAAGGGGGGCGAGGGTCGAAGGGAGAGGAGAAAGGGAGGGGGGGGGGCAAGGGAGAGAAGGGAGAGGGAGAAAGGGGGGGGGAGAAGGGAGAGAAGGGGAAGTGAGGGGGAGGAGAAGGGGGGGGGACGAAGGGAGAGGAGAAAGGGGGGGGGCGAGAAGGGGGGGCGACGGGAGAAGGGAGAAGGGAAGGGGGGGGGGCGAAGGGAGAGGAGAAGGGGGGGCGAGGGGAGAAGGGAGAGGAGAAGGGGGGGCGAGGGGAGAGGAGAAGGGGGAGCGAGATGAGAGTATGAGGGGAAGTGAGGGGAGAGGAGAGGGAGGAGCGAAGGGAGAGGAGAAAGGGGGGGGGGGGCGAGGGGAGAGGAGAAAGAAGAGCGAGGGGAGAGGAGAAGGGGGAGCGAGATGAGAGTATGTGAGGGAAGAGGAGAAGGGGTAGCGAGGGGAGAGAGGCCCATAGGTGTGTGTGTGTGTGTGTGAAGGCCTGTAAGTTCTGTAACTAAAAAGGGAAGAATACGGGCATTACGCCTACATAATAACAATAATAATGAAAAAATAATTAGGAGCTATATCTTTCATAATTCCTTATTTATTGACTTGCCAAGCCATCTACTATCCTCATTTGAACAAAAACGAGGTCAGGTCACGCTCTGAGAAGCAATGGCATAAAAGGGCGTGGCATATCCCCCCCCCTCCACCCACGCCATCAACCCCCTTTCCTCCCCCTGTCCCCTCCCCTCCCCTCCCCTTCCTATTCAGCTCTATACCATAAACCTTCTCAATGAATATCATGCACATCACTTCCCAAAGAAGAAAGAAAAGAAGAAAGAAA
>BOPN01000056.1:189497-191997 GCA_017312705.2 Penaeus japonicus
AGGCAGCCGTTGCACAAACAAAATATCCTTCCTGGTCCTACCTACGCCCGGATGGTTGAAAATCCCATTCCGTTTGCCTGGTCCCGTAGCCTCTACCTGCGTGCCTCTCCCTCTTCTAAAATGCAAAGTCCGTGTAATGCAAAATTCCTCGTGAAGGTAAATAATGCCGTATTTCTGACCCTAAATTCACATACCGAATTAATCTCACGATGACAGCACGTCGGGTGCTCGTTTCATACCAGAGAAGGGGGAGGGGAGCGGGGGAGGGAAGGGAGGGGGGAATGGAGGGAAAGAGGGGAGGGAGGGAGGGAGAGAAGAAAGGAGGGAGGGAGAGAAGGAGAGAAGGAGGGAGGGAGAGAGGGAGGGAAGGAGGGAGGGAGGGAGGGAGAGAAGGAGGGAGAGAGGAAAGGAGGGAGGGAGGGAGAGGGAAGGAGAGAGGTGGGGGGAGGGGGATGGGGGAGGGATACTGAGAGAGGGAGAGAGAGTAAAGGAAAAAAAAAGAGAGAGAGAAACAGAAGAGAGAGAGGGAGAGAGAAAAAAAAGAAGAAAGAGAGAGAGAAAAAAAGAAAAAGACAAAGACAGCCAGATAATTCAGACAGACAAACGCGAACCTACAGCCCCCACAACCCAGCATGGCGTCAGCTCTTATTGCCCAAATCCAAATGGATAAAAAAATGAAAGAATCCGTCTTAACTGCCAAGAATATGTGAAATGAGGCAAATAAATCAGGAATATACATCCCCCCGGGGAAAATAACTCGTTAAAATACGCCTAGTTTGTTTCGCTCTTGAAGGAAACGAAATATGGTCGGAGGGCGAAGGGGCAGGGCGATTAAAACGAAATTCAAAAACCCATATTTCTCTAGTTTTGAATCCGAACTAGTATGGTGTGTGTGTGTATATGTATGTATATGTATATATATATCTATATATATACCTATCTATCTATCTATCTATCTATCTATCTATCTATCTATCTATCTATGTATCTATCTGTCTTTATCTGTCCATCTATCTATCTAACAATATCTATCTATATATATATCTGTTTATCTATCAATTTATCTATCTCTATCTATCTATTCATATATATATATATATATATATATATATATATATATATATATATATATACTGTATATATTTATATATATATATATATATATATATATATATATATATATATATATATATATATATATATATATATATATTTTGTATATTTATATATATATATATATATATATATATATATATATTTACATATATATATTTTTTTTTCAGATAGGTAAGCATATTTAGATATATATTTCTAGGTGAAAATTGATATTCCTAGATGTATAATTCTAAACAACTGTATATTTCCAGATAAATGAATAATCTTAGTAACGAGATGTTACGAGATAACTAAACATTTCTACATATACATTTCCAGACATATAGTCTTAGCTAACACGATATAAACTAGACATTTCTCTAGTTTTGATTATAATGAGCGCATCGGATTAAAAGGCATCCCTGCCTGACTTTTAATGATGATACAGACCAGGCTTATCATTAGCAGGAATCAGAAAGAACAAAATCATTTCTGTGTCCTTCGAATGAGATCATTTCGTCATTCTGTACAAATACATGTAAATTGTAGAAATCTCACTATGTCGATCATTTTATCACTAGAAATGTAAGTAATTTTGTCATGTCATTTTAGAGATAATAAAATAAAATGCTATGGAGAATATATGTGTATTGTGATGGAGGATATGTAGGTAGTTTTATTAATTAAGTATTATAAGGGAAACTAATTATAGATCGCAATTTTAATGCCGGATCTAGATATGTAAGCAACAATTTGTTTTCAAATCTTTTATATTTGAAAAAATGAAATAAAAGATAGAACGAAACCCTTTTAAAGGATGTGCACATAGTATTATACCTTAATAATATGCTATTAAATAAAACAATCATGGATTAGGCCTTAAGTACCTTTAATTTTAAAGTGTATCCCTTTTAATTACGGCATCATTGTTTCATAAATACAGGATTTGTACCGTGACAAATAAATTCAATTAAACAATAATAGTATATAAATAATGACAATTCTTACATAAAAATATATAAGAACAAATAAACAAAACAAACAATAATAAGTATATTTAAAAAAATTAACAATAAAACAAAACAAACAAACAGCCAAAACAATAAACCAATCACAAAAAAACAATAAATAATCACCCTTCAAAAAAAACAAAAATCCCATGACGTCATCATATACGTAACAAAGAGCGAGATGTCCAGACGCCGCCCACAATCCACATGCCGCCCGCGGTGGAGCAATTCGGCGGTCGGGAACACGTACAGGCGGCAGTACGTCCACATTAAACGGCCGAGTCGGGAAAAATGTGTCTATTATCACGGAACATTTTTTTCCCTGCTTTTCCCTACGGATTTTTTTTTTTTTTTTTTTTTTTTGTTTTTTCTTTTTTTTTTTTTTTTTTTTTTGT
>BOPN01000056.1:196997-201997 GCA_017312705.2 Penaeus japonicus
GCATCGCTCTTGCTTAAAATCAACATGCAAGGGGGATGAGGGGGGGGAGGGTGAAGGGGATTGGGAGGGGAGAGGGGTGGGGGGGAGGGTGAAGGGGATAGGGAGGGGGGAGAGGGGTGGGTGGGAGAGGGAAGGGGAGAGGGAGGGGGGAGAGGGGGAAGGGCATGTGGGGATGGTCGTAGATGTGAAGGGAAGGGGAAAGGGGGATGGGCGTGGGGGATGGGCGTGGGTGTGAGGGCTGAGAGTAGAAGGAATAATTTTGTTTGTAGATTCTGGTTGCGGGAAAGGGGGTGGGTTGATGAGAGAAAGAGAATAAATGGGAAATTGTGATTTCGTGCGCGTGAGAGACAAAGTCTTTTTCTGAAGGAGAGATAGAGAGATAGAGAGAAAGAGAGTGAAAGTGAGAGAGTGATAGAGAAAGTGAGAGACAGAAAGGAATAAAAGAGAGATAGAGAGAACGAAAAAAAAGAAAAAGAAAAAAAAGGGACAAAAAAAAGTGGAGAGAAAAAGAGAGAAAGAGAGAAAGTGCGAGAGAAAGAGAGAACCATCATTCCAAGGAGAGATAATAAGATGCAACGACACATAACTAGGCCTAATGCCCCCCCCCCTCCAAAAAAAATAGCCGACAGTTAAAAAAAAAAAACGTAAATTAAGTTAAAGTATAAAAAATAAACTCAATTTAAGAGGGGAAGGAAAAGAGAATAGAAGAAGAAAAAAAAGATAAAGGAGAAAAAAAATCATGCACAAGAATAAAAGAGGAAAGAACAATTCGGGCGCTGACGAACTGAACCGAAATTAAGCGCCTGCATAAAACCACTGATGGGTTGTGGGGGAGGGAGAAGGTGGGAGGGCGGAGGGGGAGGTGGGGGTCTGATGGTCTGGTGGTCTGGGCGAGTCGTTAGAGAAGACCCGATGAGTGGACGCGGGCGTGGGTGACTCACAATGGCACAGACACCCATGGGCTTTCGCGTACGTACAGATATATATGTCCACGTTATATGTAGGATCCATAAAATAACAAAGATAAAGGGATACTTATGCACACTCACACGCACGCACATACGCGCGCACACACACACGCACACACACACACACACACACACACACACACACACACACACACACACACACACACATTCAAAAGCAAGCAACACGTACACCCACCCACCCACACACACACACACACACACACACACACACACACACACACGCACACACACACACGCAAGCAAGCAAACAAGCAACACGTACACCAGTGACAATGATCCCGCAAGCAATGACAAAAACAAAAACAAAAACGAAAAAGAAAAAAAAAGTACGACCAAAAGGAGATTTTCCGAATCAATAAGCGCGTGGCATCAATGGGCGGGCGCGCGCGTGCGTGTGTGTATTAGGGCGTAAACGTGTTATTTGTGTGTGATTTTTTATATATGCATTTACTTATCTTTCTTCTTATCCTATGTTTAATAATTATTATGATCATTTGTTCGTCTGTCCATTTTTTCATGTGTGTTGTGTTGTGTTGTGTTGTGTTGTGTTGTGTTGTGTTGTGTTGTGTTGTGTTGTGTTGTGTTGTGTTGTGTTGTGTTGTGTTGTGTTGTGTTGTGCTTTGTTGTGTTGTGTTGTGTTGTGTTGTGCTGTCTGTGTGTGTATGTGTAGTATTTAGTGTGTAATGTGATTGTGTGCGTATCCGAGAGCGTGTACACGCGCTTCTTCCCCCCTTGTGTACACCTGCAAGTGTGTACATACCGTCAGGACCTCTAGAATATTTACAGCCCTATTAGCCCTTAAATCAAGAACCGAGAACGACACCATTAAGATGCACAGCTTCTACGTGGCGTGGGCGGCGTGGGCGGTGCCGAAGCACGCACGAGCCGCCAGCCAGCATGAAAGCAAGCAAGGGCGTAGGAGGCGACATCGATACCGAAGAACCGATATCCGAGAGCAACAAGCAAGCACCGATTCGTGAGGAGACATTCCTGTACAGCGTCCTGGATTTACCTGGCAAGGAGGGGGGGAGTGTAGTGGGGGGAGGGAAAGATAGGGTGGCCTGTCGTCTTTTGTTCCTGGAAAGATATTTGAAGGGAGAAGAGACATAAAGGATATTAAGAATCAATTTATTTATATCAGTTCATTTATAATTGATTTGATGTCAACCTTTGGCGTTCCTGTGAACTCGGGGAAGGGGTGGAGGGGGGTGGAAGTGTATAAGGTAGGGGTCGGCATGCAAGGGGTGGGGGTTACAAGGAGGTAGGGGTAGATACGCAGGGGGTGGGGGAGTGCGAGGAGTGCAGGTGGAGAGGTAAGGTACGGTAGGGGAAGGGGATGGGGGAGGTAGAGGGGGCACAGAGGGGAGTCTGCAAGCCCCCAACACGCACTACTTACTGTCTATTGATCACACCACGATATATACATACATACATACACACACGCACACACACATACACACACACCACCCCGCTCGCAAACCCGCGCGACAACCTTACAAAAAGAAAGAAAGAAACAAAAAAAAATTAGTCAGACGACGAAGCGAACTGACAAACGCAATTATAAACTTGCACTGCATTTCGTCTGTGCGTCTCTCGGCTTTCTTTGTCTTTCCTCTTGTTCGTGTGAAGTTAATTCACTAATTGAATCGACAACGCCTTCCATTTCCAAAGTATGTTCTAGTCGTCTCCACGTGTGAACTCATTTACAGGAATTGATATTCAATATTCATTCGAAGCGGGAGGATTCAAATAATCGACACGGTCTTACTGTCTCTTTCTGTCACTAGACAGACAGACATACAGACAGACAGACACACACACTCAACACAGACACAGACACATAAACACACCCTATTATACAACCATATATCCGTCCATCCATCCAACACACACACACACACACACAGACACACACACACACACACACACACACACACACCATAACGTTCAGCAGTAACACAAAATCATTCCCATAAAGAAAATCTGATGACACTTTTGTTGACCGCGTTCATTAAAAGGCGCAATTTTAGGGCCATTATCAAAATTGCATAAGCGTGAGGAGCAATAAAAAAGGATAATGAATAATAATGATCATGATGATAATAGCAATTGCAGAAGTGGTAGTAATAGTAGCAATATTAATGAAAATAGTAACAACGATAATGGAAATTGTTTTAATTAATAGCAGTGGTAGCAATAATAATAGTAAGAACAGTAAGTCCTGATGATTTTTATAATGACAATAATGATGATGATAATAATAATAATAAAAATATAACAGCAAGCTTCGCAATGTCAATAACATTAATAAAAACAACACAACTACAACACTAATAAAAACATCATTTGGTATAATAAAAAAAAATCCTTATCAGTTCCCATTTAATGATAGTAGTAGTAGTAGTAGTAGTAGTAGTAGTAGTAGTAGTAGTAGTAGTAGTAGTAGTAGTAGTAGTAGTAGTAGTAGTTGTTGTTGTTGTTGTTGTAGTAGCAGTGGTAGTAGTAATAGTAACAGTAATAATAATGATAACAATTATAAATTCTTAACTTCCATATCTTCGTGCACTTTATTTACACTTTTCATTAAATTTAAAAACACAAATCGATATAAAAAATAAAATAAATGAATTCTAATAATAATCATTATCATGATAATGATAATGCTGCCGATACTACTACTACTACTATTACTAATGATAACCATAATGATAATAAAATATTGATGATGATAATAATAGTAATATTAATAATGATAATAATATTAACGATAACAACAATAATAATAATAATCATAATAACAATATCAATAATATGATTCGCAATAATAATAATAATAACAATCATAGGAGGAGGAATAAGAGGAAGAGGAAGAGGAGACGGAAAAAGAGTAGAAGAAAAACAGACAAACAAGAAGAATAACTAAATAAATAAATAAAACACAAACCAACACCCACACAAATAAAAGACGATTCAATTTCTATATCCAAACATAAACAACCAAAAAAAAAGAAAAGAAAAAAAAAAAACAATCCAAAACATACCCCCCAAAAATTATAGATAACCCCTCCCCCTAACCCCCTATACCCCGCCCCCTCCTCCCATACCCCGCCAAGCCCACGCCCAAGCCCACGCCCACGCCCACACCCACGCCCACGCCCACGCCCGTCGCCAGTCCATCATCATCCCGCGCCGCCTTCGACATCATTCCGTGGGAGGGGAAAATGTGACCCAGACTGATTTTCCTGCAACGACGAGCCTCCCCGACGCCCAGAGAGTTATGGCTTTGTACTCGATTCGCCAATCAGATAATTTAGAGCTTCTCCGGATCGGGAACATGGCAATCAGTGGGAGATATGGGGGAGGGGATGGGGAGGGGGAGGGAGAGGGGAGGGGGGTGATAAGAGGGAGGGAGGAGGAGAGGGGGAGGGAGGGGAGATGAGGGGAGGGGAGGGAGGGAAGAGGAGAGGGGGAGGGAAGAGGAGAGAGGTAAGGAGAGGGAGAGGGAGGGAGAGTGGGAGACAGAGAGAAAGAAAGAAAGAAAGAGGGAAAGAGAGACAGACAAACAGAAACAGAGAGAGAGATTGAACAGGAGAGTTGAATTCTTATCCCCTCTACCCTCTCCCCGTTTCCCCCAATCTTTCTCTCTCCTTTTTCTTCCATCCTTCCCTCCCATCCTCCCTCCCTCCCTCCCTCCCTCCCTCCCTCTCATCATTTGCATCGCCACTCAACCCATCCATCTTTTCTCTCTTACCTTCCCTCCCTCTTACTCATCTATCCACAAAGCCCCATAAATTCCCTCACCCCCCACCCACCCCCCCAACATCCCTTACCCCCCGATGGGCGTTGAAAGCCCTTGTTGTCCGCAGGATTCATTGGGGGCCATATTCAACAGCGGGGGAATGGGGGGGGAGGAGAAGGGGTAGAAGGGTGAATATGGAGAAGGGGGAAGGGAGTGAGAGGTAATGGAGGAAAGGGGGAGGGGTAGGGTAAGGGTAGGGGAATGAATATGGA
>BOPN01000056.1:214497-216997 GCA_017312705.2 Penaeus japonicus
TGCGCTTTCTCTCTCGTATGTTTGTTTGTGGACTTGTTTAGTTGTATGTACGCATGCATCTACGTATGTATGTATGTATGTATGTATGTATGTATGTATGTATGTATGTATGTATGTATTAATGTATGTATGTATGTATGTATGTATGCATGCATGTATGTATTAATG
This sequence comes from Penaeus japonicus, assembly GCA_017312705.2. Classification (NCBI taxonomy): domain Eukaryota; kingdom Metazoa; phylum Arthropoda; class Malacostraca; order Decapoda; family Penaeidae; genus Penaeus; species Penaeus japonicus. The sequence continues at coordinate 214,666 of BOPN01000056.1, forward strand.
TATGTATGTATGTATGTATGTATTAATGTATGTATGTATGTATGTATGTATGTATGCATGTATGCATATATGTATGTATGTATGTATGTATGTATGAATGTATTAATGTATGTATGTATGTATGTATGTATATATGTATATATGTATATATGTATGTATGTATTAATGTATGTATGTATGTATGTATGTATGTATGTATGTACGTACGTATGTATGCATACCTATTTATACCACCGTGACATCCCCCCCCCCCCTCATCACCCCCCCACCCCTCACTCTCATACATCCTTCCGCATAACTGATTAAACCCGAGTATTTGCATAAAACTTGCAACACTCATTTCAAGAGCAACCTCCTCTGCAATATTTCCCCCCCCCCCAAGCAATTCCCCTCGGAGGCTAATCATTGATCCTAATCAGCCTCGGTTCCTAATCCTCCTTTTCTTTTATCATGAAACTTTTTTTTTTTTTTTTTTTTTTTTTTTAAGTTGCTGTCTTTGATTTCTTTTGTCCTCAGGGCAGTGAGTCTTTATACTTTCATGCACTAATTTCGCTTCTTGGGAGGAAAATCTGGAAGAACTTTTGAATAAATCTTCGGGTTAGTAATGCTTTTGACTAGTCTGTGTGTCGTCAGTTGGACAGTTTGTTTGTCTCTCTTCCTAAACTTCTTCTCTCTCTCTCTCTCTCTCTCTCTCTCTTATCTGTCTCCATCTCTCTTATCTGTCTCTATTTCTCTTTCTGTTTCTATCTTTTTCTCTCTTTATCCCTCTTCCTCTCAATCTCTCTCTCTCTCTCCCTCCCTCCCTTTCGGATAGGAATTCCCGCTTTCAGCCTCGATTCCAAACGGCGCTGACTGAAGGAGCGCCTTCGAATCCTCTTGTTCGCCTTCCGCCCAATTGCAAGGTCCAGGTGATGCTTGTTTGCATGCAATATCCCTTGCCGCTTCATCGCCATTCTGTTCGACTGACCTCGTAGCATTTCCATCGAGAGACTCTTTCGGGTCCGGGGTTTTTCGAGTCTTTGAAAATAAGGATAAAAACGAAATTTATGACGAAAAAATAGAAAGGCGACTTGTCTTCCCCCATCTTTCCATATTCAAGCTGTGGATTCCTTTTGTTTTTTGTTTTTTTTCCAGGATTCTTCATTTCATTTCATTTCCTTCTCGGGTTGACGTCGGGTTTTCAGGTCACGTCCCCTCCCTGCTGATTCCCAGTCATGAGCTGACATGGCTCTGCTTGCCGTAGCCTGGTCATGGGAAGCAAATTTCTCCCTCACGGACTTCTGTTTTGCTTCGGAAGGATGGTGGGAATGGCTTTCCAATTTGGGCGTGCGGATCCGTAGAGTTTAACACCCGTGGCTGTTCCTCCTGGACTATATAATCCAGCTTCGGAGACTGTTGGCTTCTTGGATGCGACAACCAAAGATCCGTCTTATAAATTTTGGGAAATATTAATTTGGGTCAATACCACCATGATCGGGGACGCGAAGATGTAATAGAGCTTGAGAGAGAGAGAGATTAAGAGAGAGAGAGAGAGAGAGAGAGAGAGAGAGAGAGAGAGAGAGAGAGAGAGAGAGAGAGAGAGAGAGAGAGAGAGAGAGAGTGGGGGGGAGGGGGGGAGAGAGGGAGGGAGAGAAATAGAGAAAAAGAGAAAGAAAGAGAGAAAGTAAGAGAGGGATAGGGGGAGGGGGGGGAGGGGGGAGGGAGAGACAGAGATAGAGAAAAAAGAGAAAGAGAAAGCGAAAGAGAAAGAGAAAGAGAGAGAGAGGGGGAGGGAGGGAAGGAGAGAGATAGAGAAAAAGAGAAAGAAAGAAAGAAAGTAAGAGAGGGATAGGGGGTGGGAGGGAGGGAGAGACAGAGATAGAGAGAGAGAGAGAGAAAGAGAAAGAGAAAGAGAGAGAGAGAGAAAGAGAAAGAAAGAGAAAGAGAGAGAGAGAGAGAGAGAAACATTATCCAACCGTTAATATATACGTCGCCGCCGCCTTGTTCCAGCCGGCTATAAATCCCCGTTTCACGCTTCCATAAATCTTGCTAAAAGTTGCCACGAATCTCGCTGTCGGCCGCCGATCAAACCCTGATTTACTTATTTTCCAAGTACTTCCTCTATCCTGCAGGCTGCAATATATATCGTGCAATCAAGATCATTATCATTATCACCATTATAAAATACCAAGCATGTTTACTACCAGCAGATGCCTTTTAATTAACTGTCACTTTACCTCTTATATCATCAGTATTAGAACCACTCTCAACATCAAAATGATACGAGTACAGTATCTAACTTAGAAAGAATAAAAACAAAGCTTAGAAAACTTAGAAAGAATTAAAAAAAAAA
>BOPN01000056.1:224497-226997 GCA_017312705.2 Penaeus japonicus
TCTATATAGCATGAATGCATCTACCTCTTCCAACAGCCCATAAATATTCATCTGGGTAATTTACATGTGTGTGACTTGCATCATTGGTGTTGTGTGTGTATGTGTATGGAGCTGTGTCTGTTTACGTTTTGCGTGCTTCTTTCATTATATTTACTGTATATGTGTTGGTTTTGATTGCTTGTGTGTGTGTGGGTGAGTGGGTGGGGGGGGGTATTGGTGTGTGTGTGTGTTTGTGTGTGTGTGTGTGTGTGTGTGTGTGTGTGTGTGTGTGTGTGTGTGTGTGTGTGTGTGTGTGTGTGTGTGTGTGTGTGTGTGTGTTTGTGTGTGTATGTGTGTGTGTGTCTACGCGCGTATGTGTGTCTAACAAGAAAAAAAATATTTTTTTTCGTTTGATCATGGCGCGTATTATTTGCTCGCTGATTATAATCCTTTTTGTTATTGTAAACTTGTTTCCTCGCTCTGTTTTCAGCAATTACACGAAATCATGTAAAATTTGATGATGATGATATTGATAATGATAATGATGATGATAATGATAATGATAATGATGATGATGATGATGATGATGATGATGATGATGATGATGACGATGACGATGACAATGATGATGACGATGACGATGAATGAAGATGACGACGAACACGACGAAAACGATAATACCAGCTATAATATCAATAATAATAATAAAAACAGTAATACTAATAAAACAAGAATAGCAATAACAGTAGCAACGATGTGTCGCTTTTATTTTTCAGAAAAAAAGTAATCCCAAAATTAGAGTGTTTGTCGCCCGTGCCAATAATTAATTTTATAATTCGAAATTAATTCACATTTTCTATTGGCACAATAATCCAGTTCCATACCAATTTTCCATATTTTTTTCCAAAAATAATTAGCTTGATGTGTATTTGGGAAAATGACAACGCCTGTTTCTGTGTTGTCACTCCATGAATATAAATCAAATCACCTAATATTATATTTCAAAAATACCTCATTCAGACTTTCTATTCGCTCCTAAACGCGGCAGAAACGGGGATTCATTCCATTCAGATTAAAGCGATATCAAATACACAAATTCGTATCGAGGGAAAGATACAAATCTGTTGATATCAATTCTTCTCATTTGCATAGACAATGTGGTTGCGGGGCTGTCTATGTTAACTTTACAAATTCGGATCTCTGTTTATCTTGATCATGTAAAAAAATAAATATCGAGCTAATGTGGAGAGCTTTCTGTATGGTGCAATTCAGGCGAGATGTACTAGATAATCTTCGGACAATCCGCATTGGTTTTACACTCACTTGCAACGTGTGATAATCTACGAAAATATTAACGAGTCGACCGCCAGTTGCCATGAAAAGGGACGTCCTGACGGCGACCCAAACCCAAGAGACTCAACCGAGCGCCCTCTCACTCACCTTCTCTCTGAGTAGCTCTCGGATCTTGCCGGCTTGGTCGCGGAACCTCTGCAGGGAGAGCTCCAGCTCCAGGCACCGCTCCTGCCAGTTGACGACCTCGTCGCCGCCCCACACCATGGGTCCCGGGCCCATCGTCTCGTCCTCGTCCGTGAGCAGCTCCGCCACGCCGTCCACCTCGCCGGCCAGCTCCGACAGCACGGATGGCAGCGACGACTGGTGGCCGGACGACGCCAGCGAGTCCGTCAGGGTGGAGAGCTGCGAGTACCTGGATGACACGCTGTGGGAGCCCCGGCAGGAGCCTGGGGAGCCAGGCGTGGGCGTCACGTCCCCGTTGTTGCCTCCGCCGTAGCCGTCCTCGTCCTCGTCCTCCAGGCGACCCGTGCTGAAGCGGCCCGACCCCCCGCTCAGGGTGGAGAGGCGGGCCATGTCCAGCGCCACCTCAGCGGAGAACCTCGGGTCCAGGTGGCATCCGGAGCTCAGGGTGGAGTAGATGGAGGGCTCCCGCAGCGCCCCGGCGTAGCGTGAGTCCGAGGGCGCTTGCGACGCAGCGTCCCCCGGGGTTCCTGGGGACGGGGGGCAGTAGGAGGCCCTGGGGGCGGGCTCGGGGGGCGGCTCATGGCCGGCGTCCTCGTCGTCGGCGAAGTCGTCGGCCTGCCCCTCCTCGCCCTCCTCGGTCCAGGCGTCCACGTTGAAGAGCTGCGACAGGCGCCTCTCTGAGAAGAAGAACCTGGAGTCTGACAGTCTGTGGGCGGCCATGTCGTGGGCGTAGGAGGTAGCGGGGATCACGTGCGAGTACGGGCGTGGGTATCCTCCTCCCAGGTTGGCGGGGTCTTCACCCTCCGCCATCGTAAGCGTCCTGAAAGGTCACACAGAAGCAGCCTAACACAAGGCCTCACAGTGATGCGTCCACTCCATCACCACCATCACCACGCATCACCATCACTGCACATCATCAACACACTTCACTATTCACTATACAATCCCGGCGGTGCGAAGGGCGGCACTCGCTGGACGCAGCTGCGGCGCCCGCTCAGCGTAGCCGGCTCGTGTCGCCTCGGCCGAGAGCTTCCCCGAGGGGCTC
>BOPN01000056.1:236997-239497 GCA_017312705.2 Penaeus japonicus
CTTTATTTTTTTCTTCCTCAATTCTTCCCTCGTATCCTCCTCCTAATCTTTCTGTCTTCCCCCTTCAGTCTCAGCCATTGTTCGTATGTATATTAGAACCTCTACCCTTCCTTTTTCCTTTTCCCCTCTAGCCCTCCCTCTCCCCCTTCCTCTTTCCCTTCCTCATCCCCCTTCCGCCTCCCTCTCCCCCTCCCCTTTCCCCCCTTCCCCTTCCCCTTCCCCTCCGCCTCCCTCTTCCTCATCCCCTTCCCCTTCCCCTTCCCCTTCCCCTTCCCTCTCCCCCTCTCCTTTCCCCCCTTCCCTTTTTCCCCTTCTCCTCCCCTTCCCTCTCCCCGCCCCCCCTCATCTCGATGGGCGTTCACGTCAGAGAATTCTGCTGCGTCATTCGTCTTGCAACTTGACGTCTCGGCGACGAAGGGAAGGCGTGGGCGACACTTTGCTTAGAAAAATAAGACGCGACGAGAGGGAGGGAGGGAGGAGAGAGAGGGGGGAGGGGGCAGGGGAAAGCAGAGGGAAGGGGTGAAAGGGTAGAGGAGTGGGCGGGAAGGAAGCGGATATTAGGAGGCAAGGTCGTACGCACCCACGCTCTTTATTATTATCATTATTATTATCATTATTATTTAGCACTGCATATATGCGTATACAAACAGACACATACTTTTGCTGTCACACACACTCACGGACAAACGCAAACAATACTTCAGTTAGGAATACCTAGAATAAATAATTCATCCCAAAAGGAAAGAAAAAGAAAATGATAAAAAAACAGATATAGTAATTGTAATCCCAAAAAAGGGGATTGAAAAAGAACAAATAAATTCAAAATTTTCAGACCGATTTTACCAGCCTATAAATTCGTCTTTATCTGACAAATGTCACCGCGCCGATAAGATATCACGAGTATCAATGGCTGCAAAATAGTCATCCATATTCGCATTGCAACCGGAGCGCGATTATAACCTTCACTTTATCATACTATACCATGCAACAACGAAGACGCAATACCAGAGAAACCAGAGAAAAAGGAGAAGGGGAGGAAGAGGGAGGGGGAGAGGGAGAGGGAGAAGGAGAGGAAGAGGGGGAGGGTGAGGGAGAGGGAGAGGGAGAGGGAGAGGGAGAGGGAGAGGGAGAGGGAGAGGGAGAGGGAGAGGGAGAAGGAGAGGGAGAAGTAGAGGGAGAGAGAGAGGGAGAGGAGAGAAGGAGAGGGAGAGGGAGTAGGAGAGGGAGAAGGGAAGGGAGAAGGGGAGGGAGAGGGAGAAGGAGAGGAGAGGGAGAAGAAAACGTATTCTTTTTCAACTTTTAAGATTGAAAAAAAGAACCTAATCGTCTTCCGCTCACCTAGGAGAGAGGGGGAAAGGGAGGAGTTTATGGGGATTGAACCAACGGTGGGGAATGTAAGGGAGAGGGACCTGCAACCAGAGGAGGGCAAAGGAGGGAGGAGGGGGGGGGGGCAGAGGAGGAGGGGGAAGAAGAAAAGGAGGAGGAAGAAGAAAAGAGGAGGAGGAAGAATGGGGAAAGAAGAGAAGAAGAAGAAGGAGGAGGGGGAGGAAGAAGAAGAGTAGAAACGGGAGGATGAAGAGGAAGAGGAGGAGAGGAACCTGCAACCTGCAACCTGCAAGAGACTGGTGCAATTTTACGCCCCAACTGAGGTGGAGGACACAGGATGGACCCCCATCGCCCCTCCAGGAAGAACAGCCTGTTGCTCTCGGAACTCTTTAAGAATTAACGACTGGCCTGGGATGAGAGGGAGGGAGGGAGGGAGGGAGGGAGGGAGGGAGGGAGGGAGGGAGGGAATGGCCTGGGGAGGGAGAGAGGGAGGGAGGGAGGGAGGGAGGGAGGGAGGGAGGGAGGGAGGGAGGGAGGGAGGGAGGGAGGGAGGGAAGGAGGTAATGTCCTGGGGAGGAGGGAGGGAGGGAGGGAGAGAGGGAGGGAGGGAGGGAGGGAGGGAGGGAGGGAGGGAGGTAATGGCCTGGGGAGGAGGGAGATGAAAGGGGGGGCTGATGGCCAGGGGAGGAAGGGGAGGGGGGTAATGGCCGGGGAAGGAAGGAAGAGAGGTGAAGTAGGTAGAAAAGAGGGGAGAAGAGGGAAGTAGGAAGAGGAGAGAGGGGAGGGGAGGGGGGCAGAGGAGAATGGGGCAGAGGAGAGGGGAAAGGGAAAGGGAGAAACGGATGGGGGAGACGAGAGGTGGGAGTAGGGCAGAGGAGGGGGGAGGGGGGGCGGAGAGGGGAGGAGGGGAGGCAGAGAGGGGAGGAGGGGGGCAGAGGATGGAGGTGGGGGGGCGTAGAGGAGGAGAGGGGCGGCTAAATGCTGACAGCCTTCGTCTACCTCGACTTTCTGCCTTTCATCAGCTGATTGGCGAATGGCAAAGGAGAAGGAGAAGGAGAAGGAGAAGGAGATGGAAAAGGAGAAGGAGGACGAGGAGAAGGTGGAGAGAAGGAGGAGGAGGAAGAAGAAAAGGAGGAGGAAGAAGAAAAGAAGGAGGAATAAGAAAAGGAGGAGG
>BOPN01000056.1:244497-254497 GCA_017312705.2 Penaeus japonicus
TCATTAAATAAACGTCAAGAAGACATTTACACAAGGCAGCCGGAAAATAACTTGATGAAAAAATAATGAATATTCCGAACCACAAGAAGAGACTGGGAGAAGCATAGAGAAGAGGAAGATGAGATGATTAGGAAGAAGAGGAAGGTGGAGGAGGAGGTGGTGGAGGGGGAGGTGGAGGAGGAGACGAAGGAAGACGAGAAGGAGGTGGAGGTGGAAGTGGAGGAGGAGGAGGAGGAAGAGTAGGAGCAGGAGGTGGAGACGAAGGAAGAAGAGGAGGAGGTGGAGGAGGAGGAGGAGAAGAGTAAGGAGATGAAGGAGATCTGTAAAAGAAAAAAAAAATAGAAGAATACAAAAGAGATAAAAAAAAGAAAAGAAAAACAGAAGGATCCTCAAGAAAAAAAAGAAAGAAATAAAACAAGAATAAGAAAGAAGATCAACAAACAACAACAACACCACGGAACAAGTAAGCCTAAACAACCCCCCCCTTCTCCCCCTACTCCCCCTACCACCCCCCCAAAAAAAAAAAAAAAAATCGCCAGCCAGCCAGCGCGACGACACGTTCGAGGGGACAGAATGGAGGCAGTGGATGTCCCTTCCACCACAAGACTCATATATGGACTCTCTCCCCTCGTTGATCTATCGTCCTCACCCCTCATCCACCCCCCCTAATCCCCCCTCCCCTTACCCTCTTCCCCCATGTAAGCTCTCCACCCTCCACCAAGACTCCTCTCCCCTCATCTTTAGAAAAAAAATTAGAGCGACTCGTGCTTACAGTGAACCGGGGAGGGGAGAGGGGGGTGGGGAAGGGGAGGGGAGAGAGGGATGGGGAAGGGGGAGGGGAGAGAGGGGTGGGGAAGGGGATGGGGAGAGAGGGGTGGGGAAGGGGGAGGGGAGAGAGGGGTGGGGAAGGGGATGGGGAGAGAGGGGTGGGGAAGGGGGTGGGGAAAGGGGAGGGGAGAGAGGGAGGGATAAGGAGAGGGAGGAGAAGGGGGTATAGAGTATGGGGAGAAAGGAGGAAGGAGAGGGATGAAGGGAGAGAGGGAGGGAACAGGAGAGGGAGGAGAAGGGGGTATAGGGTATGGGGAGAAAGGAGGTAGGAGAGGAATGAGGGGAGAGAGGGAGGGAACAGGAGAGGGAGGAGAAGGGAGTATAGGGTATGGGGAGAAAGGAGAAAGGAGAGGGATGAGGGGAGAGAGATGGGATATCGGAGAGAGCAAGAGAAGGGGGTATAGGAAAGGGGAAGAAAGGGGGAAGGAGAGGGATGAGGGGGGAGAGATGGGGTATAAGAGAGGGAGGTGAAGGGGGAACAGGGGAGGAAAGGAGGAAAGAAGAAGAACGAAGGAGAGGGGAAAGAGAGGCAAGAGATAAGAGAGGGGAGAGAGAAGATAGGTGAGATAAGACGGGTAGCAGGAAGAGGGGAAACTAGGGAAGACGGGAAATGAGAGAAAATGAGTGGGAAAGAGGAAGAAAGCGGGGAGAAGAAAGAATAAGAGGGGGAAGGAGTAAAATAACGGAAGAGGAAGGAAGAAAAAGGAAGAAGAGGAAGAAGAAATCGAAGATGGAAACGAAGAAAAAGAAGAAAAGAAGAAGAAGAAGAAGAAAAGAAGATGATGATGAGGAAGAGGAAGAAGAAGAAAATGAAGAACAGGAAGTATAAGAAGAACAAGAAGAGGAGGAGGAGGAGGAGGAGGAGGAAGAGACGAAAAACATGAAGCAAAGGCAGAAGAAGACGACGATGACAACAAAGACGACGAAGAAGAAAACGAAGAAGCAGAAGACAATAAAGAAGAAAAAAATAAACGAAAAGGAAGAGAAAGGTGGACGGCGAGAGATGAGAGGCACAAGAAGGAGAAGAAGAGTTAGAAGCGATGGCAGGCTCGAAAAAGGAGCTTCGTGGGTGATTACAGAGAGCTTAGAGCTTATGTGGAGAGCTTGCCGATTATGGTCATGCATGAGCTCTCAGTGATGGCGTGGAGGGGGGGGGGGGGGGGGGGGGGGGGGGCTTACTGGCAACTAGAGGGAGGCAAATAAGTAAAAAGGAAATGCTTGAAAATATACAGAGGAGGTATTAGGCTCAGCATTCCCATTGTAAGAGTCTCTTATAATATGTATGTATAATATATATATATGTATATGTATATGTATATGTATATATATATATATATATATATATATATATATATATATATATATATATATATATATATATATATATATATATATATATATATATATATATATATATATATACATACATATATATATATATATATATATGTATATATATATATACATATAAAATATAAAGCGTTAGAAACGCGAATAAAATTAAAGGATTTTGGCAACGGAAAAAGGAAAGAATATACGTTAGATCAAGAAAAAAAGCGAATAAAATAAAGAAGAAAAATCAACAAGGAAACAAAACAACAAGGAAGAAATAATAGATAAACAAAAAAATATATAGGAAAAAAGGGAAAGAAAAAAAGACGGATAAGCAGACCAAGGAAAAAGAATAACTCCTTCAATTGCACAAAACCCAAGACAGTCAACATCAAAAGCAAGAGCCACGCCTTTCAAGAGCCACGACAGAGCCAATCAACAGCCGAGAGCCAGAGAGGCAACAGGAAAGGCCGTAAATATAGTATGTGGCGCCATCATCCCTCACACACGTCTCCCGCACACTCTGGGGCCTCGTTATGGTGTCCCTAAGATATTATCTACACCAACTGCACCCTCCTTCGCCACCCCCACCCCCTCCCCCCTCCCCCTATCCTCCACTATACTTCTCACCATATGTTGTTTTCAAATCTTTTATTTTTTCAATTTTTTGGTTTGTTTTTTGTTTCTCTCGCTCTCTCTTACTCCTCTCTATCTCTCTCTCTCTCTCTCTCTCTCTCTCTCTCTCTCTCTCTCTCTCTCTCTCTCTCTCTCTCTCTCTCTCTCTCTCTCTCTCTCTCTCTCTCTCCCTCTCTCTCTCTCTGTCTCTCTGTCTCTCTCCCTCCTTCCTTCCCTCCCTCCCTCTCTCTCCCTCCCTCCCTCCCTCTCCCTTCCCACACCAACTGCACCCTCCTTCGCCACCCCCTCCCTCCCCCCTCCCCCTCCCTCCTTCCCTCTCTCCCTCCCTTCCTCCCTCTCTCTTTCTCTTCTACGGATGATGATTTGCTCTCGCGAAGACCGATCTCGCCCCCTGCATGCAAACACAAACCTCTCTTCTCCCATTACCTCTTCTCCTCATTTTATTCTTCCCCCTTTCTCTCCTTCTTCTCCTCTCCTCTTTTTCTTCTTCCCCCTTTGTCTCCTTCTTCTCCTCTCCTCTTTTTTCTTCTCTCCCCTTTTCTCTCCTCTTGTTCTTCTCCTCTCCTCTTTTTCTTCTCTCCCCTTTTCTCTCCTCTTGTTCTTCTCCTCTCCTCTTTTTCTTCTCTCCCCTTTTCCTCTCCTCTTGTTCTTCTTCTCCCCCTCTCTTTTTTCTCCTCCTCCCTTTCTCTCCTTCTTCCCCTCCTCTCCTCTTTTTTTTCTTCTCTTCCTCTCCTCTCCTCCCCCCTCTCCTTCGTTCGTTCACCCCCTCCCCTGTTTACGACGAATGAGAAAATCTTAGACAACGAATAACACCGAACGGATATATGATTATTATTTATTCATCTTTATTGTGGTTCTGTGGACGGGTACGTGTGGGGGGAGGGGGGGGGCGGGGGGATTCACAGTACGTGAGTGTAGGATTTGGGAGGGTAGTGTGGAAGGAATAAGAGGAGAAAGGGGAAGAGGGGAGGATGGGAGGGAGGGATGGGGAGATAAAGAGTAGGGGAAGAGGGGAGAGAAGGAATGGGAAAAGGGAGGGAGTTGGAAAGTGGAGGGAGGGAGAAGAGGAGAAAAAAGAAAAGTGAAATGAGAGAAGTGAGACAGGAAAAAAGGCGGAAAAGGGAGAACGCAAAAAAAAAAAAAAAAAAAAAAAAAATGTAAGTGGAGAGGAGAGACACGTGGGGAGGGGGAGGGGGGAGAGAATGGGCAGAGGAGATAGAGGGAGATAAAGGAAAGGAAGGAGATTAAGGCAGACACACAATCCACAGGGCGATAAGCCTTAACAGAGACGCAGCTATCGGTTACGGAGAAAACCTTTTCCTTGTGGCATGAAGGAATGAGCAACATCGACCATCCCTTTTCCTGTTTTGAGGATTATCAGTAATTCCATATATACTCGGAGGATAAACGTATCCCAATGCAAATACGAAAAAGAGAGGAAACGATAAAGAATCAAGGAAAAAGGGGAAAAGAATCTAAAGGTGTCTGTATACGGAGAGTCTCGTATAATAAAAGATACGGTACAAAGGATCGAACTCTAAAGCAGCAATGGCGGTTTTGGTATTTCTTTTGTTTACGCAATAAAGCCCTCGGTTCGTTGGAAATCTTATCTATCATCAAACCGAATCCTGGCACTCGAATCTACACTTTGAAACTTCTATTGCCAACACTTTTTTTGTGTTATCATCTTTGATATTTTCTGTAATTCGTTTCTCTTCATTAGAGTCGTAATCTGCTCTCACAAGGATTTATTTCCAAGATTCGACTGAATTACTTTATCAACGTATTGGTATTTGGGGGGAGGAAGTAACAAACTCTCTCTCTCTCTCTCTCTCTCTCTCTCTCTCTCTCTCTCTCTCTCTCTCTCTCTCTCTCTCTCTCTCTCTCTCTCTCTCTCTCTTCAGAGCTTCCAATCAAATGATGTTTAGGACATACACTCCCAAATGATGTTTAGCGATTACAGTCATATGTTCCGTGTCAAAAATTTGATTATATCTAGAGATTAAAAGCTGATATTTAAAAGCGTGCAATAAGATATATAGAGCTTACATCTAATGACATGGAGGCTCAGAGCACGAAAGAGCTGACGGGACAACCTTCAGAATTCAAAGCAGATAACAAGAAAATTGAGAGAATGAAAAGTTGAGTGAATAAAACATCATTTCTAGCACTGAAAATAGAACGAAAATATATCGTTTTTAGAAAGATAATATGTTTTTCTTCAGAGTATGGGTGTCTCAAAATAGCAAAACTGCCCTTATCTAATTTTGAAAAAAAAAAATGTGGAAGAAGAAATGAAAGGAATATAAAATATATTGCTTAAAAATACAAAGGAGAGGATCTGCAAGGGAGATAACACACTGTCCCACACTGATAAAAAAGAAATCTTAGATGGTTAGTATTTTCCAGAAAAAAAAATTGTATAAGTAAAGGGGTTTAAAAAGATCAGCTTTACGTATTCTGGTGAACGATTGAAAGAAAAAAAAGAACACATCGATACGGAAATATTCTCTGCATCGTTCACAAATACATGAAAAAATATAATATGATATAACAAGACCCTTCCGTTCTCCTGCTCAGAAGGGTCATATTTCCATCTAACCTCATCTCGCATATAACCCCACGAGGGAGATAAAATGACGAAATAGAAGACACACATACACACACACACACACTCTCTTTCTCTTTCTTTTTTTTTTCTCTCTCTCTTACGCTCTCTCTCTCTCTCTCTCTCTCTCTCTCTCTCTCTCTCTCTCTCTCTCTCTCTCTCTCTCTCTCTCTCTCTCTCACACACACACACGCTCTCTCTCTCTCTCTCTCTCTCTCTCTCTCTCTCTCTCTCTCTCTCTCTCTCTCTCTCTCTCTCTCTCTCTCTCTCGCACACACACACACACACACACACACACACACACGCTCTCTCTCTCTCTCTCTCTCTCTCTCTCTCTCTGTCTCTCTCTCTCTCTCTCTCTCTCTCTCTCTGTCTCTCTCTCTCTCCCTCTCCTTCTCCCTCTCCTTCTCCTTCTCCCTCTCCCTCTCTTTCTCTTTCTCTCCCTCTGTCTCTGTCTCCCACTCTGTCTCTGTCTCTGTCTCTGTCTCTGCCTCTGTCTCTATATCTGTCTCTGTCTCTGTCTCTCCCTCTATCTCTGTCTCTCCCACTGTCTCTGTCTCTGTCTTCGTCTCTGTCTCTGTCTCTATCTCTGTCTCTCCCTCTGCCTCTGTCTCTCCCTCTATCTCTGTCTCTCCCTCTGTCTCTGTCTCTGTCTCTGTCTCTCCCTCTGTCTCTGTCTCTCCCTCTGTCTCTGTCTCTCCCTCTGTCTCTGTCTCTCCCATTGTCTCTGTCTCTGTCTCTGTCTCTCCCTCTGTCTCTGTCTCTCTCTGCCTCTCCCTCTCCCTCTGTCTCTATATCTGTCTCTCTGCCTCCTTGTCCCCGGTCCTTATAGGGCGATGGCTTGGGTTCCTATGAACTTCAAAGGATCAAATTGTATCCTTGATCCTAGTGATGCAGGATCATTCGCTTTATGGATTTAGATTCTCCTGTATTCAAAGGGAGGGAGACGGAGAAAAAGAGGGAGGGAGGGAGGGAAGGATGGAGGGGGAGGGAGGGAGGGAAGAAGGGAGGGAGAGGGAGGGGGGAGGGAAGGAGGGAGAGGGAGGGAGGGATGGAGAGGGAGGGAGGGATGGAGAGAGAGAGAGAGAGAGAGAGAGAGAGAGAGAGAGAGAGAGAGAGAGAGAGACTTAATAGTGGAAAGGGGATGGGTGTTGAGGAACTGGAAATGACCATAAGATCAGAAAAGTAACCAAAAGAGAGAAATAAAATAAAAAAAACAATTGACAAACAGAAAATCCACAGCACAGCTATATCAATCACGCTGCGAATCATGAAAAAAGGAAAAACAAAGAAAAAAATAACAAACCAAAAAATGCACATATACCCTCTCTCTATCCCCCCACCATCTCTCTCTCTCTCTCTCTCTCTCTCTCTCTCTCTCTCTCTCTCTCTCTCTCTCTCTCCCTCCCTCCCTCCCATCCTCTCTCCCTCCCTCCCTCCCTCCCTCCCTTCCTTCTTCCCTTCTTCCCTCCCTCTCTCTCTCTCTCTCGCCAACACACACATAAAAAATAATAAAAAAAAGGATTGAAGGGACCAAGAAGAGAGCGAAGATAGCGTAAACTGCCCGGAACGAGTTGGAGTAGCCGGGGTTACTTGAGATTCACGCGCGGAGATGGAGGGAAGGGGGTGGGGGGAGGTATGGAAGGGGGTGGGGGGGAGGTATGGAAGGAGGGAGGAAGACAGGTTGGGAGGTAGGGAGGGAGGGGGAAGGATGACGGGAATAGAGATGGAGGGAGGGAGAGTGAAAGGAGAGTCGGAAAAGAAAGAGAGAGAGAGAGAAACAGAGGGAGAGAGATAGAGATAGATAGATAGATAGAGAGAGAGAGAGAGAACGAGAGAGAGAGAGAGAGAGAGAACAAGAGACAGAAAGAGAGAGAGGAAACAAGAGACAGAAAGAGAAAGAAAGAACGAGAGACAAGAAAAGCGAGAGAGAACGAGAGAATGAGAATAAGAGACAGAGAGAGCGAGAGAAATCAAAACAAAAACATTTCTCACTGGAAAAGAAATCGCATTTAGTAAGATCTACAAAGCTTTCCGGATTCCCTATTGCCTAATTGAAGGCTTTGTTCTCTGTGCTTTGTCCTTCTCAGTATAAAACAGTCACACGTTCATATAACACTCACGAGTTATTGTTATTGGACTTTGTTCTATTTTTCCATCTTAATTTATTTTCCTTATTACCATCTCAATTTCCTTATCATGAATAAATATTGATACTGTCATCTTTATTGAATTAATTTCAGGAATTTCCTCCTTTTCTCTATTGTTTGGAAGCCATCTCATTATCAACTTCATTAAATAAATGATTTTGCAATTCGAAATTACCTTACCATCACCACTATTATTATTATCATTACCATTATTACCACACATCATCGCCATTATCAATCATCCCCTCATCATCACCATTATAACCACTATCACCACCACCACCATCATTACCAACCACCTTCGCAATTGCAATTCAATCTTCCTTCACTCCATACAACCTCTGTAGGATCCTAGCTCCGCCCACCTCTGGGAGTCCTGAGTGTAAACTGTTAATAGGATTACCTTGCCAGAGCCTTTACCTTCATCGACTGAGGACTTAATCCGGTAATCCTGCCTTTGTCATAACCGCTGTCGCTGCATCTTAGTTCTCATTAGTGCGTGAATAACATGTGTGGGTTGTGTGTTCTCTCTCTCTATTTCATCTCCTTGTTCATTCCCTCTTGCGTCGGTTTTGTCATTTTCATTTTTTTTTATTTATTTTCTTTGATTTCTTTTAAGTTTTCTTTCTATCGTGTCTTTCTCGCTTTCTTTCTTTGTTTCTTTCTCTTTCTCTGTGTCTGTCTGTCTGTCTGTCTCTCTCTCTCTCACTCTCTCTCTCTCTCTCTCTCTCTCTCTCTCTCTCTCTCTCACTCTCTCACTCTCACTCTCTCTCACTCTCTCACTCACTCACTCAATTCACTCATTCACTCACTCACTCATTCACTCACTCTCTATCTCTCTCCTCTGTAAGGGCAGGATTTTCTTTGCAATCCTTTCCTGGTTTCCTTTGATATTGTCTCTGCTTCGTAACGATGCTGGTTTTCCCTTTTCCTTTTTTCTTTTCTTTTCTCTTTCCTTTCTGTCTTTTTCGATCTCGCGCACGATTCCATTTGGGACTCGAGTTCATTTCCTTTCCACTCGTGTTTGTATACGCTCTCAATATCTATATTTCACTTTTTTCTTCTTTTTCTTCTCTCTTGCTCTCGCTCTCGCTCTCGCTCTCGTTCTCGTTCTCGCTCTCGCTCTCTCTATCTTTCTTTCTTTCTCTCTCTCTCTCTCTCATTCTCTCTCTCATCCTCTCTCTCTCATCCTCATCCTCATCCTCTCCCTTTCCTTCTCCCTCTTCCCCTCCCTCCCTTTCCCCCCAATTTCAATTCCATCCACCCTATTCTCGTCTCCCCTCATCCTATCACTCTCAAGGACAGAAAGAAAGAAAAAGAGAGAAAACGAAGAAAAAAAAAAGATAAAAAGGGGTCCTAGAGTGGAATCCTTATCCCTTTTTTTACTCGGGGTCTAAGGCCATATACGGAGAGTAATCCTGGCGTATCCTTTCCTCGGGAGATAACGTCTCACATACCCGGGAATCCCTGTCAGCATCCCTCGCTCCTCAGTAAGAATCTTGTTACGGTTCGCCTCGGTAAAGATACATATTCGATGATAGTGATAATCGTAAATCGGAAGCGTAATGTTGTTAAGCTTGCTGGACGTACAGCTAGAGGAGAAATGAATAGGAACTTGCAGCATTAACATTGATGGCGATGCTGTGATTTCAATGATAGGAATTATTATAATGATAAAAGAGTATCGTAAGAATTACAATGATAGTACGAATAGAAATGATATTAATAGTATCTTTTGTGAAAGTAATATCCACAAAAAGTACCAACAGGATTAGTGTCAACCAAAAGAAGAAGAAAAAATGTACTTATTCTGAAAAAAAAATCATGATAAAACAATACAAAAAAAGGAAAAAAAAAAGAACTTTAACAAAAACAGTAGAACAGCCATGACAAAAGCATAGTCCCATACACTGGAAAAGAATCCCTTAGTCCAATTTCGGAGATAAAATCCTTTATTCATTTTCAGAAGTAAATAAAAGGAGACGGGAGGAGAGAAGGGGGGGACACCATACCCACGGAGGGGGAGGGAGGGGGAGGTGGGGATAGAGAACGACTAACATACATTTAAGTAAAAAGAGAAATCTTGCTACTCTCTATGGCTAAAGGAATAGAACTCGCTACCCACCCTGGCTAATATTCTTTGTCATCCTTTTTCCCTGCTTCCCTCTCACCCTCGTCCTCAAACATACATACATACCTAATTAGGTAGATATATAGTATAAGTATATCAACTGTTAGATAGGTGTAAGGAAAGATGAATATAATTTTACAGATAGATTGATTATTACAGTAAAACACACATAGACAGACAGACACACACACACACACACACACACGCACACAAACACGCACAGACACAGACACACACACACACACAGAGACACAAACAAACACACACACACAAACACACACACAAACATACACAGACACAGACACACACACACAG
>BOPN01000056.1:261997-265453 GCA_017312705.2 Penaeus japonicus
TCACCACACCCCTCTCTCTGTTTCTCATATTCTCTCTCTTTCGTTACTTGCTCTCTCTCTCTCCCTCCCTCCCTCTCTCCCTCTCCCCCCCCCCCTTCTCTCTCTCTCTCTCTCTCTCTCTCTCTCTCTCTCTCTGCCATTCATGTCTCATGGAGTTGCCTTGTGTGATGATACTCACTCTTTCCATGTTATTGATTCCCCTTCGTGCTCTCTTTTATTCACACGGGAATATGGTGACAGGGACGGCGAGAGAAAGAGAGAAAAATAGATAGATAGATGGATAGATAGAGAGAGAGAGGGAGGGAGAGAGGGAGGGAGAGAGGGAGGGAGAGAGGGGGAGGGAGGGAGGGGGGGGGAGAGAGAGAGAGAGAGAGAGAGAGAGAGAGAGAGAGGGAGAGGGAGAGGGAGAGAGAGAGAGAGAGGGAAGGGGAGAGGGAAAGAGAAAGAGAAAGAGAGAGAATACGAGAGACAGCGAGATAGCGAGAGAGAGAGAGAGAACACGAGAAACAGCGAGATAGCGAGAGAGAAAGAGAGAGAGAAAGAATACGAAAAACAGCGAGATAGCAAAAGAGAGCGAGAGAGAGAGAACACTCCGCCATTCAGATTTCAGAACGCGAACTCCCGGCACAAAAAAAAAGAAGAATAAACATCGGATTCTGAAGGGAAGGAGAAAGCTCAAAAACTGCCCAGGGCGCAATAAACAACAACAAACCTCGCCCAAGTGCATAATGGCGACGCCCGTGAATATAAAACGGCTGAATAATGCACTCACGAAAGCCTAATCAAACTCCCAAGAGCCAGATGGAAATGAGACCATTCAGACAGCGGCCTCCCTCAGGTGATCGGCATGTGTTCTCTCTCTCTCTCTCGTTCTCTCTCTCTCTCTCTCTCTCTCTCTCTCTCTCTCTCTCTCTCTCTCTCCCTCGCTCTCTCTCGCTCTCGCTCTCTCTCTCTCTCTCTCTCTCTTCCTCAAGCATGTACATAAACAAACACACACACACACACACTCTCTCTTTCTTTCTCTCTTTCTGTCTCTCTTTTCCTCAAGCATGTACACAAACAAATAAATACACACGCGCGCACGCGCACGCACGCACGCACGCACACACACACACACACACTCTCTCTCTCTCTCAAGAATGCACCCCCCCACACACACGCACACCCGTCCCTCCTACACACAACCACTCAACACCAACACACACAACCGAAAATTAAGTTCAACAGCATTACCAATTCCCGTGCTTACGAGCAACCACTTCAAAGGCTCGGAAGTGGCACTGCTTGAAACAGTAACAAACAGCAGTGCCACCCTAGCAACCTAATTCAAATGGCATTACACACCCGGTAACTATGCTCAAGGCTGGCTTCTGTACGAACGAACGAACTTCCTTCAGCTGTACAGTGCATGGGGATTTGATGTGTGATTCGTGTTGTGTCGTAATTACGTCGAAGCTCCTAATGAATTAGTTACCTTCGTACCCTCCTGTTTTTATTATTTATGTTGTTTAGTACTTTTTATTGTAGAGATTCAGTCTAGGTTACCGACTACTGGTATCACTATAGCTCTAGCTTTAGAAAGAAACCTTCAGGAAACAAGAAATCACTTTGTCTGGTTCAAATGGATTTGAAGGAAGTTTTTGTTCACGTCGACGAGTCTATATTCCGTAAGAATGAAGAAAGTGGAGACATATTTGTTTAAAGTTTGATGTGATACTCTGTGGTACTCATAACATGAAACTATTTCAGATATGCATTTTCATATTCCCTTGAATAGGAATGTTCGTTAGATAAAGAAGGGTGTATAGTATAGGGTAGTTGATGTGGTAATGAGCGGTTCGCTTGTTGGTAAAGATTAATGCTGAATGCATTTTAAATATATCTCAGAGATAAAGTATATAAAAAAGTGATCAATCCATACATGTGTTCGAAAAGGCGTGAATCAGTAAATGTGACCCATAAATTGTTCTCATATAGAATGATCAATGAATATTTTACGAGTGGTATATATACAAATATAAATCCGAGTGTCCACAATCACCCTCAAAATTCCTATCTAAACTGAAACCACAAAGACAGGCTTTACTGAGTGAATAGATGGAAAAGGAGAGAGAGAGAGAGAGAGAGAGAGAGAGATTCATTGCATGAAGGACCTCGACCGTGGTCTCAACAGGCAATCTTATCTGAAAACTGGCTGCCCCAAAAGTCTGCGGCGGGAAATTCAAACTCTCCAACAGGAAGTGATCTCCGGAGGGTTCGATCCGTAACGAGACAATTGTTCGGAGCCTTGGTCTTTCTTCTCTTGTTCCAGCAACCTGGATCTCACAGTCAACCACAAGATATCATCTATGGAGTGAGTGATAAAGGAGAACAGTGGCTGGAAAACGATTTTGGATATTGCAAAGGTAGCAGATTATGCTGGTCCATGATATATTGTCTCTCTCTCTCTCTCTCTTTCTCTTACCCTTACTTTTTTTCTCTCTCTTTATTTTTTTCTTCTATCTCTCTTTCACTCTTACTCTTACCCTTACCCTTACTCTTTTTTTCTCTCTTTAATTCTCTTTCTCTCTCTCTCTCTCTCTCTCTCTCTCTCTCTCTCTCCCTCCCTCTCCCTCTCCCTCTCCCTCTCCCTCTCCCTCTCTCTCTTCAATATTACTACACTGACAGATTGAGATTGCACCCGTAAACAGATAAACTTCGAATACAAACAAGAGCCTAAAAAGCCAATTCATCTTCAACAACCTCGTAAATTTACAAGTATTTCAACCCAAAGCGACAACCGTGTGTCCACAAACATACCAACCTGCCACACGCTGACAGATTTACCAGTGGTCAAGGGACCTGGAAACCTGGAAACCTTTCCATTATTGAATTTTACTTCCACTTGCCTCAGGGGACGTGTGTGCTCATATATCTAAGCGAGTAGTTGCCAGGGATTTCACTTTGATGTAATCATTAAGATGGCTGGACTCTCATATTTATGTGCAAGGGGCTCGTTTATAACCTTTATCTTTCTCTCTCTCTCTCTCTCTCTCTCTCTCTCTCTCTCTCTCTCTCTCTCTCTCTCTCTCTCTCTCTCTCTCTCTCTCTCTCTCTCTCTCTCTCTCTCTCTCTCTCTCTCTTCTCTCTCTCTCTCTCTCTCTCTCTCTTTTGATGGCAAGTATAACTGGCAAGTAAAATTAAATAGAACGACATCCATGCAAGCAATATATATGGATACTATAATGATTAACTAAAACAGGGCAGGGTGCTGGATACTTTTTTTTAACGATTTCTGAACTCTTCTACACGCAAATCGCACACATAATTATACATACATACAATCATACATACATGCACGCATGCACACACAGACACACACACACACACACACACACACACACACACACACACACACACGTATATACATTCATCTTAAAAAAAAAAAAAAAAAAAAAAATATTCAACTCTATGACT
>BOPN01000056.1:302892-310392 GCA_017312705.2 Penaeus japonicus
GAAGAGGAGGAGAAGAAGGAGGATAGAGACGGAGGAGGAGGAGAAGGAGAAGCAAAATGATAAGGACTGATGAGGAAGGAGGAGAGCGAGAGACGAGGATCAAGTCCAGCGGATCAAGAAGGTCTTCCTAATGAAAGCAGGATAATCTAATGGAAGGAAAGCAGAATACGGAGGCGAACGAGAGGGCGGGGTGGAGTGGAGGCTGGGATGATTTTCCTGATAAAGATAGGAAGACGAAGTAGGATAAGAGAGAGAGAGAGAGAGAGAGAGAGAGAGAGAGAGAGAGAGAGAGAGAGAGAGAGAGAGAGAGAGAGAGAGAGAGAGAGAGAGAGAGAGAGAGGGAGGGAGGGAGAGAGATGAGAGAGAAAGGGGGAGAGAGAGGGAGAGGGAGAGGGAGAGGGAGAGGGAAAGGGAGAGAAAGAAAGAGAGAGAGAGAGGGGGGGAGTGAGAGAGGGAGAGGGAGAGGGAGAGAGAGAGAAAGAGAGAGAGAGAGAGAGAGATACAGACAGACAGAGACAGAGAGAGAGAGAGAGACATGCATACAGACAGACTGAGAGAGACAGAGAGAGAGACTGGATTAATATCGTAAAGCCATTAACAATTAGCAAATTAATAAAATACATGGAATATCAAACGAAAGAAATAGAAAACCTGTTTTTTCGATGAAGAGAAAATAAAGAAAGATGGAAGGATATAGAGATAAATAATAAAGATAAGAATAAGTTTTAAAAAATATTAGAAATGAATAAGATAATAAGAATATGAATAAGATACTAAGAATAAAAATAAAGATGATACAAGAAAAAATAAGAACAAAACTAATATAAGATAAGAGTAATAAATATATGAACAATAAAAACACGATTGATAACATTAATATAATTTTCGTCAACACATCGGTAGCGGGTGGACGGGTGTGTAAGCATGGGCGTTCGGATATGTGGGCGTTTGAATGTGTGGGCGTGGGGATTGAAGGAAGGATGGAAGGGGGGGGGGGAGAGGGAAGGGGAAGACACAGATGGGAAATGGGAAGGATATGTGTAAGTTTGGAATGTGTGTAAGGGGGTTAAGGAATGATGGAGGTGGGGGGGGAGAGGGAAGAGGGAAGGGGTAACAACAAAGACACAGATGGGAATGGGAACTGGGATATGTGGGCGTTTGAATGTGTGGGCGTGGGGGTTGAAGGAAGGATGGAGGGGGGGGGGGGGAGAGGGAAGAGGGAAGGGGTAACAACAAAGACACAGATGGGAATGGGAATGGGATATGTGGGCGTTTGAATGTGTGGGCGTGGGGGTTGAAGGAAGGATGGAGGGGGGCGGGAGAGGGAAGAGGGAAGAGGGAAGGGGTAACAACAAAGACACAGATGGGAACGGGAATGGGATATGTGGGCGTTTGAATGTGTGGGCGTCGGGGTTGAATGAAGGATGAAGGGGGGGGAGGAGAAGGAAGAGGGAAGGGGTAACAACAAAGACACAGATGGGAACGGGAACTGGGAATCCATCGGGACGGGTCGGAGATCCCGTTTCGCGCGATACGAATAATGGAATCGCCGATAAATTCCCCGCGGGGAGAGTGACCGATTGATTGCAGTGTGCGATGGATTGGGAAGATGCCCGATGCTACCCTGGGGGTATGAGGGATGGGAGGGGGGAGTCTAGGGGGTTGAAGGAGGAAGGAGGGAGGTGGAAGGAGGGGGTGGAGGTGGGGAAAGAGGTTGGGAGGGGGGGTGGAAGGAGGGGGGGGAGGGACTTGGAAGGGAGGGGGAGGGGGGGAGGGAGGTGGAAGGAGGGGGAAGAAGGAAGGGGAGAGTAGTGTGGGAGGATGAGAGGGGGAAGGGGAAATTGAAGGAAGGAGGGGGAGGGGGGGAAGGAAGGGAAGATAAGAGGGGGAAGCAGAAGGAAGAGGAAAGAAGGAGGAAAAGGGGAAAACGAAAAAAAAAAAAAAACAGAAGCTAGATAAACAAACAGACACAATGGAAGAAGAAAAAGAAGAAGAAGAAGAAAAAAGAAAAAGGACAAGAAGAAAAAGACAAAAGACAAGAAGAACAAGAACAAAAAATATATATATATAAAAAATAAATAAAAATAATAAACTACGCCACGAACATGATGCAACATGTTTCGGGGCGAGGGGCACGAAATAAGAGAAAGGTTAAGACGCCACTAGACACCCATGACATTATCATATTCACGGCAGCAAACAGTGGCTGCGCAGACAATGATAAGGGCAACATCCACCCATTGCCTGAGTGCAATGCAATAGGTCTTCGTGTGAGTTCGTGCACCTTCGACCGCCATGGAGGATGTGATGTTGACCAAACAAGAGGTCAGAGGTCACGCGGGACCTTTAACCTCGTGGCACAGCAGCACCATTGCAGAAGCTATTAAGTATTTTTGAACTCATTTGCATACGAATGTCATCCAACCGCGTATCAAGATGTAAACTTTAAAAGGAATATTTTAATGGGACTCGTAACTCTAAAGGATGTCTAGACAAGGACATCAGGGATAAAGGGTAAAGGATAAAGGATATATTCATTCGCTAAATGGGAGGATTAAAAGAGAGAGAGAGAGGGGGAGGGAGGGAAGGATGGAGAGGGAGGGAGGGGGGGAGGGAGAGAGAGAGAGGGAGAGAGAGAGGGGGGGGGGAGGAAGGGAAGGAGGGAGAGGGAGAGGGAGAGAGAGACAGAGAGCGAGAGAGAGAGAGAGAGAGAGAGGGAGAGAGAGAGAGAGAGAGAGAGAGAGAGAGAGAGAGAGAAATGAAGAAAAAGAAAGAGAGAGAGAGGAGGGGGCTCTGGTGCTCGTGCAACACTGACCGATATTCAGTATACATCTCGGCACCTTCGAATTGTTGGGGAAAAAAATCAAGGACTTTTTTCTAATCCTTGGTTCTCTCACTCCTTCCTCCATTTTCCCTTTCCCCTTTCTACGGACACGGCGGAGGGAAAGAAGGAAGGAAGGAAGGGAGAGAGGAAGGAAGGGAGGGGAAGGGAGGGAAGAGGGAGGGAGGGAGTGAAGGAGGGGGAAAGGGAGGGAGGGAGGGAGGGAGGGAGGGAGGGAGAGAGAGAGGTAGAGAGGGGAGAGAGAGAGAGAGAGAGAGAAGGAAAGAATGTAAGAAGAAAGAAAGATTAATGGACAAAAAGAAAAAGAAATACAGAAAGAGAGAGACACACACAGACTTCTTTTTATTTATTTCTTTTCAAGAAAAAATTCAAAAAACAAACGAGAGGAGATAAATTCATATCAATCCCCCCCCCTCCCCGCCCATTCTCATATCGGAAACCTATCGCGGCGGACATCAGAGCTGGCTGCAAATAATACATTCACGGAGATTTAATATCAAGACCGTAAAGTGGACAGCAGGAAACCAATAAATATACCCCCCTCCCTCCCTCCTCCCACCCCCCCATCCTAAGTACATTATGCACCTGTTCGCTCAACGGGGGAAAAAGACTCCCCTTCTCCCCCCCCCTCTCCCCCATCAACACATCACCTTGAAAGGATAGTGTATGTGGCTTGGAAAGGAGAAATTAGTTAAAAATTATATTCATTATTATAAAAAAATACTGATCAATGTGATGATCCTTATAATCATACTAATAGTAATAATACGGATTGCTTCAAGTAATTATGATAATGAGGATGGTCATAGTGAGGATAGTAATGATGATGCTGATTATGACAATAAAAACAAGGCAATATTGCCAAGTCACATATCAGATATCAATTAATATAAGGTTACATATATATATATATATATATATATATATATATATATATATATATATATATATATAAACAAACATACATGTATCTAAAAATAAACGTACATAAACATAAAAATATACGTCCATATATATAAAAATCAACGTACATATATATAAAAAATTAACGTACACAAATATTAAAATATATGCACATACATATACAAAGTTAACGTACATAAACATAAAAATATACGTACATATATAAAAAATAAACGTACATGAATATAAAAATATACGTATATATATATACAAAATAAGCATACAAAAATCTAAAAATATATGTACATATATATAAAAAATAAACGTACATAAATATAAAATATAAATACATATACATAAAAAATAAACGTACATAAACATAAAAATACACGTACATACATATATGAATCTAACTTATCCGACCTAACTAAACGAAAACCATCAAGGAATCAATCATAACATTACCAACGAATAATTCTCAAACTCACACTGATCTATATCCCATATATTCTAAATAGGACACTTAAGATACGCAACCGACAAACTCACTCACTCACTCTAGCCCTCGACAGCGCCCATGTAAACAAACTCTTGAATGAATTGCGTCATTCATTCAAGAGCCACTCGGACCACTCGCTTAGTGTTTGACCACGTGATCGGAACCGGAGAGGCAATTTCCATTCATTAATAATCTTGAGATATAGTAATGTATGTTATTTATTTATGCATTTGTCTATTTTTATTTATTTTTTATTTTTAGTTTCGAAGAGATGGTAAGAGAGATGGTTTCATCGCTGTTTAGAAAAAAGGAATGGATGTTCTTTATATGAAGAATGAATTTTTATTTCATATGATCGGAGGTTTGAATAAGAACTGAATAAGAATAAGAAAAATGATAGAAAATAATGCGATGATGGTGATGGTGGTGGTGATGGTGATGGCGGTGAAGATTATGGTGATAATGATGATGATGATGAGGAGGAGGAGAAAGAAGAGGAAGATAATAATAATGAACACAACAATAAATATAACAACACAACTAACAAAGATAATAAAAAAACAATAACAACACAACAACGAACACGAACAGGAACACAAGATAAAAAGAACAGCTCAGAATAAATAACCGGATAAAAGATTCCAGAAATAGGCCCTTCCGCCCAATTCCTCGAGACACACCGGGCGGGGTTGAGCTGCACCAAAGGAAAAGAAGGAAAAACCTCACACGATTTCTCCGGATCTGAAACCCACGGCAGACCACACCTGAGCTTCTTCTTCTTCTTCAAATTTACGATAAGGTGATAAGAAACTCTCTTCTTCTTTTTTGTATTTTTCTTTATACGCTTTGTTATTGATTACCGATGAAGGTGGTGACAAATTTCGTTTCAAATAATTCCGGAGGAAATAGCTAGTTATAGATGCCAGAGATCAAGGTTTTCTTCTTTAATAAAAATAATAAAAAATGATTATTAAAAAATAAATATGATTAATAAAAATATATATATGGTTTAATGAAAAATATGACGTTTTGTAGTATATATCACGTGTTAAAGAAATGTGATTAAATAAAAATAAACACATATGTTTTGTTTACAGAATGAGACATCTCACTCATGTCAACGGATGTGCAGATTTTCGTCTTGTATTTCCCAGAATCGCTGCATTTTCCCACCTCGTTGCAATTGCAAATGATTTATTTCAGTCCTCCATTTCCACAAGGATTCCACATTATTCCAAGCATCCAAATTGCTTCCAGTCTCTAAATATTTCCGATTCCGCGAATTCTTCAACTGTCTTTTTATCCCCATCTCTCCCCCCCCTCCCCCCCATCCTTCCTTCAACATATCCCAATTACCCCCCACCCACCCCCCCTACCCCACTCCCTCTAGGCCTGACAAGACTGCTGTCCTTGCAACACTGGAACTATAATGAGAACTGTAATTGCAGCGATCCATTGCACAGGATTATGGCTCCTTAAGACTTAAAAATGGTCGGGACTATCTCTGCCTTAAGATACCATTATCAGGTCTCAAGACCATATTCATCCTAAATTGGCCGGAAACGCAAAGATGTTCCTTAATAGTGTCATTAGCCCTTGGCACGGTTCGAAGGCGATGGGGAGGGGGGAGGGAGGGAGGGGAGGGGGGGTGGGGAAGGGGCGGGAAGGGAGAAAGGAGAAGGGAGGAGGGAGGAGGGGGGGGGAGGGGGGAGGGAGGAGGGGGAGGGAGGGAGGGGGGTGGGGAAGGGAGAGAGGGGGAAGGGGGAGGGGAGGGGGAGGGAGGGGGAGAGGAAGGGGGGAGGGGTGGGGGTGAGGGAGGGGTGGGGGAAGGGAGGGAGGAAGGGGGTGAGGGGTGAGGGTGAGGAGATGGGGAGGGAGGGAGGAAGTAAGGACAGGGAGGGAGGTGAGGAGGGAGGGAGAGAGTGGAGGGGATGGGGGAGGAAAAGAAGAGGGAGTGGGGAGTGGATGAAGGGAGAGGAGGGAAGGGGGGAAGAGAGGCAGAACACGAAGTCGGTCTTTTTTAATGTTTTTTTTTTTTTTGGGAAGACCCGTCCGAGATTAGTCTTCGGCTTCGGGTATGGCTTGGAATATAAGCAACATATTTTTTTTTTCTTAAAAAAAAAAAAAAAAAAAAAAAAAAAAAAAAAAAAAAAAAAAAAAAAAAACGAAATGGCGGGAAAAATGGAACACAGGTCACTGACATTACCCTTTCGTTGGGTTTGTATTCCTTGTTCTTTCCCTGTTCTCTCTATCCCTTTCTTTATTCAATTTCAGATGATTATCATCTACGTGCATTTCTTATATGACCGAGTATTTAATATCATAAGAGTTATTAATGATAATCATAAATGTTTTAATGATAATGACTACTATTATCGCTCCTATTATCATCCCTATTACTAATACCGCCATGATTGTTGCCTTTATCATATATTCATCACTTTCCTTCCTATCAATATTACATTATTACTGTCATTATCGTATTCCTTATCCTAATTATTGCCATCGCGACCATTATTATTATTAATTCTAGCTAATCGTGGACACTGTATGCGTTATACTCATATTCATTCTTGTTGCTACTGTTATTATTGGTTTCCTTGTCATTAGTTGCCACTTGTGTTATTTCCTCCTCGTATTTTTGTCTTCCTTTTCCTCCTTCTCATGTTCTTGTTTTTCCTTTTCGTCCTAATCTCCCTTCTCGTCCTTTTCTTTCTCTCTCTCTTCCTCTTCTTCTTTTTTCCCCTTGTTTTCTTCCTTCTCGTCCTTTTTTCCTCCTCCTCTTCCTCTTATTTTTTTCTTCCTTTTCATCCTTCTCCTCTCCCTTCCCGTCCTCCTTTTCCTTTTCTTTCTCCCCGTTCTCATCCCTCTCCGCCTTTTTTCCTCCTCCTTCTCCTCTCCCTTCTCGCCCTCCTCTTCCTCTTCCCTTTCATCTCTCTCCTTCTCCCATTCCTTCTTGTCCTCCTTTCCCTCTTCCTTCCTTCTTCTCCTCTTCCTTCTTCCCCCTCTTCCTCAATTTCCTCTTCCTTCTATCCCCCTCTTCCTCCTACTTCTTCTCTTCTTCCTTCTCGTCCTCCTCCTCCTCCTCTTCCTTCTAGTCCCCCTCTTCCTCCTCTTCCTTCCTTCTAGTCCCCCTCTTCCTCACTTTCCTCTTCCTTCTCCTCCTTCTCTTCCTTCTCCTTCTCCTTCCTTGCCGTTGTTAAAATTAAACTCGTCATTCGTCAGCTTGCAAAGGTTTTAAGGCTTGCATGACAGG
>BOPN01000056.1:325392-332892 GCA_017312705.2 Penaeus japonicus
CGGAGGGACGACGGGAATGGAGGAACGGAGGAAAGGGGAATGGAGGAATGGAAGGACGGCGGTGAGGGGAACGGAGGAATGGCGGGAATGGAGGAACGGAGGGACGACGGTGAGGGGAACGAAGGGACGACGGGAATGGAGGAACGAGAAATGGAGGAACGGAGGAACGACGGGAATGGAGGAACGGAGGAACGACGGAAAGTGGGGAACAATAGAATACGAAGAAAAGAGGAACACACACATATACATGAGGAACACACACATATACATGTATATATGCAAATACTGTATGTATATATATAGAAAAAGATATAATGTGACAGAAAGATAGATAGATAGATGGAGAGATAGAGATATGGAGAGAGAAAAATAAATAAAGAGAGAGAGAGAGAGAGAGAGAGAGAGAGAGAGAGAGAGAGAGAGATAGAGAGAGAAAGAGTGAGAAAGGGTTTCTCGCTTCGAAACCCAAGTTTACAAACATTTACAGTGAAGAAATGTCTAAAATCCCGCCTCTGTGAACAAATGTTATTGATACATAATGGACTGCTTCTTCACCTACGCCCATAAACTTCTCCCTCCCCCTTTACCCCCCCCCCCCTGCCTCCCTCCGTTTCCCCCTTTCCTTTCATCTATTTTTGCAGGTTTTCTTTTTTTCTTTCTTTCTTTCTTTTCTTCTTTTCCTTACTCTTGGAATGTTTTTTCTTTGCGTGGCATTTCTTGTGTTATCCTTATTATTGTCATATCTATAATCATTATCCTTATCAGTATCAGTATCCCAATTATCATTAATCTTATCGTAACTATCCTTATTATCACTATCAGGATACTGATACATCATTATCAATATCATCATCGTTATCTTAATGTTATCATTCTTAATTCTCAATATTAATAGTTAATAATAATTATTTCATTATCACTATCATCATATTTCCTCCAGAGTTTCATCTCAAATACGTAAAACGTGCACTGAATAATTCCTCTATTCGTTTCAAATAATTATCTTTCATAATAAAGATGTTAATTATTCCCATCACAATAATTTTCATCACATTTTTTTCTATTATATAAAACATGCCTCCACCTTTCATGCTTCATTCACCATATAGATAATACTTAATACATTACAATAACTATCATTATATTTCTTCCCAAAATCTTTCATAAAGACAGTACGTACAACATATTTCGATTCCTTCCTTTCCACGTAAAGATTATGATCATTATAATTACATTTCTCCCAAAGTCCCATATCAAGATAGGAATTTGGAAGAAATAGAATGATAATGATTATGACGGCATTGGTTACCATGTTTACGTATAGAATAAAAACAAGAAATTCGTAATAAATGTGATGAGAGGAAGGATTCGGGGATATATTTCCCGTACTGTCTTTAAGATGGAAATTTGTAAGAAATGTAATGATAATGATTACGTTTATGATTATAGTCTTTGCGGTATGTAAAGTTAGAAACACGGAAATGAAGAGTTCGGGAGCATAGTTTCCGTGTTCAAGATGGAAATGCGGAAGAAATGTAATGATAATGACTTATTACGCTAATGATAATTATCTTCACGTATAGAGAAAACAGTTCGGGTATATTTTTGCGTCCTTAGGAGCATAAGACATACACCCGAACCCCTTCTATTCACGTTTCAGACAGCAGTGAAGATGTTTTTGTCGATATACTGTGAAAGGGTGTCCAGCACATGTCCTCTCCGAGCGACCGACCGTGTCTTATCGTTTCCTAGACGTGGTTGTGTTATTGTATATGTCATTTGATTCTCACGCGGTTCTTCAGTATTTTCTAAACTGTGAATTTAGTTATCTTCCTTTGTATCTTTATTGTTATAGCTAAACTCTCTCGATTATATAAATACCTTTACAGCTACAGTTTTTTGTTTTGTTTAGGGTACAAACAACAAGAACAAACAGTAATAACCAAGTCAATAAACAGAAAGAAACAACAATAAAAACAAACAAGCGTACTACTTACTACTGGTCCTTTGATGATATCGGTTCTCGCTCTTCGTAATATTATTGGAGAATCGGTAAACTGGTTCTACAATTGTCAATATCCCCACAACTCGGCCGCGTGGGACAAAACACACACAACAGATGTCAAACATTTAGCGAAGTTCCCCAGAAGTGCACCGACATCAAGTCTGCATATCACATGTTGTTGCACAAACAGCAGATAGCGTGGGACAGGTGGTAGGGGTGGCAGGGGGGAGGAGGTGCGGGAGGAAGAGAAGGGAGAGGAGGGCAGGAGGAGAAGAGAGCGGAAGAGAGGAAGAGAAGGTAGAAAGAAGGCAGAAGTAGAGGGGAAAGGAAGGAAGAAGCGGGGTTAGGGAGAATGAGAAGGGGAAGAGGCTAGAGGTCTCGAGGGGAGATGGAAGAGGAAAGGGGAAAAAGGAGGAGGGAGGGGATGGAGATGGAAGGGAGAGAGGAAGGTGGGAGGGGAGAAAAAAAAAGGATATGTCTCTAAGTGCTGAAGAATAACTTCATCTCTCTGGTTTCATCTGCCTATGTGAATACTGAATGCATAGCGTCAATTTCTTCATCTGCAGTCGAGCATTTATATAATACTACTTGGTCGTCCCTCTCGTTCAGGTTAGTTAGATGCTAATACATATGATCCTCGATGTATCTTTATCTATCCATCTACCTGTCAATCTTTTCATCTGTCTGTCTGATTGTTAATCATTATCTATGTATATGATATATATATATATATATATATATATAAAGAGAGAGAGAGAGAGAGAGAGAGAGAGAGAGAGAGAGAGAGAAGATAGATAGATAGATAGAGAGAGAGAGTAGAGAGAGAGAAGAGAGAGAGATGAGAGAGAGAAGAGAGAGAGAAGAGAGAGAGAGAGAGAGAGAGAGAGTGAGAAGAGAGAGAAGAGAAGAGAGAAAGAGAGAGAGAGAGAGAAGAAAGATAGATAGATAAATAGACAGATAGATAGAGAGAGAGAGAGAGAGACGAAACCTTCACCTTCAACACGCTACCTAGACCCATGCACTTCAGTTCGATCCCCGCGCCTAGACACTCCGACAGGCAGCTCCTCCCGCTACGCATCTCCTCGTCACTCCGTCTCACGGTTCGAGGAGCGCCGTTGACAGACATGTGTCAGGCAACTCCACGCTTCGACAACCTGTCTTCGCATGCCGGAACGCACGGCCGTAACGCTATGAGGGGCGCTATGTGCATGACCTTCCCGCGGACAGCATGGCGGCGGGACGTGATCTTAGAGCGCATGGGGAAGAGATTTCATTGACTCGATTTTTTTAAATGAAAAAAAACATGCTCTTAATGACGGGCTAAAAGCTTGGAACGCGGTCTCAAGCGGCCTCTCTCTCTTCTTTCTTCTTTCTTCTTCTTCTTCTTCTTTTCTCTCTCTCTCTCTCTCTCTGTCTGTCTCCCACCCCCTTCTCTCTCTCTCTCTCTCTCTCTCTCTCTCTCTCTCTCTCTCTCTCTCTCTCTCTCTCTCTCTCTCTCGCTCTCTCTCTCTCTCTCCCACTCTCTCTCTCTCTCCCACTCTCTCTCTCTCCCACTCTCTCCCTCCCACTCTCTCCCTCCCACTCTCTCTCTCCCACTCTCTCTCTCCCACTCTCTCGATCAGATAACGACCGATGGCTCCAAGTAATTATTTGAAATGTATTACTTGGAACGTTCACAGTTTGCAGAAACGCAAGGCAACTCTCTCTTAATATCTTCACACTGAGGATGTTGGTGTATGTTGCCTTCAAGAAGTCAGAACTAGGGCTCGCTCTGCAAAAATTGCGGGATACACTTATTATGACAAACCTAATATGGCTAATCCCTCTACAAGAGGGTTTGGCAGATATGTATTAAGAACTCCATACCATCCAAAGTGATCGATGACAAACGTGACACCTGCTGAATATCTCGGTGTTAAATTATTTCTTGATGGCAAAACTATCATTACTGTTAATGTATAAAACCCGCATGATAGTGAAGAGGTACCTAAACCTCCTGACAATATAATACATAATGATGCTTTGTTATTTTGTGGAGATTTTAATGTTCACCATATATTAATTTTATTATAGACACTGGTTTTGTCTTTGACATGATCAGTGATATAAAAGTAAATATGTTAACCAGTATAATGCAGCCCCTTAGGTATGTAAGATTTGTACTTGACTAAACCCTTTACGCAATAGAAGCTTAGCCAGTTTGGATAGATGCTTGACATCTTACCCTGACTTTTTGCAGGGCATGTAAACTGTTCTGCAAATAAACTATATCAAATCAAATCTCCCAACTCTCTCTCTCTCTCTCTCTCTCTCTCTCTCTCTCTCTCTCTCTCTCTCTCTCTCTCTCTCTCTCTCCCTCCCTCTCTCTCTCTCTCTCTCTCTCTCTCTCTCTCTCTCTCTCTATCTATCTATCTCTCCCTCTCTCTCTCTCTCACTCTCTCTCACTCTCTCTCTAACTCTCTCCCAATCTCTCTCCCTCTCCCTCACCCTCACCCTCACCCTCAACCTCACCTTCTCCCTCTCCCTCTCGTCTCAGGGACAGCCCAGGGAAAAAGGGGAGCACCGCAGAGGCAGCTAACCATAGATAGATATAAATAGATTCGCACGCTGGCCCGCTCGGCATCCGACGGCACTCCGCTCCCCTCGGCGGCGGAAGAGACGGCCTTCCCTTTCCCCTCGTGGTGAGTCCTGTCGGGAGTTGTTTTCCTTCTTCTTGTTTTTTTCTTCTTCGTGGATTGTGATTCTCTTGGGCGCTTTTGAGAGAGAAGAGAAGAGAGAGAGAGAGAGTTAGATATAGATAGATAAAGAGAGAGAGAGAGAGAAGAGAAAGAGAGAGAGAGAGAGAGAGAGAGAGAGAGAGAGAGAGAGAGAGAGAGAGAGAGAGAGAGAGAGAGAGAGAGAGAGAGAGAGAAAGGGAAAGAGAGATAGAAATAAAGAGAGAGAGAGGGAAATAGATAGATAGTAGATAGAGAATGAGGAAAAGAGATAAATGGATAGATAAAGAGAGAGAGAGAGAGAGAGAGAGAGAGAGAGAGAGAGAGAGAGAGAGAGAGAGATAGAGAGAAGAGAGAGAAGAGAGACAAGACAGAGCCAGAAAGAAAAGAGAGAGAGACAAGACAAAGCCAGACAGACAGAGAGAGAAAGAACTAACAATACAGAAAGAGAAAACAAGAAAACGAAAAAATAAAAAAGGTAAACAAACCTCCCACCCCGACAAAAATAACCGGACAAAAATCCCAAAAAGGATACGGCAACAGCATCCCAGCCCATAGGTCCCCCTCACCCCTCACCCCTCACCCCTCACCCCTCACCCCTCACCCCGCCCGGAGCCATTCAGGACGCCAGGTGGGATCGCGGAGATGACACATCTCATACCCGCGCCCTGTTAACGGCTCTGTTTACCCCCCGTTCGCACCTGTAGTACAGCGACGGTCCTGAAAGAGGTGGATTCACGTGTGCCATGTTGTTTTCAGATCGTCGCTCGAGTACAAGCTGCGTGTAAACCTCCCCCCCCCCCCCCCCCCCCCCCGCCGCTGTTACTCAAATCCCGTCACTACGCGAAACGCTGTTCCGAGAGCATGTGGGACTTACCTGTTAATCCGTTTTTGTGCTGCGGCTCAGGTGGGAGGCAGGCTGAGGGGAAGGGGGGGTGAAGGGAGGAAGGAGGGGGAAAGGAGGGGGTTGGGTGGGGATAGGGAGGGGAGGGGGGAAGGAGGGGGTTGGGGGGTTGGGTGGGGATAGTGAGGGGAGGGGAAGGAGGGGGTTGGGTGTGGATAGGGGTAGGGGAGGGGAGGGGAGGGGAGGTAATACCGAATATGGGTTTCGAATTTTTCAGAAAAATTCACACCCTATGTGTGTGCGTTCTTTCATGTATATTTTTTTGTATATATATATGTCAAAGGAAATATACAAATACGCACAGACAGGTAGATGTGTAGATGTGTAGATATGTGTGTGTGTGTGTGTATGTGTGTGTGTGTGTGTGTGTGTGTGTGTGTGTGTGTGTGTGTGTGTGTGTGTGTGTGTGTGTGTGTGTGTGTGTGTGTGTGTGTGTGTGTTTGTGTAGATAGACAGATATAGATAGATAGATAGATAGATATGTGTATGTACATATGTATAAACATACACGAGTACATGTCTTGAGACGTGCAAACCTCGCGTCCAGATTCCCCCGCGTACACAAGTCTACTCCGTACCATAAGAATCCTCCAAGCTCGACCTCGAGTTTCAACAAGTCTTTCCTCCTCCTTAAGGTCCTCCTCCCTCCACGCAGGGCAGGGCATCTGTATTCAAGGAGGTCGCTCGCCCGGCCATCTTCCCCGACGGAGGCGCCCTTTCGCCCTCGCCAACCTGCCATTCCTTTGTGTTGCGACGACTCGAGGTATTGCTCGGACTTGTGTCTCGAGGGGGATCGTGGACTCGCTAGGATCACATGGGGGAGGGGGGGGGGGGGGTGGGGGGGGGGAGGTTACGGTGCCGTTCGAGGCCGTTCTTCCTTTCTCTTCGTTTCTGTTTGCTGCCCGGGGGTTGGGGTGGGGGGGGGGGGGGTGGGGGGGGGGGTTATACGATTCTGAGCCTGGTCGTCGACACGTCGTTTCTTGTTTTCGTTCTTGTTTCTCTTTTGGTGGTGCTTTGATGGTCGGCCTCTGCTCTTGCTCTGCTCTCTGTCTTTTTATATCTCATTCTCTCTCTCACTCTCTCTCTCTCTCTCTCTCTCTCTCTCTCTCTCTCTCTCTCTCTCTCTCCCTCTCTCCCATCCTCCCTCCCTACCTCCCTCCCTCACTCCCACCCTCCCTCCCTCCCTCCCTCCCTCTTTCCCTTTCCCTCTCCCTATCTCTACCCCCTTCTCCCATATTTAAGGATAGCGTTAAAGAGAATATAAATAACAAAATCTCATCAATTTTAGTACCATAACCGACGGAATTTCACCAGTTGCCGCTAAAATTCGTTATCTTTTTTCCCTTTTTTTCTTTCGCAAACTTAAAAAAAAAAAAATCCCCACACCTCTACATTCCCTGCCGGCGAATGTCACTTATCTGTAACATCCCTTTGAACTCGGATATATTTTCTTTTTGAACTTTGAATTTTTCTTTGAACTTTCTTCTCTATTCTCTTTCTTCCAAATGTTTTTTTCGATCTGTGTTTGTACATCGTTCTCATTCCCGGTTAGTCTGCACTTAGACAGAGAGAAAAGGGGGGGGGAGGAAGGGAGGAAGGGAGGGAGAGGAGGGAGGGAGGGAGGGAGGGAGGGAGGGGCATTCACAGTGCCTGCAATGCCCAATATCGCTTCACGGCTATTATGAGGGAGGGAGAGGGAGGGGAGGGAGAAGGGAGGAGGGAGGAGGGAGGAGAGAGGAGGGAGGGAGGGAGGGAGGAGAGAGGAGAGAGGGAGGGAGGGAAGGAGGGATGGAGGGAGGGTAGGATGGAGAAAGAGGGAGAAATTAACGGAGAGAGGGAGGGAGGGGAGGATGGGGTTAGAGGGAGGAATGAAAGGA
>BOPN01000056.1:335392-342892 GCA_017312705.2 Penaeus japonicus
GAGAGACAAACAAGCAACCCCCAAAAAAAAGAAAAAAAGAAAAAAAAGAAGCAATGACGGACAAATACAAAATGCAAAGAAAAAAAATAAAACATTCAGAAAAGACGCAAACAAAAAAAAAAAAAGCACATAATCTCTAAAAGAAAATATTGCAGACCCATTGCAGTAACACGTCGATACCGAAACGTCACCGCGTGTTTAGAAAATTCCCTTTCATGCCTCTAGTTGATCGGGATGACACTAAGGACCCGCCTGCATAAATACGTGAGCATGACGCTGATTTATTCACAGCGTGCTATCGATGTGTCAAAAGAGATAGAAAAAAGAAGAAAAAAAAAGCACGAGGCATTAGAGTTACAGAGAGTTGACAAGGCGACACTGACGCTAAACTAAACAATGATAATAAAAATAATGATAAATAAAAAACAAAAATAAAAAATAAAACAAAAATAAAAAAAATAAACAAAATACGATTTGGTTCGCCAAAAGCACGCGCGTGATTCGTGATCCCAACAAATTGATTTTTTTCTATATATCAAAATGAGACGTGGCAACTTCAGTGGATATTTCGGATAATCAGGCTAAATTCAGGCTGGCAATACCATACGAGTACGCCTTCAAACTATGCGTGGCGTGTAGGTATTAGAGGATGTCGCTCTCTCTCTCTCTCTCTCTCTCTCTCTCTCTCTCTCTCTCTCTCTCTCCGTACTTACCTTCCTTTCTCGCTCACACACACACACACACACACACACACACACACACTCACCACTACCCCTCTCTATCTCTCTCTCACACACACAGACTCACCCCCCTCCTCTCCGTCTCC
Source organism: Penaeus japonicus (assembly GCA_017312705.2). Classification (NCBI taxonomy): domain Eukaryota; kingdom Metazoa; phylum Arthropoda; class Malacostraca; order Decapoda; family Penaeidae; genus Penaeus; species Penaeus japonicus. The sequence continues at coordinate 336,219 of BOPN01000056.1, forward strand.
CTCTCCCCCTCTCTCTTTCACTCTTTCCCTCCCTCCTTCCTCCCTCCCTCCCTCCCTCCCTCTCCCCCTCTCTCTTTCATTCTTTCCCTCCCTCCCTCCCTCCCTCCCACCCTCCCGCCCCGCTCATTTTCCCTTCTCCTGAAACGCCGTGTTCTCCGAAATTCAACCAAACCCTCTTTTTATAACGGTATCGAGAACTGCATAGTTAGCGCAATTCTCTTTTCTTTTTCTTTTCTTTTTTTTCTTTCCGAGTCCTATCAAAGGTTTCCAATCTCCTATAAATTGCTTGTACTCTCTGCCTCATATTTCATCGGATAAAAGTCGTTGACTCAATCTCGCTCAAGTGTACTGGTGTTCTATTACGAAATGTTATTTCTGCTTCCTCGTCTATGTTAAATTTACAGATAGGAGGAGATATTCTTCACCCTATGGGCTTAGATTAATTGAACCGTATTCCTATCTAGGATCTGTAATCCCTACGTGGTGTATGAACAGATTCCGTGCATGGTGCTAATCATGACTGACAGACAGACAGACAGCGACGCAACACAGACCCTTGCTTATAACTCGCTGTATGTACTGGCACCTTCCATCGCCGCCACTTAAGACCGTGACTGGCCTCATAAGCCCCTCTAGCCCTCAGGGATCTAAGGGGGACCATTAAATTACTCTCCGGACTGTAACCCACAACATGAGTTTTCCTTCCCTATAAACTTGGTTCTTTGCCCTTTCTCTTACGCTTGATTTTTCCTCTTCCTTCGTGGTAGATAGCGTGAGAGACGTCTGTTGATATTTATGCCTTTCGGTTAACGTTTTATTTTCTTTCTTTCTCTCTTTCTCTCTCTCTCTCTCTCTCTCTCTCTCTCTCTCTCTCTCTCTCTCTCTCTCTCTCTCTCTCTCTCTCTCTCTCTCTCTCTCTCTCTCCCTCTCTCCCTCCCTCCCTCCCTCCCTCCCTCCCTCCCTCCCTCCCTCTCTCCTTCGCTGCCTTAGATCTTGCCCCTTAACCCCCCTCCCCCTAACCCCCTTCACCTCCTCGTTACCCTCAGGGACATTAATTTGCTCCGTCGCTCTTTCCTCAATGCTCCGACCACGCCTCCATGCTTTCCCTTATGTCCATCCACTCTCTCTCTCTCTCTGCCAGCCTCCTCCCACTCCCCCTACCCCTTTGTGGATAGAGGAGGATGGGGGAGGGGGAGGGGGAGGGGGGGTGTAGGGCGAGAGTCTACTGTGGCACCCTGGCAGCCACTACTGAGTGCCAGTCTCAAGTTACCACCTAGTATATGTTGGCCTGTCTGACGGACCCACTCTGTTTCAATTTCCCCTTGCCTATGTGTCTGTTTGTGTCCCCTCCTTCTCTTTGTCTTTCTGTTTCTCTGGCTCTGTATTTCTTTTCTTTCTCTCGCTCTCTCTTTCTCTCTTTCTCTTTTTCTCTCTTTCTCTTTTTCTCTCTCTTTCTCTTTCTCTTTCTATTTCTCTCTCTCTCTCTCTCTCTCTCTCTCTCTCTCTCTCTCTCTCTCTACCTCTCCCTCTTCCTCTTCCTCTCCCTCTCCCTCTTCCTCTCCCTCTCCCCCTCTCTCCCTCCCTCTCCCCCTCTAGATTGTTTATTTTTGTGTCCTCCCCTTCCTTTCCCAATCCTTCTTCAACCATCTCCGCTCTCAGTCGTTTTTTTCCTATCTTATGCAAGGAACCATTTCATCGCACGGCCCTTAAGCGAAAACAAAAAACCCTAAGATGTCGCAAAACATTTACGTCCTGTGCAATATCCGGCATCCTCTCGTCCAGGACTCCGCTTGCAGGCAGGAAGGGGAGCCGTGGACCAAGGAAATGCCATCTTAAGGGGAAGTGTTCCTCCCTCCTCCTTGCTATCTCTGAGGACGGTGGCTGCGAGGCCTTTGGCTCTAAGGATGTTCATGTTATATCTCCTGTCTTCGCCCGGGGTTTACGGATGTGCGTCTTGGGTCATTATCGTATGCCGCTGGTTGCCTAAGATAATGAATGTGATGCCTGGATATGAATAGGAACGAATAAATTCAAACAAAGATAAATTTATAAATGAAATCAAAGACAAAGTCAGACAAAGTACACATAAAAACCACACGCAAACAAGAGCAAACAAAGCACCGATACCATACATACGCTAACATAACTTTCAAATCATATCACAAATTACAACCAGATTCGAAAATGAACCTAAAACGAACTCAATGTCTCAGTCTCGCGTTTCAGCCCCAGGAAAGCCAGATCGCCAGTGGATGTGATCTAGTGGACGAAACCATTACCTACGGGATCATAGTTTCCTCCTCTATGGGTATGGTGTCAAGCTCTCCGGCTTCAGTTGAATGATTTTCGCTTTTTAACAGTTATTGCAGCTTTGAGAATGATGGTTGGAAGCATGTTTATTTCAAAAAGTATAGTTTACACAAAAAATACTCTTGTTGGTCTGTTTTCATGAGTTCGCAAATAATATTCAGAGACGCCATCAAGCTTAGACGGTGGCTGGCCTCAACCCCGGCCATCCATCCATCACGTCGCAGCCAGCTACTCAATGTTAGATACCACGTGATGGCCAGGCTGCGGGTGTACCTTTCGACGCGGCGGTAACTTGAGGCGAGGGGGACTTAAGGTGCTTCGTGGGCGTAGAGAAAGACATGACGAGGCGCCGATGATACATCAAGTGGACGCGTCACCAGGTACTCTCAGTGGTAGAGCTTCTGCGCGGGCGCCTTGCGATGACACTTCGACGTTGGTGATGTATGGTGTCACTGGGGTGTTGAATTTGTTATTTGGTGTTTGCGTGTCACTGCAAGATGAGCACGCGAATTGTGGTGTTTAATGCGAGTACAATTTTTTTTTTCTTAATGGGAGTCCGTATACAAAAGATGTTTAATGACAGTACATGAATGATATTGTATAATGTATTTTCTTTTTGTTTGTGTAGAAAAGAGAGCCTATGAGTACAGGGTATCATCACATCAAATATCAAACATATCAGGGTACCATCACATCAAACATCAAACATAACTTATATCCACACTTTTAACATTAGAGAACCGAAAAGCCCTATCACGAACAACCCCCCACCCCCACCCCCACAACCCCCTCTAACATCCAACCAAACTCTATCTGAACAAAAGAAAGTATATATCCATTCTATTCTTTTCTTTTTCTTCCTTCCCGACGGCACATTCAATTATGAGCTTCATCGACAACGCCATAAGTATTAATATTCCGTCCATCGCGTCGCCCAGTGGGGCCGCGGCACTAAAACAACATTATGAGGCACTAAAAAGGACCTTTCGTGTTACTTAACAGCTTCGATCGGCACACCCGCGGAGGCATACATGTATTACACACCTTATGAAAATCAAGGGAAGGTTTCTAGGCCTCCATGGCGCCATTTTTCAAACGTCTTTACGGAGTGTAATTTCATAACTTCCCTTAAGTAAAGTGAGTAAAATGATACGGATGCTACTATCTTGTAATAACTCATTATCAGAGGAGTATATACATGTGTATATATATATATATATATATATATATATATATATATGTATATGTGTGTGTGTGTATATATATATATATATATATATATATATACGTATATATATATATATATATATATATATATATATATATATATATATATATACGTATATATATATATATATATACATATATATATATATATATATATATATATATATATATATATATATATATATATATATATGTATGTGTGTGTGTGTGTGTGTGTGTGTGTGTGTGTGTATCTATCTATCTATCTATATATATATATATATATATATATACATACACATACACATACATATACATATACATATTCATATACATATACATACATACATATATACTATATATATATATATATATATATATATATATATATATATATATATATATATATATATATATATATACAGAGAGAGAGAGAGAGAGAGAGAGAGAGAGAGAGAGAGAGAGAGAGAGAGAGAGAGAGAGAGAGAGAGAGAGAGAGAGAGAGAGAGAGAGAGAGAGAGAGAGAGAGTGAGAGAGAGAGAGAGAGGGAGAGAGAGAGAGAGAGAGAGAGGGGGGGGGGGGGGAGGGGAGAGGGAGAGAGAGAGATTTAGTGTGTGTGCGTGAGAGAGATGTATTTTCATATATATGTATATATGAAAATACTGTGATATATATACAAATAGAGAGAGATAAAGTGACAGAAAGATAGATAGATGGAGGATAGAGAGATGGAGAGAAAAAAAGAATAAAAGAGAGAGAGAGAGAGAGAGAGAGAGAAAAGAGAGTGAGAGAGAGAGTAGGAGAGTGGAAGAGTGAGAAAGAGGAGAGAGAGAGAGAGGATAGAGGAGAGAGAGAGTGTGTGGCAGGGCTTATTAAACGTGTTCCTCCTGTTCCTGCATCGCTTTTTATGTTATCTCTTCCTCAGATTAGGCACCGTGATGTTACTGAACTTAATGTGATCAATTTCTTTCCTGATGTTATTTTTTTCCTGATCTGCGGGAAAAAAAGGGGGAAGAGGAGGACAGGAGTATGAAGGGAGAAGGAGAAGGAGAGGGAGAGAAAGAGATGGTGAGAGAGAATGAGAGACAGAATGAGAGAGAGAGAGAGAGAGAGAGAGAGAGGGTGTGTGTGTGTGTGTGTGTGTATGTGTATGCCTGTATGTCCAAATATGTTCCGCATAGATTTTTAGTTTATACGCACTGCAAGTATGGCAGAAAAAAAGTGAGGAAAAACACACACACACACACACATGTATATATATATATATATATATATATATATATATATATATATATATATATATATATATATATATATATATATATATATATACATATATACATATAATAATAATAATCGAATAAACCAACATATATTCCCTAACACAACAACGAACCAAACAAGAAACATCAAAACAACGCGATTGCCGTTTTCGACCGATTCCTTCGACCTCCACAGAAACCTTTTCAAACTCGACTTAAGTACACACACTCTAAGTTTCTATCGGCTGGGGCATATAGTGTGTCAAGGAAGAACCTACAGATCTTAAATTAATCATTAATCTCAATTATCTTTTATTGAACCTACAGATCTCAAATTAATCATTAATCTCAATTATCTTTTATTGAACCTACAGATCTCAAATTAATAATTAATCTCAATTATCTTTTTTTGAACCTACAGATCTCAAATTAATCATTAATCTCAATGATCTTTTTATAAGATATTTTGTTTGAGGAGAACGTGTTTTCAGATTATTTTTTGGGAAAAGAATATATAGATTAATTTGAATGAGATGATCATAGATGGTCGTGGAATAGCTAATGATTTTAAGGAATTGTCTCATTTTCTTGATCTACTCTGAAAGAAAAAAAAAATGGAATCAAATTATCTTAATGGTTGATAAAAAGTAAAACTTCAATCTAGATCTTGACTCACTAAGCCTGAGAGCTCGTTAACGGGATGAATAAATCTTGGAAGTAAGTCTTCATCGAATCGACTCGATCTGCATGAAAGTTTTAAAATAAAATCTCAAAGAAGATCTCACCATTCCTTAGAGACAGAAGTCCTATAATTGAGACGCAAGGACGCTTTGCACTGCTGCCGTGACAGACGTTTTCCTCGCGGTCGGTTCACTTTCGCACTGCTTTTTTTTCAAAATACAAGAAATACTTTCCTGACATATCATATATAGATCCATTTATCATACCATAAGTCGAGAAAATGATAGAATAAACAACAGCAACAACGGCCCAGCCTAGGTTACATACGCAGGCTCATAGTTGAGACCCAAAGACGTACAGCTATCCTTAAAGACGCAGACCTCCAGGTGAGACTCCTGCAGACCCGCCACGGAGGGTCGAAGACCTCATCAGACCGAGTCGACTGGAAGGCAACATCACAACGTCTGCTGAATTTCCTCCTCCTCGTCTGCTGCGGGAGGAGCTGAAGCTCTTCCTCGCCGAGCCAAACTTTCATTTACGTCTACAAAGAACCGCAAAAAAAAGAAAAAAGAAGAAAAATAAGAGAAGGAAAAAGAAAGTTTAGTCGGGATCAAAGTCTGGGCAATTCCTTCTTGAATAACACTTCCTTTGTGAGGTTCTCGAGGCCGCAAAAGGGATGTTGATGGTTGAGGAGAGGAGTCCTGGCGAAGAGCAGGGCGAGGATGGCGCAACTTGCTCTCTTCAAAGGCTCACTCTCGCCCCCGAACTACCCGTCGGCTGTCTACCTTATCTACTTTCTACTTCTGGCTCTCCCGAGCGCGTCCATTGCTTCGCGGCGCGTGGGGCCTTGCCTTTATAGGTCCTCTCTTTACCCGTCTCATCTTCTCTGTTGTTATTTCTGTCTCTGTCTGCCTCTTTGCTTGCCTCTCTCTCTCTCTCTCTCTCTTTCTCTCGATCTCTCTTCATCTCTCTCTCTCTTCCTTCTCACTCTCTGCTCTCTCTCTCTCTATCTATCTCTCTATCTCTCTCTTCCTTCTCTCTCTACTCCCTCTCTCTCTTTTCCTTCTCACTCTCTGCTCTCTCTCTCTCTCGTATTAGTCCTACCTAACTCTTTCTCTCTCATTCACACTTACTCCATTCCTTCTCCACTCTCTTAGTTATTAGTCTTTTTTTTGACTGAATGTCTCCCTCTGTTTCTCCCTCCTTCCCTCCTTC
>BOPN01000056.1:355392-360392 GCA_017312705.2 Penaeus japonicus
AAGCCTCTCACTCTTTTCTGGGATACGTGATTTCGTCTGCTGTTATGCCTCCCTCCCTCTGTCTGTCTGTCTGTATTTTTGTCTGTCTGTCTGTCTCTCTCTCTGTCTGTCTGTCTGTCTGTCTTTCTGGATGGCTGTCTGTATTTTTGTCTGTCTGTTTGTCTTTCTGGCTGTCTGTCTGTCTGTCTGTCTGTCTCTCTGGCTGGTTGTCTCTCTGTCCGTCCCTTTCCCTGCCTGTCTGCCTTTTTGTTAGTATATCTGTATATTTGTCTCTCTCTCTCTCTCTCTGCTCTCTCTGCTCTCTCTCTCTCTCTCTCTCTCCCTGCTCCCTTCTCCCTTCTCCCTTCTCCCTTCTCCCTGCTCTCTCCTCTCCTTCACACACCCTCACATTCCTTCACCCTCCCTCTCCCTCTCTTTTTATTACTGCATTTCCCCTTTTCTCTTCTCCAAGTAAAGACCTCCGAGAAAACGCAAAAAATAATTCTAATAAATAAAACACACACTCAAAAATAATAAGTTAACGAACCGTTGAGAGAAGAGAAACGACAAGAAATAATTTACTTCTTTATTCTTATTGTTGGTGTAGGGGGGGGGGAGGCATCTAAAAGTTCCATGTAAGTTTCAAAATAAGAATATCAATAATCTATTTTGGAGGAAAAAAATCATATACCAGATTTAATTAAAGAGGAACGCAAATGAAGGTCTTAATTAAACTTTCAAAATTAACAAAGAAATATCTTTTATTCATTCGGACTGGGTCATCTGCCTCTCTCTCTCTCTCTCTCTCTCTCTCTCTCTCTCTCTCTCTCCCTCTTTTTTATTCTTAATGTATGATTTTATCATGATTATCATCAACATCGTCACTGTTAGCAGTACCATCGTTATTACTATCATTATTATCATCATTGTTATTTTTATTAGTGCAATTACCTTTTTTATTAATTTCATCTCCCCTCCCCTCCCCTTCTCTTCTCTTCTCTTCTCTTCTCTTCTCTTCCCCTCCCCTCCCCTCCCCTACCCTCTCCCCCTCCCCCTTAATGCAACAACACCCATTCCCCTCCCCCCTCCCTTCCCCTCCCCCTCCCCCTCCCCCCCTCCCCCTCCCCCCCTCATGGAACAGATCGGAAGGGCCCAACGTTGACTATAAATCAGGTCTCAATATTTGACGAAACTTGAATGGGCGTTTAAAACTTAAATTAAGTACCTAGGCGGAAGGGGAAGCGGAAAATTGGGGGGGGGGGGAAGGGGGGGAAGGAGGGAGAAGAGGAGGTGGAGGGGGAGGAGGAAGGGGAGGAAGGAGGGAGAAGAGGAGGTGGAGGGGGAGGAGGAAGGAGAACAGGAGGTGGAAGGGGAGGAGGAGGGGTGAAGGGTGAAGGGGAGGAGTAAGGGGAAGTGAGAGGGGTGAGGGGAGGAGGAGGAGGAAGGGGGGAGGGAGAGGGGAGAGGGGTGAGGGAAGGGGAGGTGTAAGGGAGTAAGAGGAGGTGGGTGAGGAAAGAGGGAGAGGGAGGGGGAGAGCGAGAGGTAGATGGAGAAGGAGGGGGAGAGTGAGAGGGAAGAGGAGGAGGAGGAGGAGGAGGAGGAGGAAGTGAAGGACGAAGAGGAAGATGAAGAGGAGGTGGAGGGAGGGGGAGTGGGGGAAAAGGAGGAGAAAGATAAAAAAGAAGAATAAAAGAAGAAATAGGAAGAGGAAGAAGAAGAGCAGAAGAATGACATAATGAAGAAAAATAAACAAGATGCTATTAATAACAAAATCATAATAAAAGAGTAGTAGGAAGAATATTGATACTAATGATAATAATAATAATAATAATAATGATAATAATAAAATAATAATAATAATAATCCTTATCATTATCATTATCATTGTTATCTTCATTATTATTATCAATATTAAGATTTTTATTATGACTATTACTATCATTATAATTCTTATATTAATCATTACCATCATTATCATTAGATTTATCTTCCTTGTCATCATTATTACATAACAATTCAGTAATGTTGACAATGATAATGATAATAGTAACGACAACAAAGAAAATAATGATCATTATCATAATAATGATAACAGCAATAACAACAAGAAGAACAATGATGATACCAATAACAATAATAAAAACCAATGAAAAGAAATAAGACGAATAACAGCTGTAGGAAGGAGCCGGGGGGGAAGGAGGGGGGAAGGGAGGTGGAGGGGGGGTAAGGACCTCCCGCTTCAGTAGACGTCTAAGGATTCCAGACTTGAGGAATCATCGTCTCCCTTTTTAAAGCTCAAAGAGACTTGGAAACTGAAAAAAAAAGTTCCATTTTGGAGGAGAAAATTGGGTTGACAAAAGGAGGATTTCAACGGATGGACAAAGGCGAGTGTTGGCGAGGAGGAAGAGGGAGAGAGAGAGGGAGGGAGGGAGGGAGGGGAAGAGGGAGGGATGGAGGGAGGGAGGGAGGGAGGGAGAGAGAGAGAGAGAGAGGGAGAGAGGGAGAGAGGGAGAGAAAGAGAGGGAGACTGGGGGAGGGAGGAAGGGAGAGGAAAAGAGGGTGACTATTGGAGGGAGGGAGGGAGGGATAGATGGAAGGAGAGAGAGAGAGAGTGAGAGAGAGAGAGAGAGAGAGAGAGAGAGAGAGAGAGAGAGAGAGAGAGAGAGAGAGAGAGAGAGAGAGAGAGAGAGAGAGAGAGAGAGAGAGAGAGAGAGAGAGAGAGAGAGAGAGAGAGAGAGAGAGAGAGAGAGAGAGAGAGAGAGAGAGAGAGAAAGAGAGACAGAGACAGAGAGAGAGAGAGAGAGAGAGAGAGAGAGAGAGAGAGAGAGAGAGAGAGAGAGAGAGAGAGAGAGAGAGAGAGAGAGAGAGAGAGAGAGAGAGAGAGAGAGAGAGAGAGAAAGAGACAGAGAGAGAGAGAGAGAGAGAGAGAGAGAGAGAGAGAGAGAGAGAGAGAGAGAGAGAGAGAGAGAGAGAGAGAGAGAGAGAGAGAGAGAGAGAGAAGGAGAGAAAGAAAGAGAGAGAGAGAGAGAGAGAGAGAGAGAGAGAGAGAGAGAGAGAGAGAGAGAGAGAGAGAGAGAGAGAGAGAGAGAGAGAGAGAGAGAGAGAGAGAGAGAGAGAGAGAGGGAAGGAGACAGAGAAAGAGAGACAGAGACAGAGAGAGAGAGAGAGAGAGAGAGAGAGAGAGAGAGAGAGAGAGAGAGAGAGAGAGAGAGAGAGAGAGAGAGAGAGAGAGAGAGAGAGAGAGAGAGAGAGAGAGAGAGAGAGAGAGAGAGAGAGAGAGAGAGAGAGAGAGAGAGAGAGAGAGAGAGAGAGAGAGAGAGAGAGAGAGAGAGAGAGAGAGAGAGAGAGAGAGAAAGAGAAAGAGAGAAGACAGACAGAGAGAGCAAAGAGAATCAGGATGCCTGAGGTATTCTTGTCAGAATCATTAACTGACACGGAGTGGCTGACACCCAACACCCAAAGGCAATAGTAACACCCTAGCATGAAAGGCGAATGCTGTAGGTGTGAATTCTGTCACACGAGTCAATATGTCTGTGAATTCTGTCCTATATTCAGGACTCGCACTACAAAAATAAATTATTCTGACCAAAAAAACAACAATAAAACGACGATTAATTCAAACCGTTTTGCTTTAAATATTGCTCTCATTACAAGCGCAACCACACGTATATAAATGTATTATCAGGCATGGATATGTAAACACATGCATTTAAAATTCGAACACTCATAAACAACTATCAATATGTAAATGCATAAATATGTCCATTCCAAATGGCGCGCCTACATAACAGATATAAATACATTTACGTACATACATAAATACATACATAGCTGTCATACGCACACTCCTTCTCTCTTGCGAAATATTTGCATATATGATTCATCCACAGCATAATCCTTGTTATATTAATATTATGACCTTTTCAATCAGTAAAATACGAGGAATGACATTCTATAAATAGATAAATATAAATATAAATAAATATAATAAATAAACTAACCGAATTATCACCGAATTATCACCTCAGTTCATCCCCCTCTCCGTCCGAGGTCAAAGGTCAGGGGCGAGGGGAATTTTCCCACCATGCGGAAGGTAGAAAAGCATCTGACCCACATGCTGACCGGTGACCTTTGACCCCGTTGACCTCTCACCCTCACCCTCGCCCAGCTGAAGAGTAACTTTATAGGTGACCTTACACTCGAGGGTGGCGAGGGAAGGGAGAAGAGAGGGGGGTAGACGGATGGTAATAATAAGCATGGTATAATAATAATGATAATAATAATGATGATGATAATGATGATAACTAAACATAATAATAATGATAATGATAATAATAATAACTAAAAATAATAACAACAACAATAATAATAATAACAATAATGATTATAACTAAAAATGATAATCATGATAAAAATAATAATAACAATAATTATGGTGATGGTGATGATGATGATGATGATGATGATAATAATAATAATAATAAATAATGATAATAATTACTAACAGTGTTATGATCGTTATTACTATAAAACTAATAATCATTATGATAATATTAAAATAAATAGAAAAGTACTAAGGACAACGCGCTTAGAGTAAATTCTATAGCCTACCTACTGAACCCAAGTTACGGGAAAACGCAGCAAACAACAAACATTCACTTTGACAAACAAAATAAATAAACAAATAATCGAAACCCCCCTCTCCAATGAACAAAAAACGAAAACAAAAATACGAAATGATAAACAAAAACTGTAACAACCCACACTTCCCTCTCGTCGACGCATATCAATTCCATAATCAAATTAATATCCACACATCAAACTTCTATGTGTTGGCAATACTTACTTACGCTCGTAGACCTATTGTAGGCCTATGTAGCCTTCATAACAATGCAACTTCCGGTAGGTAGCTGTTTACTACGGATACACACCTGCAACAGAAGAAAATTCGTGTCAGAATGGAGGAAATATTGGTATTAATTGTGTTAATAAATGTGATACTGATTATCGAGGGAGAAAGG
>BOPN01000056.1:365392-367892 GCA_017312705.2 Penaeus japonicus
CAAAGAAGAAAAAAAGAGGAAAGTGGAGAAGGAGGGGAATAAAAAAATAAAAAAAGTATAAGGTGTAAGAAAGGGGAGCAAAAACCCCGCACAACCGTCCAGGTGGAGAGTGGAGCTTTGTCACCTGAGACGACTGTTTTGTCTGGCCTCTTTCTCGTCAAGTCGAGGCTCAGAAACAAGTACTTTTACCTTTCACCTTCACACCTCGTTACCTAAAAACACGCCTAATACAATCATCTTATTCCAATCCCATTTACAAAAAATAACAGACTCCGCGATAGGTCATGTGACTTAATCTCCCACAAAAAAAGGAATTCTCCAACATACAGGATAAACAATCTTAAGTACACACACACGTAGGCCTATCACTCAAAGTATTTATCATGGATCAATGATTCAGCTTTTATACTGTATCACATTCTGATAAGAATATAACAGCCGCCCTGACTGTGAAGTGAGGGTGAAGGAAAGAGGGGATAAATGATAATGAAGGAAGAACAAGACGAGAGAGTAACAATGGAGATTGGAAGAAATCAAGAAGTAAATGGAGGCAGGTCTTTCTCTTTTCAAACCGTGCACTCCCACCCCTCTCTATCTGTCTGTTTGTCTGTCTGTCTCCCTCTCTCTCTCTCTCTCTCTCTCTCTCTCTCTCTCTCTCTCTCTCTCTCTCCCTTCCTCCCTCCCATCCTCCCATCCTCCCTCCCCCTCCATTTCTGCCTTTCTAACACGAAAACCCATTTTAAGTCAGCGGAAGTTCCATATGAATAATTCTAAAAATATTCCCGCGAACTTTCCCTTTTTTCAACGAATTATGAGGAACAGCAGGAAGACGTGTATGGCAAATAAAATCGAAAAGTATATGTCGCTCGATCAGTTTCCAGAACTGAAGGAAATTGGGAAACTTTTTGGGGGAATAAAAAACAGGAAAAAAAAAAAAAAATGTATTCAATAATATTTTCAGATTTTCTTCCACTCATTTTTCTCTGGATGGAGGTCTTTTTCTTGGTCAAATCTGGAATCTGAAGGTATTTGAGTGTATTAACAGATTTCACTGTGGCAAGTGCAGAGGGCGGAATAAAATGAACATGAATAAGTAAATGAGAACTGTAATTGGTGCGTTCCGACTGTGTGTGTGTGTGTGTGCGTGTGTGTGTGAGTGAGAGAGAGAGAGAGAGAGAGAGAGAGAGAGAGAGAGAGAGAGAGAGAGAGAGAGAGAGAGAGAGAGAGAGAGAGAGAGAGAGAGAGAGGGAGGGAGAGGGAGAGTCAGAGAGAGAGGGAGAGAGTGAGGGAGGGAGGGAGGGAGAGAAAGGGAGGGAGGATGGGAGGGAGAGACATAGAGAGAGAGAGAGAGAGAGAGAGAGAGAGAGAGAGAGAGAGAGAGAGAGAGAGAGAGAGAGAGAGAGAGAGAGAGAAGAGAGAGATTGGCTGTTTAGTCTTAACACAATGAAGGAAATGACAGGCAGAAATAGAAGACAAGGAAATAATTTCCATGTTCCGAGACCATATACGGTGTCTGGCACAAAAATGTTGACAGTAAAGGCGCTCTCACACTAGCACTTTTCCGTCAATTTTCTGAAAAATTGTCAATTTTTGAGCGAATTGTCATCTTTCTAGTCAGACGATAATTCCGAGTTTCCGCGTGAAACATTCCCGTCATCTTATTAGCCAAGCGTAATCAAATCAAGAACTATATTTTTAAATGTTTGTATTTGTTTTAAATCATTGATAATATTCAAATAGGATGAAATTTACTTTACTTATTTTTAGCGTAAAATTGACAAAGAGAAATATGTAAATCTAAATTTTATTTTTATAGATAAAATTTGTTTTAAGTGCTCGACTTCATTGTTTACATCCGTCAGCCGCAGAGCGCGCTATTTTTCCTCCAGTTTTGAAACACAATGGACTGTGGATGGACACAGGCCCTTCAGAAGAATACTTGAATTAGAATATTTTATTGTGTTTTCTTGTTACGCTCAGCATCTACTAAAACAAAGTCTAGCATAACCGCGCACTATCGCTTGTTCGGCGCCATTGTTTACAAATGCGATGCGAGTATCGCATTACTAAGCCGATGGCTCCTAGTGTGACTGCGCGCCTCGAAAAATTGACGAAATAAAACGACGGAAAATAGGCTAGTGTGACAGCGCCTTTACCTCCTCCACCCCCCAACCCCCCCAAACAAACTCCCTCTACCTCTTTATTCCTCCCAAACTCTCTTTATGTCTCTCTCTACCTCTAATCCCCCCCCCCTCTCTCTAGGAGGATAGAGTGAGTGAGAGAGGATGCCGGTTTTGAGCCAGGAACGTAAAGAATAATAAGTATTTTGGGATGATCTAGGGAAGAGGGAAGAGAGTGTGGTAATAAGTGACGTAGCCTACGTCCTAGAAAGGGAGAGGCAGGAGTTAGGCAGTTAACTCTGAGAAGGCGAAAAAAAAGGTTTTTAGATTTCGCTCATTTTTGGCACACGAGTAGTTATTGGGCCCCTGATTTCAGTTAG
>BOPN01000056.1:372892-385392 GCA_017312705.2 Penaeus japonicus
ATACATACATACATACATACAAACATACATATACATATACATATACACACACACACACACACACATACACGCACACACACACATACACACACATATATGTATATATAAAAATATATATATATATATATATATCTATATATATATATGTATATATATATATATATATATATATATATATATATATATATATATATATATATATATATATATTTATATATATATATATATATATATATATANAAAAAAAAAAAAAAAAAAAAAAAAAAAAAAAAAAGGCGTGCACCCCCTTGTCCATCTGCGCCAGCCAGCAAAGGGGTCGAGCTCTTTGATCGACCAGACCCCACCGATCCACAAAGCAGTTTTGCCCTAATGCTGTTTGATTAAATGGCGCCCAACTCCGCCGGTCCGGCTTTGTGCTATGCTGAATCGGCTCTGAATATGCAGGAGGGTCCCACTCGAACTCCTTTGATAAGAGATACAGGTGTAAATCAGTGTGTTAAGCGGAGGAGAGGGGGAGTCCTCTTGCCTGGCACTATCATAGGCTGGGGAGACGCCCTTGGCTAGAGGTAAATGTTGTGTTTTTTTTTTTTTTTTTTTTTTTGGGGGGGGGGGTTCGTTTGCGTGTATGTGTTCAAGTAAGAAAGAAAGAAAGAGAGAAAGAAAGAGTGAAAGAGAGAAAGAAATAGAGAAAGAGAGAAAGAAAGAAAGAAAGAGGGAAAGAAAGAAAGAAAGAAAAAGACGCTTGGGTGTGGCATTCTATAACAAATATGCCCATTTTATTTTTACCATTACCTATGACTTACTGTATACATGTACTGGACTTCGTGCACTATTACCTTTTAATAAATGCATGTGCTGTAGATTGTTCACTATTCCCTATTACCCATAAACATAAACATACTGTCCCATCCGCCCGCTTAGTCGTTTCTTCCCGAAACTTCATTTAAAACAGACTTTCCCAAAGAGCATAAACCTTGAGAATTCCGAGCGAATTCCACAAATGCCCACATAAACCACCCTTCCACACTATCCCCCCCTTCCCCTGCTACCCTTCCCTCCTCCTCCCTCTCTTTCTCTCTCTCTCCTCCCACACCACCCACCCACTCACCCACCCACACCCACATCCCCCACTACCTCCTCCCCTACTATCCTTCCCTCCTCCTCCCCCCCCCTCTCTCTCTCTCCTCCCACACCACCCACTCACCCACACCCACATCCCCCCTCCCTCCCTCCCCCACGACACTTGAATTATCCCCCTCGTTGGCTCCCCCGCTACTGGAATCTTCTGGATTTATTCTTGCAACCAAAAGCGAGTGAATTATGCAACAGTCCCGCTGTCCTCGCGACACCAAATAGCGATTTCTCTTACACTTCATTATCATAATCATATCGCGAGGAAAAGGGGGGGGGAAGGGGGAAGGGGAGAGGAGGGGGGAGGGGGAAGGGGGGGTGATGTGATTCTCCCGGCGGAAAGAAGTCGAGGCTTTGCTAAAAAAAAAAAAAAAAAAAAAAAAAAAAAAAAAAAAAAAAAAAAAAAAAAAAAAAAAAAAAAAAAAAAAAAAAAAAAAAAGATGATGGCGTTTTGGGTAAACATAGGATTAGACCATTTTTTTTGGGGGGGAGGGAATGAGGCGCACGTGTGTGTGTGTGTGTGTGCGTGTGTGTGTGTGTGTGTGTTTATGCATGTGGGTATGCTACTAGAGTTGGAATCTGCAATGTGAAACTTTTGCCTCCGAGATCAAAGGAATTCGTCAATAAACACTCATTTCAGGTAATTTGCTGCACTGCGAGTGATCTCTCAGTGTTGGCATTAATGATCTGATGTATATTAAGAAATCGTACATTCAACCACGAAAGACTGACTTGCAATGGTGCTGCTGCCTTGCGAGTCAATTGCAAAGCAAGAATAATGAAAGTATAAATAATGGTTGTCAGGTACAACGTAAAGTCATTCAAATATCACTTTTTTTGGGGGGAAAGAAAGTAACAGGTTGTTTAAATAAACGGCACCTCAAAACACCAAAAATTTGAACATAAATTTGTTCATTGCAGGAACTAACCATCAAGTACAAATTATTCCTCGTTCACTAACCTTTCTAATGAGTATAATTATTGAACACGAGCATAAGCAGTTTTAGAAAGAGATAATTTCGTTAAGTATACGATAAAGGGAGGTCTTTGATAATACTAGAATATATTCTTGATAAAGCAATTCTTTTCGGAGGAAAATGTCCATCCAAGCAGTTTTCCTGTTCTTGTAGTATACTTATTTCCTTGTATTGCATTTGAGAAATTTTATACAAGGTACCATTTGCCGAATGTGGTTTTATATATTAGTATCTATAAGATATATGTAGGCGTCCACTATGTGGGTGGGCGTACCTACATATGTAAGGGTCATGTGTATACTTATAGGTAGTTGAAAGCAATCATAAGAACAAATTATTATTATCAAGAATTTTAATGGGAAGCTTATGTTACATGGCTAAAGGTACACTACAAAGACAGGCGGCTGTTTTCTGCTGTGTGGTGTCATGTGTGTCTGTTTTATGGTGTCATATTTGTATGCTGTTCAGTGTTATATGTCTGGTTTATGGTGTCAAATTTATATGCTGCATAGTGTTATGTGTTTGCTTTATGGTGTCATATGTGTCTGCTTTATGATGCCACATATGCCTGCTGTTCCATGTCATATACGATTTATGTTTTGTGACGTCATATATGTTTGGTATTATGATATCATATTTGCCTGTTGCATGGTGTCGTATATCTGTTTTATGATATATACATCTAAAGTATGATGTCATCTTTGTCTGCTGTATGGTGTCTTATTAGTACACTGTATAGTGTGTTTTTCTTTTATTTCTCTCTTTCTCTACTCCTCTCGTCTCTTCCCTTACAAAAGCGATGATGAAAGATGGGACAAAAAAAAAGAAAAAAAAAAAAGAAAGAAAGAAGAAGAAGAAAAAAATATATATATTCTGTATATAGCAAGAAGAATGAGAACGAAAATAGACCAAGACATTTTGAAAACAAAAACAAAAACGAAAGAGAGCAAATCTTAAAAAATAAGAAAAGAATGTGATGAATAGAAGAATTATTTGAATTTGAAAAATCTAATGTCAATCTCTCTCTCTCTCTCTCTCTCTCTCTCTCTCTCTCTCTCTCTCTCTCTCTTTCTCTCTTTATCTCCCTCTTCCTCTCCTTCTCTCTCTCTCTCAGTCCCTCCCGCCTTCCCTCTGCCTCCCTCCCTCCCTCCCTCTCCCTCCCTCCCTCTCCCTCTCCCTCCCTCCCTCTCTCCCTCTTCCTCTACTTCTCCCTCTCTCTCAGTCCCTCCCTCTGCCTCCTTCCCTCCCTCTGCCTCTTTCCCTCCTCTTCCTCCCTCCTACCCTCCCTCCCCCTCCCTCTCCATCCCTCCCCCCCTTCCTCCCTCCTCTTCCGTATACATAAGCAAATTCATAAAAATACGCCAGTCAAAAGTCGAGGCCATCTGTTCCCATTCTCGCGACAAGGGAATTCCATCGAAAGTCTGCCATCCCGCTTTGCCGGCGCCGGAATGCATCCTAACCCCCCCCCCCCCCCCCCCCCCCCCCCCCCCCCCCCCCCCCCCCCCCCCCCCCCCCCCCCCCCCCCCCCCCCCCCCCCCCCCCCCCCCCCCCCCCCTTCCTTACATCCCTGTCTAGACTCCTCATCCCATATCCTATCCCCCCACCCCTCCCACCCTCGATCCCATATCCTTCCCCTACTCCCCCTACTCTCCTTCCCCCTCCCACCCTCGATCCCATATCCTTCCCCTACTCCCCCTACTCACCTCCCACCTCCCCTCCCCTCTCCTCACCTCCCCCCCACTCCTCCCCTTCCCCTTCCCCTAACCCCTCCCACCTCCCCTCCCCTAACGCCCTCCCCCTTCCCCTCCCCACCCCTTCCCCTCCCACCTCCCTCTCCTCACCTTCCCATCCCCCCTCCCCCCCACCCCTTCCTTCAAGAATGCCATTATTTATCCGCTGAATCCATTAGAGTCTCTCCAAGTGTCCCATACATCGACCTGGAGTTCCATTCGTAATATTTCTTCCTTTTTTTTTTTTTTTTTCTTGAGAGGAAGTGAATGGGAACGCAGGTTGGTATGCGCGTGAGTATTGCGTTGTATTCGTGCAGATCCCGGCAGGGGGACGAATATGCACGCTCTTGCAGAGATACAAATACATAGGTAGAGGGAGGGAGAGAAAGGAGGGAGAGGGAGGGAGGGAGGGAGGGAGAGGGAAGGGAGGGGAGGAGAGGAAGGGAGGGAGGAAGGGAGGGAGGGAGGGAGGGAGGGAGAGGAAGGAAGGGAGGGAGGGTGGGAGGGAGGGTGGAAGGGAGGGAGGGTGGGAGGGAGACAGGGAGGGAGAGGGAAGGAGGGAGGGAGAGGAAGGAAGGAAGGGAGAGGAAGGGAGGGAGGGAGGGAGGGAGGGAGGGAGGGAGGGAGGAAGGGAGAGGAGGGAGGGAAAGGAAGGGAGAGAGAGAGAGAGAGAGAGAGAGAAAGATAGATAGATAGACAGAGAGAGAAAGAGAAAAAGATAGATAGCGAGAGAGAGAGAGAGAAAGATAGATAGATAGAGAGAGAGAGAAAGACATACAAACACACATATACACAAGAACACACATACACATACAAACACAAGACACCCAACACACACAAACAAACACATGAAAGGAAACACACAGTGGCTACACATATGGTAAACGATGAACGAGAGTAAATGCATTCATAAATGCACCCTTAAATAGGAAAAATATGATCATCTCAAAATCCTATTTGGCTATGCAGGCTTTAAATACCTTTTCAAACCATTATTTACATCTAAAAAATATTCGATTTGGAAAACAGTAACAATAATCGTGATGATGATATTGATGATAATAAAAAAATAATATTTGAGGATAATTAATAATTAGTAATCTTAGGAATGATGATGATGGGTAGGTAGGTTGGAGGAGGGGGGAGGGGGGAGGGGGTCATGGGGGAGACAAAGATGGTGATGGGGGTGGGGATAGGAGGAGGAAAAGGGAGGGGAGAGGAGGGGTTGCGGGTGGGTATCAATCAAATATTTATCCTGAGTTGTCCCCACCCTCTAAAGCTGGGTGGGGGGGGGTGGGCGGGGAAGGGAGAGGAAGGAAGGGGTGGGGCAGGAGAGGAAAAGGGTGTGGTGAGAGAGGAGAGAGAGGGGAAGAGAGGAAGAGAGAAATGGAGAAGGGAGATGGGTAAATAATTGACGAGTAAGCCAATTATTCACCCTCCTTTGCAGCGACTAACCTCTCTACCTCCCCCCTCTCTCTTTACTCATGTGTCCAGCTGTCTCTTCGACCGCATAATCCACCCTCAGCTTGTGTGGGCTTGGGTCAGGCGTGGAGGGTTATGCTCAGAGTGAAAAGGGAGTGATTGTGTGTGTGTGTGTGTGTGTGTGTGTGTGTGTGTGTGTGTGTGTGTGTGTGTGTGTGTGTGTGTGTGTGTGTGTGTGTGTGTGTGTGTGTGTGTGTGTGTGTGTGTGTGTGTGTGTGTGTGTGTGTGTGTGTGTGTGTGTGTGTGTGTGTTTGTGTGTGTGTGTGTGTGTGTGTGTGTGTGTGTGTGTGTGTGTGTGTGTGTGTGTGTGTGTGTGTGTGTGTGTGTGTGTGTGTGTGTGTGTGTGTGAGTGAGTGAGTGAGTGAGTGAGTGAGTGAGTGAGTGAGTGAGTGAGTGCGTGAGTGAGTGTGTGTGCTTGAATATACTCGGGAACACCGCGCGCAGGTGTGTGTATGTTTTATTTTCTTCTTTTTAAAATTCCCGCCCTCCCTTTTAGCATTCCTACATATTTCCACTCGTGTACATAATTCAACCACTTCACTTTTAACAAAACAATACTCACCGGAGAATATTAAATATCACAACGCAACCCAGGGGAATTATGAAGAGCATGGAATTCGCTCGCTGTCGCTCTCTCTCTCTCTCTCACTCTCTTCTCTCTCTCTCTCTCTCTCTCTCTCTCCTTCTCTCTCCCTCTCTCTCTCTCTTTCCCCTTCTCCCTCTCCCCTTCTCTCCTTCTCCTTCTCTCCTTCCTCTTCTCCCTCTCCCTCTCGCTCTCCCTCTCTTTCCCCTTCTCTCCCTCTCTTCCCCCCTCTCCCTCTCCCTCTCCCTCCTTTACTCAATTGTATATAAAAATGAATAAATAAACCCGCTCTGTTTTGTGGATCAACCGCCATCAAATTTTGCTTCCCCGATCGGTACACATTTTCGCTTCAAAGTTAAAAGTGATGAAAAAAAGAGTGAATTGGTGATTCTGAACTGAGAGTGGGTGATTCAGTGAAGGGCGGACAGCATGGAAAATGAATGCGTTAACTGGAGGGAGGGCGAGTCTGCTGAATTATACAATATCGGAATGAATGAACGGGCACACACAGCCCAAATATCGATAAATGAATAAGTGGATTTGTTCATTTATTCATTTTTTGATTTTTTTTTTCTTTTTTTTTTTCTTTTCTTTGACGAGGCGAATGTGCACTTGAGAAGTTGGTGACGGTTGACTTGATGCAGCATCTTCGAGTGTCATTGTTGCATTTCAAATAAATCTCGACAATCTGTCAATTGCCAAATAATGATAATCAACAACCTGTTGATTATCAACTGATTATATATAATCGCCATAATGCTAACTATTAGACAATCACCTGTCAATTGTCAGGTAATTATAATCACCCACCTGTCAATTGTCAGATAATCACCATCATCCACCTGTCAAATGTTAGATAAGCACCCTCACCCACCTGTCAATCATCACATAATTATCATCGTCAACTTATCATTAATCATCACCAGCTGTCAAATACATCCTCGCAAATTATAAATACATAGAGCATAAACAAACAGCCAATTTGCATTTATTCACATTTTCTTTTATACTTATCTGTCTACAGCTTATTGCTCGCCCTTTTTCCCCCTTGATATATGCTTGACCGGCTTGACCTTACCTGACCTTTCCCCTCTCCGTCGGAAACACAAATTCGTGAGATTATTTCTGCTGATTGCTGTCGGACATTCTAATCCCGTATGATCTCCTGTCATTCTTCATAATCTACTATAACATCTTTTTCTCCCTCTTACGACTCACAAAGCTCTTTCTCTTGCTTTTCCACTGTTTATTTTTTATCTCTCTTCTCTTCTCTTTTGTTCTCTTCTCTCTCTCTCTCTCTCTCTCTCTCTCTCTCTCTCTTCTCTATCTCTCTCTTCTCTTCTTTTCTTCTCTCTCCTCTTCTCTTCTTTTCTTTTCTCTCCTCTTCTCTCTCCTCTCCTCTCTTTTCTCTTCTCTCTCCTCTCTATAATTTATTCGATTATTCCTTTATCTACATCTATTCTTATTTCATCTACCCTTTCTCTCTCCAACTATCCACCTCCTAAATCTTGTAGTAACTCTGTCTATAACCATCTACTACCACTCTATTTCCATCTACATCTATTCTCATTCTTTCCAGTCACATCATCTACCGTATCTTTCTCTCCTCACCATCTACCATTACTCTTTCTCTCCTCACCATCTACCATTATTCTATCTCTCACACCATCTACCATTACTCTATCTCTCACACCATCTACCATTACTCTTTCTCTCCTCACCATCTACCATTACTCTATCTCTCACACCATCTACCATTACTCTATCTCTCACATCATCTACCCTTACTCTATCTCTCACACCATCTACCGTTACTCTATCTCTCACACCATCTACCATTACTCTTTCTCTCACATCATCTACCATTACTCCATCTCTCACACCATCTACCGTATCTCTCTCTCTCTCTCCCGCACTCTTACCTTTCCCTCCATCATCTACTCTCACAATCTCCTCGTCCCCATCATCTACCATCGTTCCTCCATCCCCTCTACCATCTACCGTCACTTTCACAGCATTCAACGCGTCCCCAGAGGTGGCTCGGCGCCCCCATTGACGGGGGCGGATGGTCACCTACGGATTTTTCTGGTTGTGTGTTGTATAGTTTTGCTTTTTTTTACGGATTTTTTTTTTTTTTTCTTTTTTTTTTGGGGGGGGTAAACTCTTTTATTCTTTTTTTTTCTTTTTTGATTCTGGACTTCATCTGATCTTATTTTATTAATTCATTTTATATGTCGTCTTTATCTTACTTTTCCTTTTTTAATTTTCTCCCTTTCTCTCTCTCTCTCTCGTCTCCTATTTATCAATTCTAAGTTTTTCTCTATTATTTTATATTTCTTCTATATTTTCCCATTTCTTGTAGCTATTTTCTCTTTCTTTTCCTTTCCATTTTCTTCCTTTACCTCTCTCTTCTTCTTCTTCTCTTCTCTTTTTTTCCCCTTTACTCTCTCCTTCGATTTTCTCCTTGTCTTCCCTTCTCATTCCTCCGTCAATCTTTCTTTCCTCATCAAAAATATTCCTCTTTTCTTTCTTTTTTTCCTCTCTTTACTCTTTCAGCAACCTTCCTTCCCTTCCACCCAGCCATACACGCGACCACACAACTCAGCTTCCCAAACATACTTTTAAACATGTCACATTTACCTCCGGTGACGTCAAGGGATAAAAAGAAGGAGACGTCAAAAGTGTCACACGAGATGAGGCAAAATAAGTGATGTAACATTATTATGAATACGTCAGCAATGCAGACCATCCACAGGAGAGGGAAAAGTGTGTGTGTGTATACAGTATAATCACACACGCACACACATACACACACACACACATCCGCGCACACACATACACATACACACACACACATACACACCCGTGCACACGTACACACACACACAGACACAGACACACCCGCACACACATACATAAACACACATACACACACACAAACACACGCACACATATATATACACATACACATATATTCTCTAATAAAATCCTTTACTACAGAACTGCCGATACAAGACCGGGAGAATAGAGCTAATAACACCAGTGGCGTCATTAATATTAATAGTTCCAGAACAACATTACAAAACAGAAACCGACACGGGTTTCAAATCTCAATAGAACATCAGTCATTTTGATAAATAACATAGATAATACTTATGATGACGATAATGATGATGATGATGATGATGATGAGAAGGAGGAGAAGGATATTGATGATGATGATGATGATGAGGAGGAGGAGGAGGAGGATATTGATGATGATGATGATGATGATGATGAGGAGGAGGAGGAGGAGGATATTGATGATGATAATGATGATGATGATGATGATAATGATGATAGTGATAATAATAATGATAATGATAATAACAATAATGATAATACATTTTCAACCATAACCCCGCAAGGACAATGAATTTGTCTAATGGTATGAAACAGTACGTTAACGCGGTACCACACCCTATCTCCGGGGTAATCCCTAATGCACTGCAGTTGCTTGTTCCCGAATTCCAAGAACTGCTAACCCGCGAACCATTAGCACTGGGTGTGGTAGAGGGATAGTAGAGTAGAACGGTACCAACTTCTGTACCGTACCGTACCGTACCGTCACGAGTGAAGTTTCATTCATACTGTTCAATATCACCCCATGTTTAATTCTGAGTTTATTCGATTGGAATAATGACATACGGCAGTTTTTTTGTTTTTCTCTCCTTTCTGCAAGGTTGCAATCGCGGCCTTGTTGTTTTCTTTATTCGAATCTTTGTACGAATACGAGGGAATTAGATCATAATTCCGTATATTGCATGACTTTTGAATGTGCGTGTAAGGAGCAATCATGAATCTAATGGCACTCATTTTCCGTGTTATGTACAGCTGAACCCATTTATACAGCCTTATAAACACAGCATATACAAACACGAATATTTACAAACATAATGATAATCGTAATTGTATGCATTCACGCAAATCCCCCCCCCCCACACACACACACACAGTCCTGTTCGCACTGACACACAAACACACACTGGGATACATTTTATTTCTTTAAAGAATTGATTTCTCAATCTATAAGGACTTACAGGTCAAGACTGCTATGGATTTTGTATTGGAACATTTCTTTTTTATATATAAGCAACGCCAATAATCGGTGCAATCTGAAAATATATCAAGAGTAATCACGAAGGGGTTGCTGCTGAACGGTGTGCACGCAATGGTGTTGGGGGTGGCTAGAGCGAAGGGGGAATGAGAATACAGAAAAGTGAAAAGAAATAAGTTATATGCGTACACACACAAAGGAATATATATATATATATATATATATATATATATATATATATATATATATATATATATATATATATATATATATATATAATATACATATACATATACATATACATATACATATATACATATATACATATATACATACACATACACATACACATACACATACACATACACATACACATATAACATATAAACATACACGCCCACACCCACACCCACATATATATATATATATATATATATATATATATATATATATATAGAAGGAGGAGAGGAGAGAGAGAGAGAAGAGGGAGTGAGGAAGAGAGAGGGAGAGAGAAAGAGGGGGAGAGAGAGAGAGAGAGAGAGAGAGAGAGAGAGAGAGAGAGAGAGAGAGAGAGAGAGAGAGAGAGAGAGAGAGAGAGAGACAGACAGACAGACAGAGAGGAATTCTTCCGAGTCACCCACTCGTCGGTCATTCCATCTCTCCATTTGTACCTCTTCTCTTCCCATTCCTCTCCCTTTCCATAATCTCCCTCCTCCTCCTCCAGTGTTCTCCCAACCCCCTGCTTCATTACGCTCCCGCCTTATCAATTCCCCGCCGCCACTCCTGAAGGGACGCCTCCAACCACGTCCTCGAAGCGCTGTTTGACCTTCCGGGTAAAGGGACACAATCCTTCAGTGTATCGTGATTTCACCCTCGGTTAGCGAGAGGGGCTGGAGTCCTCTCGGGAGACACTTGAGCGGTACTCAAGTGGCACTCGGAATGGCATGGCTCAGCGGGCGCCTAAAGAAATACTCAGCGATCGGGCTGCGGGTGTCAGCCGTCCTTCAACTCCACAAATAAACACAGTAACAGATAACACAAACATGTGTGTCGTGTGGTACTCCACTTCATTTTAACGTTTACTTCAAGAGTACCGTCCCACTCAACTCCACATGTCCTAATGAATGGATCAAAGACCCTACACACTCTCGCTCCACAGGCAAGGAGGCTACACAGAAAGTATCCTGGCGAGATTAATACGACCCGCCCATCATAGGAATAAGAACGGACGCTCGAGGCCCTTAGTGGGACACCCCAGGGGCGTGAAGACCCAACACCCCGTCTCTGCGAAGCCATCTGAGCGGCCGAGACTAATCCTTGGCAGAGCCGGGGCTGATGGCACAATCTACGGACGTGTAAAACCATTTCCCTTGCGTCCCAGCGGTGTCCCGACCTGATCCTTTTTTTTTTTATTTCTTTTTTTTTTTTAAAGGGAGGGACTTTTCGCAATGAGAAACTCCGGCGCTCTTAACTTTAGTACTTATAATTGAGCCATCCATCACAGGCGCGTCGGCTCGCCTGGAGGCCTCGCTGTCTGTTGTGTGCCGTCCTTCCGGGGGCTGTGTAATGCTCCGTGTTATTGCGGTGCGCGACGTCCCCTTTTTTAATTCAAGCTGAGCTACACACTTTGGAATTGCAGCTTGTTGCAAGTTATCATATATTGTGTCGCGGAAGATAATTATGCACTGTGAATCACTTGCTCATGGTTTTAGTTTCCGTTACATTTCCGGCGTAAAAACAATTTCATTCTGTTGCAAAAAGAAAAAAGGAAACTGTACCGACTCCGTTCTCGTTAATTTCATTCAGTGTTATTTCTTAAAGAGTAAAAACGAAAACACTCGTAGCACAAAATGAAAATAAAAGATATTCCCCACGTGTCAGCCATGTAAAAATATCTGACCTAGGCTTCACAACTTATGACGTTAAAAAATATAAAAAAAGAAAACAAATAAAACCCTTGGCAACTTTTGAACAGCTGATGGAATGTAAACAAAATGCGTGAACAAAATGCGCAATATTTTTTATCATTTCTAAGCTGTCATACATACACATGCACTTTCGGCTATAGCATATATGAATCAAAACAAATAAAAACAAAACAAAACGAGAGGACTGATGTGATATATCGCAAAGGAAAAGAGAGAATCAGGGAGGAAGAAAGATTATAGAAGATAACAATGAAAAACGAAGGGCTGGCGGATCGCTCCCTCCTCACAGGCGAGTGATTGCGTCATTCAAACGGGATCACGCGGGGAAGTGGCTGCTTGGGAAGGCAATGAGATGCATATAATGTGGTATTATGTTTTTTTTCTATCTCTCTTTCTTCCTGTCTCGGCTTCTCTTTCTTTCTGTGTATGTTTCCGTCTCTCTATCCTGTATCTGTCTGTTTGTCTGTCTGTCTGTCTGTCTCTCTCTTCCTGTCTCGGCTTCTCTTTCTTTCTGTGTATCTTTTCGTCTCTCTATCCTGTATGTCTGTCTGTCTGTTTGTCTCTGACTCTCTC
>BOPN01000056.1:390392-397892 GCA_017312705.2 Penaeus japonicus
TGTTCTATCTTATTTTTTAATTTTATTTGTATATTCTTATCCTTCTCGTATATCCACCTCTTCCTCGCCCTTCCCTCTCTTCCCTCTTCCTCCTCCTCCTCCTACTCTTCTTGAATCTCCATCTCCCTCGATTCCTTTTCTTATTCTTCCCCATCTTCCTTTTCCTCCATCTCTTCGTTTTCTTCCCTTACATCTCACATACCTCACCTTCCATTCTCTTCTGCTTTCCCCTTTTCTTTCACCTCTTTTATTTTTTTCACTCATTCGCAATTTTCTTTTCCATCTCCACCTGTTCCTTCCTTTCGTCTTCATCTTTCCCCTTGTTCTCTTCATCCCTTCTCCTCCTCCCTCACTCTTTCTTCGTCCTCCTTCCCCTCTCCATCCCTCCTCTTTGCTCTCTCCATCCCTCCTCCCTCCCTCCTCCCTTCCCCTCCTCCCTCCCTCCTCCTTTCCCTCTCCCTCCCTCCTCCTTCCCCTCTCCATCCCTCCTCCTTCCCCTTTCCCTCCCCTCTCCATCCCCCTCCCCCTCCTCTCTCTTCCTCCCTCCTTTCCACCTCCACCACAGGCTAAGATTTACATAAGATTACTGATTATCAACCCGAATCCATTAAAGCCTCATTTGCATGCAATCTGGTCGCAATTACTCCATGATTACAGCTGTCGACGGTTGCAACAGGATTAACATATACAGAATCACAACCTCCTACGTCTGAAAGAAAACAGGAAGGAAGAAACCGTGCTATTGAATTTTTCCCAAAAGAAGACGCAAAATTAGGAGATATTCCGGTTTCGAATTTTGCGAAAAGGTTTTCCGTCTTCTGTTTGGGTCCGGTATTTGCATCTACGCTAATTTTCGTTTCTTTATACGGAATGGCTTATCATCTAGTCTCTTGTTTAGGATTTTTTTTTTTTTTTTGCTCTTCCATCATTTACATCCTTTATCTAAATGGTGAAGTGATAACTAGTTCCTTTTTGCTTATTTCATTTTCTGTGTTTGTTAATGTGCAGGTCGAATCTAATAGCATCACATCTTTATCCGTTTATAGATTACATCTTTATCTGTTTATAGAAAAAAAATTACATTCACGCCCCTGATTGCATCACATTACATAAACATTACCATTGCAGATTTAGATAACAAGACGTCTTTCTTCCATCACGGATAAAAAAATGAAATAAAAAAGACGAAAAAAAACCGTTGAGATTTAAATTCCATTTGAATCTAACCGTTTCTCCAGCTCACTTTATCCAACAGGTTCGTTGCGAGACTGCGGGAAAACCGTTGAATACAAGTGGGTGTTTACCTCTTTTTCCTTCCAGTAGAAAAAGCTTGTCTCGAAGAAGCTTTGTGTCACCACCAGACATGCAAGAGCCATCATCCTGATCTTGCATATCTTAGAAGAAATATATAACAATTATTCTATCTTACTATTGTGACGTCAAGAAGGTAAATATGTGGCCCCTCTTCCTCTCCAGCATTCCCTCCCTTTTCATAGATCACTAAGCCTGCCTCCCTCACTCCCTCACTCCATCAACCACCTCCCCGTCTCCCTCACTCCATCACCCCCCACCTCTCATCTTCACTCTATCCCCCCCCCACCCTCTCATCTTCCTCACCCCCCCCCCGTCTCCCTCACTCCCTCACACACACCCACCCTCTCATCTCCCCCCTCCCCCCCTCCCCTCCCAGCTCCCCCCGTCTCCCTCACTCCCGACCCGCCCTCTCTCGCACGACAACACTCCAGGTCGGCGCAGGGTCCTGTTATGTCTTTGATTTTCTTCCTTTCCGTCCTTGTTCCTTGATTATTTTTTTTTTTTTTTTTTTTTTTTAGCCTGCTGCGTGGACCGAAAACACGTCTAGAAACGCTGCGTGCACTTTTGTTTCTTCTTCTTTTTTACCGGAAAAGTTGTATCATTTGCTTATCACAAAAGGCAGTTGCCAAAGAGATAACGCCTAAAAGAAAACATTAATGTTATGAAAATGTTAATGGCACAATAGAAGTCAAGGTCACAAAAGGTCAACAACACAAATTAGTCAAAGAAACCCCCCGCCCAAAAAATAGTCTAAAAAAAACAACCAAGGTCACAAAAAAAGTTACAAAAAAGATATGTCATTTTGCATACATTCACCTTCCTTTCTCTTTCTTTTTCCCACGTTTCCCCCTTTTATCAACTTTCTTTTTCCCGCGTTTCCCCCTTTTATCAACCTTCTTTTTCCCTCTTCCCCTTTATAGTCTTCTGAACTTTCTTCCCTTTGTCCAAAGTTCCTAACAAGGAGCAAAATCTCTCTTCTTTGCATTATTCCTTCCTTCGTTCGTCTCTCACACCCCCTCCCCCCCTTACCCATCGTTTCTCTGTTCATCTCTCTCCCCCGCCCACACCCACCCACCTACCCACCTATCCACCCACCTACATATCAAGAACAATCCTCCCAGTGGATTCACCTCCATGTTATGCTCTCCACTTGACTCACACGTACCTTCACTAACACACTAAAAATAGTAATGAAGTTTCTATCTTGATATATCCTCCACTAATCATCACATTACTATAAAACGCCTTGCCACTCTTTCCTATTGTATGAGTAATGTATCATAGTATCATTAAAACCATATTTTATTTTATTGTATCTTCAATAAAATCGTATTCTACCTCTGCTTTAGGATTAAAATTAAGGTATAATCCTAGAAATAATCTCCGTGTCCACTAATGTCTTAGAAGTGTCTTTTACTCCTCGATAATAACTTTCTTTAGCGTTCCTATCTAATAATAACTAATTTTCTCACATACCAGTTTGTTTATTGAAATACCATCTCACACTAGTTCTACATATGATAAACGACCTTTACTCCACGTCATATAATCTTCTCTTCGACCTAATCCTATAATTCACAACCCATCAGTCATCGCTCACTCACTAACCCATAATCACTAAACTCATCTATCACTCAATGAATAACTTTAACAAACCAGTTCTGTCGTGAATCATAATTTTCCCTAATTCATTTCCGCTCTGAAAGATAACATCCCTTACTCACTCACTCACTTCTTACTCAAGACAAGAATCGCTAGAGATATTTCTATCCTTCTTAATGATGTCCCTGGCGTCCTTCATTCATTTCTGTCTATAAGGATAATCTTCTTTACTAACGTCTGTCCTAGATAATAACCTAACTGATCATTTTTACCCTAGATTATACTCCTTACACAATGCTATCTTATATATATATATATATATATATATATATATATATATATATATATATATATATATCAATCTTCCTTACAAACTTTTACCCTAAATATAATTCTCCCTCACACATTTTTTACACTTTACATAACATCCCTTCCTCACTTCTGCCCCTTGATAATAATACCGTCAATCCAATCCATTCTGCCTGAGATTCTAACCTCCTATACCCACCCTTCTGGCCGAGATTCTGACCTCTAGTATACTTCTTTCTGCCCGAGATTCTAACCTCTAATATACTCATTTCTGCAATGGATTCTAATCTCCAATATTCTCCACTCTGTCCTGGATTCTAGCCTCCAGCATACACCATTCTACCCTAGATTCTAATCTCTAATATACTCACTTCTGCTCCAGATAATCATCTCTTCAACACTCCTTTTCCACATGAAAATCGCACCTCACACACACATATACCCTCCCCCCTCCCTCCCCTCCCCTCCCCCCTCCCCCTACTCACTCGGCTCTATAAAAGCAAGCGAGATGCTACTCTCTGATAATCGCCTGTGGTTTACCTTGAGTGAATCTCAGCACCCCCCCCACCCACTCTCCCCCCTCTGCAACATGCATGCCTTGCGTCTTGTTCGCTCCACCGCTTGCCTTATATGAACGCAACGTAAAAGGAAGATGGAGTAAAAAAAAAAAAAAAAACGGTTTCTAATCATTTTTTTCTTATTCAATTCCGGAGTGGAAATGGCAAGATGGCGGCAACGGTGATCGCGTTTGTTTTTTTTCGTTTTTTTTTCTTTCTTTCTTTTTTGGGATACTGTTTTGACTATCTTTCTGACGCCGTTCGTGGTAGGTCGAAAAATAATGAGACTTCGCTCTCTCTAATCGCCGCTTCCCCTTCCTGTTTTCTCAGCATCGAATTATCGGGAAAATGACTTTTTTTTTAAGTCATGATATGCGTTTTGGATTGTCGACTGGCCTTTGAAGGGCTGTGTTTTTTTCTGTTTTAACTCTTTCTTGTGAGTGAGCGCGCGCACGTATATGTGTAAGTATGTATATACATGTATGTATACATATGTATGCGAGTGAGTGAGTGAGTGAGTGAGTGTGTGTGTGTGTGTGTGTGTGTGTGTGTGTGTGTCTGAGTGTCTGCGTGTCTGTTTGTTTCTCTGTCTGTCTATCTGTTTGTCTGTTTGTTATGTCTGCCTGTCTAATTGCCGGATTAATTGTGTTTATGTGATTTTTGTTTATAATGGATACAGATCGCTGATTATATAGATTACATTATATGGTGATATAGAAAGAACATCTCCACTAACATTCACATATATAGACGGCCTTGCATTGTTTCATTCCAATTGCAGGTTGCAAATTGTGAACATGACTAGGGACCGAATCATTTTAATCCCTGGGTAGTTGAAATTATAAGAAACCAGAGCTTGATGACTAAAGTATATTCATTCCTTTTATTTCTATTTCCCCCTCTCTCCTCCCTTTCCCCTCGCAGACCCCTAACCAAAGCGCGAGGGGAAAGTCACAGCCGCACGTATACATGGGCAGGGAAGCACCGAGGGGAGAAAGAGAAAGAGAGAGAGAGAGAGAGAGAGAGAGAGAGAGAGAGAGAGAGAGAGAGAGAGAGAGAGAGAGAGAGAGAGAGAGAGAGAGAGAGAGAGAGAGAGAGAGAGAGAGAGAGAGAGAGAGAGGGAGAGAGAGAGAGAGAGAGGGGGGGGAGAGAGAGAGAGGGGGAGAGAGAGAGAGAGAGATTGGGAGAGAGGGGGAGAGAGATTGAGAGAGGGAGAGGGGAAGAGAGAGAGAGGGAGGGATGGGGAGAGAGAGGGAGGGAGAGAGAGTGAGAGGGAGGGAGAGCGAGTGAGAGAGAGGGGGGGAGAGAGGGAGAGAAAGAGAGAGAGAGAAAGAGGGAGAGCGAGTCAGAGAGAGAGAGAAAGAGGGAGAGCGAGTCAAAGAGAGAGAGAGAGGAAGGAGAAGAAAAACCACAGAGAGGAAAATAAGAAACAAAAGGTTGAGAAGGAGAAAGAGATAGAGTAAACGAAAGGAAGTTAAGGTGATGGAGGTTAGAAAAAGGGAATAAATTGTAGCCAGAGAAGATAGAAATGGAAATGGAAGAGACAGGAGATAAAAGTTGAAGAAAGGGGAATGAAGAAACAGTGTATGATGAGGTAAGGAAAGTATAATTGAGAAGAAATAATTTCACAGGGAAGGAAATACAAACCAGTCTTCGTAATAATATTGACTAGCATTTACATACACACACACATCCATTTATATATATATATTTATATTTGTTTATATGAATAGACAGACAGATAAATCTGCTCTGCGAAGACTTTGTCTGATGTTGTATATTTGTGTCATAACCAAAAATGCATTTTTTTTTCTCCTTTATTGTTTTATTGTTCTGTCTGATTTTCGTTTACTCTCTCTCTCTCTCTCTCTCTCTCTCTCTCTCTCTCTCTCACCCCCACTCTTGCTCCCACTCTCAATAGAAAAA
Source organism: Penaeus japonicus (assembly GCA_017312705.2). Taxonomy (NCBI): domain Eukaryota; kingdom Metazoa; phylum Arthropoda; class Malacostraca; order Decapoda; family Penaeidae; genus Penaeus; species Penaeus japonicus. The sequence continues at coordinate 396,101 of BOPN01000056.1, forward strand.
AAAATCTCTGCCTGCTTCGCTACATCCTGATTAATAAACACGGACAATGCAAATATTTAACCCCAAGATTTGTACAAACTACCAAGGAAAATGTAATCTGATCTAGGATTTTAGTTATGCATCAGTTCGTTAACTAAGTAATCACTCCCTTCTAAATTTGAGTTTTAGATTGAGTTTTTTTTTCTCCTAACTCTGTCTGTCTGTCTGTGGCTCTTTCTCTCTCACGCATACATACGTACACATACATTATCTCTCTCTCTCTTTCTCTCTCTCTCTCTCTCTCACACACACACACTCACTCTTACTCTCCCTCTCCCTCTCCCTTTCTCTTTCTTTCTCTCTCTCTCTCTCTCTCTCTCTCCCCCTCTCTCTCTCTCTCTCTCTCTCTCTCTTTCTCCCTCCCTCTCTCTCTCTCCCTCCTTCCCTCTCTCTCTCTCTCTCATATAAAACAAACGAAGAGAAACAGAGGGAACAGGAAACAGCCAGAAAGGCGATAAGGCGTTGGAATCTTTTCCCATCCGAGGTCGCCTTGAACCCGACCATATATGGGAAGAACCTATATGCATTTTACATAATGAATGTCTTATAAATCAACTGATGCTTTATTTCACAAAAGGAGTGCTTTCATCATAACCGAGTTGCAACGAATAAGCTATGCAACATTTTCTGATTGCTTTTCGATAACAATTGATCATCTGAGCTAGACACAATACACACACAGTCACAAGGACCTACACACACACAACCATACTTTCTTATGTGTTCTCTCTTACCAGAAATAGACACACAGATAAACAAAATGGATATAAAGAAGACTTGGCAATGAAAAGATACAGAAGGATAATATGAATCTCAATTTATCACCGGTACTAAATAAAACATCACAGCAACATCGCCCGCCCATGCAGTCTGATTAATCTCATACCCGAGGGCGTGGTTATATCACACGTGCAGTTTATAATTTAATGAACGTGTTATATGCTATGTGACACACGTTTAATACGCTTCTTATATGTGATTGTATTTTCGCGTTACATGTGTCTTAGGTGTTAGGTGTGTTATATGTCATATCCTATACACGTGTTGTTTATTTCCTACGCGTGTTATGTATTAAATGTGCGTGATATGTATTATAAACGCGTGATATATGGTATCACATATGAATGTTATATGTTACCTTCTACGCGTGGTACACATTATTCCAAATTCTTGTTGTGTTGTATCATATATGTTGTTTATATCGTAAGCGTAACTCGAAGGTGAAGAAAATAGTCTGTTGGAGGATTATCTTTCTGTTTGTTTATTTTTGGTTTTAATTATGTTTGTATTGTCTGAGAGAATGATGACTGATATGTGTATAAAAACGGGTCTTAGATAAATTAATAATGGCCACTGTCATGCTATTTCATGAGTGTAATCTATACTTGAAATACGAACAAAATAAACAAAGTCACTGTTTTTCTCAAGTGGAAGAACTCACTAGCACGCAAGCATACACTCAAATTGAATAAGAACACGTATACGCACACACAATGTCACACAACCACACGTAAACACACACACACGCACACCAAACGCTATATGATTCCTTCATGAGTAGACTCCATTGCAATCAGGATTCCCGGCAAGGCTATGATCCCTGATTATGATTATGATGCCATTTTAAACAGATTGCAATTCCTTAAAAAAGGAAAAGAAAAGCATAGTGTAATTATGCTTACGATTTCTTTACAGAAGCATTGATTTCAAACTCGATTTTTTTTTAATGAAAAAAAAGAATCATTTCTAATGA
>BOPN01000056.1:405392-410392 GCA_017312705.2 Penaeus japonicus
AAAACTATTATCACAATTATCATTACTATTCCATCATCATAATTACTGTTATCGGCTGGACCAATATCATCACCATTATCACCGCTATTGTATTATTATCCTATCTATCTAACCTCTTTGGATATTCTTCCTCGTGTGACATTTTCTTGAGAATTCTTTTTTTTATCTTCATGTTGTTTCGAGAGAGAGAGAAAGGGGGGGGGGGGAGAATAGGGAGGGAGCGAGACAATTTTGAAGATAATGTAACTGATTGCACAGACCTTTATTGAAGCAGGTGGACCCAGAAACTAAAACGAAGGGAAATTCACCAAACCAGCTACTTTTTTTTAATATACTTTCGCATTTAATTTTATAGCACACAAAAAGCTGATCCTCGGAGATATTCATGAAATCCAATTCTTCCTCATGTTCACTTTAATCAGATTACGCTCGGCTGCTCTGCCCCTGAACCTCTACTCTCTCTCTCTCTCTCTACACACACTCACACACACACACACACACACTCTCTCTCTCTCTCTCTCTCTCACACACACACACACACACTCACACTCTCTCTTTCCCTCTCTCTCTCTCGCATATACTCACACACACTCATACTCTCTCTCTCTCTCTCTCTCTCTCTCTCTCTCTCACACACACACATCAAAAGTTCCAAGTTCAGAATTTTACTTGAAATATTACATGTCATTTATTTCTACGGCGGCATCTAATTGCACTTTTCATTTGCATGATTGATTGATAAGATCGAGCACTTGACCGCCATTCCTGTTGTCATTCAGAAACGAGGGACACGAACATAATTTATTCTGACACTCGAGGAAGTAATAAAATTTATATCTTTTTAATTAACACGTAATCGAGCTTTATAAATTGGCTGTATTTTATTATTATTTTTATCATTTTTTTTTATTCTTATTTTTTTTTTCGCTAGTTCTCTATCTCTCTTTATTTGTTGGTTTGTTTGTTTCTCGCTTTTCTTTTCTCTTCTCTCCCTCCCTTTCCTTTCACTCCCTTTCCCTCTTCCTATTCCCCCTACCCTACTCTCTCCTCTTCCTCCCTCTCCTTCGCCCCTTTTCTCCCTCTCTCCCTTTCCCTCTCCCTCTTCCTCATCCCTCCCTCCCCTTCCTCATCCCTCCCTCCCCTTCCTCACCCCTCTTCCTCATCCCTCTCCCTTCCCTCTTCCTCACCCCTTCCCTCCCCTCCCCTTCCCTCTTCCTCATCCCTTCCCCCTCCCTCCTCTCTTCCTATCCCCCCCTCCCTCCCTCACTCTACCTCATCCCTTCCCCCTCCCTCCCCCTCTCCCTCTCCTCCCCATCCCTCTCCTCCCCTCCCCTCTTCCTCAACACTCCCCTCTACCTCATCCCTCCCCTCATCCCTCCCCTCTCCCTCTTCCCCATCCCTCCTCTCTCCCTCTTCCCCATCCCTCCTCTCTTCCCTCTCCCTCCCCTCCTCCTCTCCCTCTTCCCCATCCCTCCTCTCTTCCCTCTCCCTATACAGACTGACCCCTTTTCCTAACATGCCCTCGAGTTCAGAGTCATTCGAGCAGTTTCAATCGCCACTTTGGAGACACGAAGAAGACACGATGAGTCATCTAATCATATGCTTTAAAAAAAAAAAAAAACGAAAAGAAAGTGAAAGAGGAAGAAGAAAAAAATGAAATGTTCCCCGAGATGTTAATATCATGTGATATTAACAAAAAATGTAGGTGAATTAGGAGGAGTTTCGGGGATTCATTTCGTGTTTTTTGTTATTTGTTTTTTTTTATTTTTTTTCAGGACATTTTCAAAATGTATTTTGATTCTTTATCTTTATTCCATTTTCTCAGATTTGTTTTTTTTTTATCATTTTTTTTCTTTATCGTCATCAGAATAATTAGTTTGATTACCGCTGTAATGATAATGAAATCTTCGATCTTTATTTATAATTATCGTTATTATGATTTCCATAATTCTTCAATAAAAAAATAATAATTCTTCACATTTTTCTTTTTGATGTTGTCATTGTTGTTGTTTTTAATGTTGTTATTATTGCTTAATCTTCTTTATTCTATCTTCATCTCCCACTTCCTATACCTACTACAATTCTCCAACCACGAAGGAAGAACGGCGAGTAGTGGAGGGGAGGGGAGGAGAGAGGAGGGGGGAGGGATGATAGAGGGAAGTAAAGGGGGTGGGGGTGGGGGGCGTGGGGCGGGGGGTAGGGGGTGGAAGGTAACATAACACTACCGCAAGTCAGGTATTGAATGTTTGGGAGTCACTGAAGCGCCAACCCGTACCTTGAGCCGAGTTGCCCTTGCATCGGTCTGCCGTGTTGCAACGGTTCTGGGTCAGGTTTGGTTCGAGATGCGTTCGGTTCGGTTCATTCGGTGCGGTGGTGTGTTGGTTCCATTATGCATCGGGTTCTTGTTACGTTCTTCTTTTGGATGTTGTGTTAGATCCTTGAAGTTCTTTATTTCTAGTTATGAATACGTTTTGTGCTTTATTAAGTGCATGGAGGAAGCAGTATCGTATTTTATCTTTAATATTCTAATATTGCTTTAATCCAATTAAATGTCATTCCATATTAATGTTCAAAGTTCAAAGATTTAATTAAAATTCACGGCAGAAAGAAGAGCTTTTGTAAGAACAGTGAAACAGTCTCTCTCTTTCTCTCTCTCTCTCTCTTTCTTTCTCTCTCTCTGTCTGTGTCTGTCTGTCTGTCTGTCTCTCTCTCTCTCTCTCTCTCTCTCTCTCTCTCTCTCTCTCTCTCTCCCTTCCTCCCTCTCTCTCTCTCTCCCTCTCTCCCTCCCTCCCTCTCTCCCTCATTCCGAATTCCAATCCAATCTCATATTTTCTTTTTACTTATTGTCGTCCCCTTTCCTGTGCCTGCGTTTGTTCTTCCTTATTACTGTGCTTGGCCAATGCACACTCAAGGCTATATCATTACGATATCAGATGAACTCACGCCGCCACGTGTTATGTCAGTCCTCAAGGAATGTTCAGCTTAACAGATCTTTCAGCCAGGTTCTACAAACCACTTGTTGCTCTCGCTCTCTCTCTCTCGCTCTCTCTCTCTCTCTCTTTCTCTGTCTGTCTGTCTGTCTGTCTGTCTGTCTCTCTCTCTCTCTTTTTCTCTGTCTGTCTGTCTGTCTGTCTGTCTCTCTCTCTCTCTCTCTCTCTCTCTCTCTCTCTCTCTCTCTCTGTCTGTCTGTCAGTCAGTCAGTCAGTCTGTCTCTCTCTCTCTGTAATAAAAAACCGTGTTATTTTCCCCCAAGAAGGGCGGCAAGGGTACGTAGCCTACACTCGCGCAATTGCAAAAGTGCAGTTGCAAGAACCACGAACCGCCCAGACCGCATGACGCAACGAAACAGGAGCGTGATGTACGAGATGCCTGACGAGCGCGTGAGGCTATGATGAGATATGGTGTTAGCGGTGGTGACGAGGCTGGCGCGGCGGGCGGGTGTGGTGACGGAGGGGCGGGCGGGTGTGGTGACGGAGGGGCGCGCAGTAAGGATTACGAAGGAGAGCTAAGGATTGCGATGCGAAGGGCGAGTGGTGATGTAGCGTGGGCGGGGTTTTGTGGGGGGAGAGGGTGGGGGTGGGGGCAGGAGGGGCGTGGGCGTGGGCGTCTTTAGTAGCTGCGGAGTCTGAAAGGCATGATGATCAGCTTCGAATCAGATCATGGCAGCGCCGTCGAGAGTTGCCTGCCAGCTGACGAATTACTGCCTCCTCTCTACACTCACTCGCCCACCCATCCACCCACCCACCAACGCCCACCAACACCCACCCACGCCCACCACCTACTCACCCACTCATCCACGACCACCACCTACTCACCCACTCACGCACCACCACCCACTCACCCATCCACGCCCACCACCCACCCACTCAAACCACTCACCTACCCACGCCCACCACACACTCTCCCACCCACGCCCACCACCACCCACTCACCCATCCACCCACCCACACCCACCACCACCTATCCACCCGCTCACCCACCCACGCCCATCACCACTCACCCACTCACCCACCCACCCACCCACGCCCACCACCACTCACCCACCCATCCACCCACTCACCCACCCACAAGCAACCGCATTGGCACCGTATACCGCATACCGTGCAGCAGGTGTGACGAGGCATATTGTGGGTGAAACAGGACGTGATTTCAGAGAATATTATATGACGTGTCACCACAGGACTTCAAACGTCATGGTTGCGCCTGAAGATGAAGCTGGACGGGTACCGGACTGAAGGCGAGTCAAAGTGATCCACGAAGGAATATATAAAAATAGATGAAAGTAAATTAACTGAGGGACTCCCTTACCTCTCTCCCCTTCCCTTCCCCTTCCCCTTCCCCTTCCCCTTTCCCTTTCCTTCCCCTTTCCTTCCTTCCTTCCCCTCCCCCCTTCCCCCTCTCCCTCTCTCTCTCTCTCTCTCTCTCTCTCTCTCTCTCTCTCTCTCTCTCTCTCCCTCTCTCTCTCTCTCTCTCTCTCTCTCTCTCTCTCTATTTTCCTTTCTCTCTCCCCATCTCCCTCTCTCTAACCCTTCTCATTGTACCTGATCTCGGGAAGGAACAGAACATGAAGAGCTGCGGGAGTGCGAGGGGGAGACTGAAATAAAACGGCTGGAGTCTGGCTTTTAACGAAATCTCGACCGGGAAATGGTTGTTGGTCAAGAAATTGATAGCGGTCCAAGGTGGTGAGTGCAGGAGATGAAGACGGAATTGCCTGAAATGAAGGGGGGGGGGGGGGTGAGAGGGGGGATAAGGAGAGAGGAAGAGGAAGAAAGGAAGAGAGAGAGAAGAAATATATATATATAAATGCAATTTTCCCTATCTTTCTTTTTCTCTCTTTCTTTCTTTCTTTCTTTATCTCATTATCTGTCTCTCTCTGTCTCTGTTCCCTGTCCTTCTCTCTTCTTCTTCTCTCCTCCTCTCTTCTTCTTCTCTCTCTCTCCCTCTTTGAACACACCCGCTCTCTTTCCCTCCCTCCCCCTCTTCCTTCCGCTCCCACTCTC
>BOPN01000056.1:415392-420392 GCA_017312705.2 Penaeus japonicus
GAGAGAGAGAGAGAGAGAGAGAGAGAGAGAGAGAGAGAGAGAGAGAGAGAGAGAGAGAGAGAGAGAGAGAGAAGACGAATAGACGAAGGACAAGAGAAAGAAGATGATACACGAAGGCGGGGGAACAGAGAGAGAAAAAAATATATATATAATAACATCAGGAGAGAAATAGGGAGTGAAAAGAGACATACATGAAAATAAGACATACGGAAGGAGGAGAAGAAAGAGAAAGGGCGAGGGAAGAGAAGGAGTCAATAAGACATACGGAAGAAGGGAAGGAGGAGAAGAAAGAGAAAGGGCGAGGGAAGGGACAGCGTATCCATCACGGGCGTCGGGTCTGCGGGCGCGGTGGAGCGACACTGGTAAAGGGCAAGGGCGTGTGCGACGCCCATTGTCATGAAAACGTATGGGCGTGAGGTAGGCAGCGCGCCCATCTGACCTTTCTTCTTCTTCTTCTTCGCATTCTTCTTCTCCACTGCTTCGTCGCCTTCTATCTCTCTCTTTTTTTTTCTTTTTTTTTTTTCGTTTCGCTTTCTTTTTATTTTTCTCTTTCTTTTTCTTCCTCTCTCTCTCTCTCTCTCTCTCTCTCTCTCTCTCTCTCTCTCTCTCTCTCTCTCTCTCTCTCTCTCTCTCTCTATCGCCATCGCCAATCCCCATTGCCACTCCACTCCATCTCAACCACACTCCACTCTTCTCCTCTCCTCTCCTCTCCACTCTATCTCGTCTCCACTCCACTTCTACTCCACTCCCCTCCCCTCCCCTCCCCTCCATCTCCCTCTCTCGCTTTCCATTTTCCAAAACTACTCTGCGCCCCCGCCCCCCCCCCCCCCCCCCCACCCCGCCTCCGATACAAAGCATTAAATCCACAAAAAAGTGACCCGACAGCCTGAGGGCGTAAGGGAGAAAGTATAAGCTAGTGTGGGCGTGGGCGGCACTACGCACGCCCGTATTTGGCTTACGGAGGGGAAGGGGGAGTAGGAGTAGGAGTAGGAGGAGGGAGGAGGGGGCCAGGTTGAGGCAGGAACTCATTCCCCCCTCCCCCCTCCCCCCCCCCCCCCCCCCCCCCCCCCCCCCCCCCCCCCCCCCCCCCCCCCCCCCCCCCCCCCCCCCCCCCCCCCCCCCCCCCCCCCCCCCCCCCCCCCCCCCCCCCCCCCCCCCCCCCCCCCCCCCCCCCCCCCCCCCCCCCCCCCCCCCCCCCCCCCCCCCCCCCCCCCCCCCCCCCCCCCCCCCCCCCCCCCCCCCCCCCCCCCCCCCCCCCCCCCCCCCCCCCCCCCCCCCCCCCCCCCCCCCCCCCCCCCCCCCCCCCCCCCCCCCCCCCCCCCCCCCCCCCCCCCCCCCCCCCCCCCCCCCCCCCCCCCCCCCCCCCCCCCCCCCCCCCCCCCCCCCCCCCCCCCCCCCCCCCCCCCCCCCCCCCCCCCCCCCCCCCCCCCCCCCCCCCCCCCCCCCCCCCCCCCCCCCCCCCCCCCCCCCCCCCCCCCCCCCCCCCCCCCCCCCCCCCCCCCCCCCCCCCCCCCCCCCCCCCCCCCCCCCCCCCCCCCCCCCCCCCCCCCCCCCCCCCCCCCCCCCCCCCCCCCCCCCCCCCCCCCCCCCCCCCCCCCCCCCCCCCCCCCCCCCCCCCCCCCCCCCCCCCCCCCCCCCCCCCCCCCCCCCCCCCCCCCCCCCCCCCCCCCCCCCCCCCCCCCCCCCCCCCCCCCCCCCCCCCCCCCCCCCCCCCCCCCCCCCCCCCCCCCCCCCCCCCCCCCCCCCCCCCCCCCCCCCCCCCCCCCCCCCCCCCCCCCCCCCCCCCCCCCCCCCCCCCCCCCCCCCCCCCCCCCCCCCCCCCCCCCCCCCCCCCCCCCCCCCCCCCCCCCCCCCCCCCCCCCCCCCCCCCCCCCCCCCCCCCCCCCCCCCCCCCCCCCCCCCCCCCCCCCCCCCCCCCCCCCCCCCCCCCCCCCCCCCCCCCCCCCCCCCCCCCCCCCCCCCCCCCCCCCCCCCCCCCCCCCCCCCCCCCCCCCCCCCCCCCCCCCCCCCCCCCCCCCCCCCCCCCCCCCCCCCCCCCCCCCCCCCCCCCCCCCCCCCCCCCCCCCCCCCCCCCCCCCCCCCCCCCCCCCCCCCCCCCCCCCCCCCCCCCCCCCCCCCCCCCCCCCCCCCCCCCCCCCCCCCCCCCCCCCCCCCCCCCCCCCCCCCCCCCCCCCCCCCCCCCCCCCCCCCCCCCCCCCCCCCCCCCCCCCCCCCTCCCGTTAAAACCACCTGTCCCTATTCAGGCCTTTTTTTTTTTCTTTTTTACCCCAACGCTTACGCACCTTCGCCTCTGGGTCCATTTTCCTTTTTTTATTTCCCCTTTTCACTCCTGGGATTTCAATTCCGACGTCCTTGCTCTCCTTCTCTTCCGGACATTTCGATCTCATTATCCTCATTAGATTTAATTAATTCCATTATCTCTCGCCTCATACCATATGCGCGGGCGACACGCTATCCCCCCCCCCCCCCCCCCCCCCCCATTACCCGCTGAGGCTCTGCTACTGTTCAGCAACATTTTCTCATTGGCATTACCGCATGTATATACCGTACACTATCGAACTACACTATCGAACTACACTATCCTACTGACTGCCATAATTGCACGTAATAATAATCGCTTATAACATCGCATAAACAGATAAATTAATATAATAATCGCATGCATTGGATTATGTAATGATCGCATAATCGCATTCTACGATCAGCGTCTCCCCTTCGCCATTGAAAATCTCGTTACATCTTGATCGTACTCTTGATATTTACGAAATTGAGAGCACACTTGATGTCGAGAACGTCTTGAGTGAACACGTCGATATCCGTTACGTACTGAAGATCATTAGAAAGTAGACGTAAACTCACCCTTATAGACGCCGACGAGTGTTCATAAACCACGAACTTGAATCCAACTCAAGTGTTGAAGTCGTAAAATCCACTTCGGTTCTAAGTGTCGAACGTATCAGTAACTTAAGTGATGGGATCGTAAGCTCTCCATTTTTTGGTCTTGGTAAGAAGCGCATTCGCCTCTGGAAGAACTATCCTGTCTTCCTGTCTAACTTTAGCGTAACTTAAATATCGAGATCGTAAGTTACACTTTTGTTCTTGGTATTAAGCCCATTGGCCTCAAGAATGACTATCCTGTCTTCCTGTCTAACTTAAGCGTAACTTAAATATCGAGATCGTAAGTTACGCTTTTGTTCATGGTATTAAGCCCATTGGCCTCATAAATGACTATCCTGTCTTCCTGTCTAACTTAAGTGTAACTTAAATATCGAGAGCGTAAGTTACACTTTTGTTCTTGGTATTGAGCCCATTGGCCTCATAAATGACTATCCCGTCTTCCTGTCTAACTTAAGTGTAACTTAGATATCGAGATCGTAAGTTACACTTTTGTTCTTGGTATTAAGCTCATTCGCCTCTAGGAACACCTATCCTATCTTCCTGTCTAACTTAAGCGTAACTTAAATGTCGAGATCGTAAGTTACACTTTATTCTTGGTATTAAGCGCAATGGCCTTAGGAACAACTATCCTGTCTTCCTGTCTAACTTAAGCGTAACTTAAATATCGAGATCGTAAGTTACACTTTTGTTCTTGGTATTAAGCCCATTGGCCTCAAGAATGACTATCCTATTGGGTACCATCTGAAACAGCTTAGCATAACATCAGATGTATTTCACGACCTCCAACTTGAAATTGGTTCGGTGCAAGACGCGACCCACAGAGACCTGTTGTGTTTTCTCTTGGCAGCGTAACGGCAGAAGTAATTGCAAGGAATGAGGAAATAGCAGGAGGCAGGATGATAATGATAGTGAGAATGACGAAGAAGAAGAAGAAGTAAAAGAAGCAGACGTAGACGAAGGAGGAGGAGATAGTAAGGACGAACGAAAGAAGACGAAGAAAAGTAAAAAATCTAAGACGAAGGAGAAGAAAAAAAAACAAAAAACAAAACTGGAAGACAAATAAAAGGAAAAGAAAAAAGAAGTAAGAAACCAGAGCATCATAAACAAGTAAACAAATCTGCTGTACAGCCACTTGATTATCTGAAGAAAAAAGCCTCAAAAAAAAAAAAAAAAAAAAAAAAAAAGTAAAAAATCTTCCTGTCGTGTAACTTAAGCATCACAAACACAAAACACGGTGAATTTAGCCTGAAAGTTGGCATTCTTCGGGGAACCTCGCCTCTCCCTCATAAGCAAGATCAATTATGCAAGACTCTTACGCTAGCCTTAAGTGCACAGCGAAGCATTTACCTTCACAAAGATCACTTGATTAAGATAATAATCCGGCCATTATAAATATAAAGATAAATGTCACACGAGTCAGTAATATACATACATTAATTAATATCATTAGTCCTTGTTAGCCAGTTCTTTTGTTTCGAACTCACGTACATCACACCTGCTTGTTCGTTTATATATCATCTGGAAAATCTTATTCCAATCATTAAAAAGAGATCATAATATTAAAAAAAAGATAATAATAATAATAATAACTCACAAACTCCCTGTCTGCCCGCAGTGTTCACATACTTCGTCTTTTATAAATAGAGTTCTTAAGCCTCTTGACTGGAAATACGATAGTTCTTTTAAATCCGATTTCGTGGTTCTGTTGGGATGAATTAAAAAATCAATATTGCTATTTATGGGCACTTAAATACATGCCTGACACGTGTGCTTGTGTGTGTTTGTGTGTGTATGTGTGTGTGTGTTTGCGTGCGTGTGAATATGCACATACATATATACAATCATACATTTATTTATATTTACATACATACATACATATTTACTCACACACGCCCATACATACATACATACATACATACAAACATATAAACATAAATACATACATACATACAAACATATAAACATAAATAATACATACATACATACATACATACATACATACACACACACACACACACACATACACGTATGCATACACTTTTCCTTTGGCGCGATCGATACCACATCACTTCTTTTTACCAGTACATTCTACTCTATATAAG
>BOPN01000056.1:432892-440392 GCA_017312705.2 Penaeus japonicus
AGATTACCTACAAACTGCAACACACATACATTTTCCCCCCAAACATGCAAAGAAAAAAAGAAGCGAAAAACAAAAGACTTACGGAGCATTGTGCATAAAATGTTGCCAATCATTAGCAACAGCCATTAAACCCGCGTACCCAAGCAGGCAAACAAAGACAATACGGAGACTGACAGCAAAGAAAAAAAAAAAAAAAAAAAAAGAGGGAGAACATGCTTCATGTGAAAATTATTCAGAAACGCGAGTTAAAAAAAAAAAAAAATGTTACGTATATATATATATATATATACATTGTTGGAGTATTTTTTTTAGAGCATCTACAAATTGAGGGAACATCAATGAAAAGGAAAAAAAATAATTTAGAATTTAGAAATTATTCAGAAACGCGAGTTAAAAAAAATTGTTACGTATATATATACATTGTTGGAGTAAATATTTTCTTTTTAAAGCATCTACAAATTGAGGGAACAACAATGAAAAGGGAAAAAATAATTTAGAGGCAGGACTTCCTTTAAGCTTTCAGGAAACCACAGGGAAGTAGGAACCCAGCCCGGAAATCCAGCCACAGTCTGACATGGGCGGTTAGAGAATGCCAGTACAAACATTTATTAATGGTAATGTGTATCTGCACACGACACGCACACACTTACATAAAGGCGCGCGCGTGTTTGTTTGGTTGTTTGTTTGTATGTGTGTGTATATGTGTGTTTGTGTAAGTGTGTGTGTGTGTGTGTACATTTATATATATATATATATATATATATATATATATATATATATATATATATATATATATATATATATACATACAGACACACACACAAACACACACACACACCTTCTACATGGCCAGACAGACAGACAGATAGATTTGCGTCCGCATAAAACAAGAGAACCCGAGAGCGAGCGCGTGGTGAGGCTCACACAATGCCTGGCCGCGAGAGGACGAGGTATATCCCGGCTGGGTCAAGTTTCCCGGCGAGTCTGACCACAGGACTCTCGCAGCTGAACCCAGGGTCCGCACAGCAAGGCGACCCAGACGTCCTCGCCGACAAAACGTCCTGCAAGGCTAAGAATCCTGCGTTCCTTCTTTCGCCCTACGGAGGGTCCTAACACCCTCTCTGGCCTTTTCGCTCGACTGCTGAACGACGCACCTTGAGTTGGAATCCTTGGTAATGGCACCGTGGCACCGTGGCACCACCGCCGCCCCCGGGGAACGGCTCTTAGGCCGGGGATCCCGCGCACTTCCGCCCCTCACTCAACACCTCGCACCTAGTCGACCCCAGGGGAAGAGAGGCACACAGCGTGGGCACCGGATGACACCGCACTCACGCCACGCGGCACTCTGACCTCCGGCGGGACTTCCTTTGCCCGCGCGCAACGACCCCACGTTGCATGGCACTCCCTAATTAAGCGGCTCACTCAGTCATGGCGTCGCTCCACGGCTGCCAACTGTCGCTTCCCGCCTCCTTTACCCCGCCCTGTTTCTACGCCCGCAGTACGTTGCATACACGCCGCCATAACTGACTTAAGTGGCGTACCATTAATAACACTACGAGCGAAATGCAGCGACCCCCGAGAGCACCGCACCACCGCAAGTACGCGAACAAATCTTTGCTCGGCACTGGCACGAGGGACGCTTGCAACTCCCGGCTCTGCAACATTACATGTTTACCTTAGCGTGCCTTCTCCCTTACGCAATATCATCACAACTCATTCGCGACTACTGGTGCTATTCTAAACTCATCACTACGTCTGTGATGTCGTGCCACCGTCCACATATCCGCTCACAGTTCATATTGCATGCAGTCCTAGCCTATAAGGAATAATGCCATTGCTATTAATGCCTTGCGATTAATACGCCACCAATGTTGCGCATCGCTTCCTATTCAGTGTTTTGTGTGTATTACGTGGTAGAGTATTCGAATCTCTTGTCATTCTATCACTACCATAATACCGGTCAATCCAAACATAATGTCAATCTCTTCGGGATAGGATGATCAAAGTTATTATACGTTTATTGACAGCTGTTCTATACTACCGCGTGGGTGCAAATGTGTTTGTGTGTGTGTGTGTGTGTGTGTGTGTGTGTGTGTGTGTGTGTGTGTGTGTGTGTGTGTGTGTGTGTGTGTGTGTGTGTGTGTGTGTGTGTGTGTGTGTGTGTGTGTTTAGGAGGAGATAGACACTCCTTCTTTAGCGATTGTCCTTTCACGGGAAATGGACGAATGATTAAATCGATATAAAGAATGTTGATTGAATAAGCCTAACAGGAGCCTGTCTGAAATGGCGGGAATCCTTTGTTTGGGGAAAGACCCTCGGCTCTGCATTCTGTGTTCATTCGCATGATTTTTATTGTCTTTGGAACTACACACACAGAGAAAGAGAGAGAGAGAGGGAGGGAGGGAGGGAGGGAGGGAGAGAGAGAAAGAAAGAAAGAGAAAGAAAAAGATAAAAGAAAGAGAAAGAAAGAAAGAAAGATAAAAAAGAAAGAAAGAAAGAGATAAAAGAGAAATAAAAGAGGAAAAAAGAGAATGAGAAATAGAAAGAGAGAGAAGAGCAAGTGGCGGAACGACAGTAAGCAGCTTAGACAAACACCTTAGGTTCTTAATGCAGTAAAAGTCGCCCTTGCATTCCGAACGTCTCTTCTTATAATACAAAATACAAACTCACTTTTTAAGATTCATCATAAAAAAAACACTTATCCACACTAACTCTCGTCGAATTATTTGCGAGAGGAGAATAAAAAACAACAGCTAAACAAATACAGTGACATTTACCTCACGTTAAAAAAAAAGACAAATGAACAAGAAAAAAACAAAAACAAAAACAACCGCAGCACCGTCCGACAAAGAACAAAACCAGTAACGCAGGAAATCAACGACAAGAACAACAAGCAAGCTCCACACCACCCCCTCCCCCTCCCCCCTCCCCCCAAAATGACCCCATGACCTGACCTTAGGGCAGCTCCCCCGGAATATCACAGCCCCGAGTCGATCGGCTTTCACTAAAAGCTTTAGATCAGAGTTTCTGTCGGCTCCTCCTCCTCCTCCTCCTCCTCCTCCTTCTTCTTCGCCTTCGTCTTCCTCTTCCTCCTCCTCCTTCTTCGTCTCCTTCACCTCTTCCTTCTTATTCATATTCTTATCCTCCTCCTTCTTCTTCTTCTTCTTCTTCTTCTTCTTCTTCTCCTTCTTCATCTTCTCCACCTCTTTCTTTTTATTTTCCACCTCCTTCTTATCTTTCTTCTTCTTCTTCTTCTTCCTCTTTTTCTTTTTTTTCTTCTTCCTCTTCCTCTTCCCCTTCCATCACCACTACCACCTCCTCCTCCTCCTCTTCCTCCTCCTCCTCCTTCTCCTCTTCCTTCTCCTCCTCCTCCTCCTTCCTCCTCCTCCTTCTCCTTCCTCTTTCCTCCTCCTCCTCCTTCCTCCTCCTCCTCCCTCCTCCCTCCTCCCTCCCTCCTTCCTCTTCCTCTTCCCCTCTCTATCAACATTTCTCACCTCCCCTCCTCCTCCTCCTCCTCCTCCTCCTTCCTCCTCCTCCTCCTCCTCCTCCTCCTCCTTCCTCCTTCCTCTTCCTCCACCACCACCACCACCACCACCACCACTACCACCACCACCACCACCTCCTCCTCCTCCTCCTCCTCTCCTCCCTCCTCCCTCCCTCCCCTTCCTCCCTCCTCCTCCTTTCCCCTCCTTCCTTCCTCCACTAGTCTTCCCTCCTCCTCCTCCTCCTCCTCCTCCTCCTCTTCAAGAGAAATAATTTGTTCAAGCAGTCTACTCTTTCCGCCAACAAGTCAGGGACGTGAGCCATAATTTGGGACAAGAAAGTGTTAGTTACTTACGTTTGATAGGAGATGGGAGGGAGGGTGAGGAGAGGGAGGAGGAGGAAGAGAGGGGAAGGGGCAGGGTGAGGAAGAGAGGGGGAGGGGGAGGAAGGGAAGATAGGGGAAGGGGAGGGAGGGGGAGGGAGAGGAAGGGAAGGGGGAGGGATAGGGAGAGGGAGAGGAAGGGAAGAGAGGGGAAGGGGGAGGGATGGGGAGAAGGAGAGGAAGGAAGAGGGAGGGAGGGGGAGAAAAAGGAAAGAAAGGGGGAGATGGAGAGAAGGGAAGGGAGAATAGGAGGGGGGGGGGGACGACGTATAAGAAGAAAAAGGGAGAGGGAGAGGAAAAGAGAAGAAGGAGGGCACTGGGAAAGGGTATGGAAGAAGGAGAGATAATCAGGAGGAGGGGGAGGAGAGGGGGCAGTAGAGAAAGGGAGAAAGGAGGTGGAGAGGTACAACAGCGAAACATACGAGGGAGTTTACATTGCCAAAAGACCGTGTTTACGTTCAGTTACCCCCCCCCCCCTCGCGCCCGCCCCCCGCCCCCCGCCCCCCGCCCCTCGGCTTGATTGGATGCACTCCCCGCCCGTTGGTTATTCTTGCACGGAATTCCTCCTTTTTCTGCCATAATTTCTTGACTTGCATGACCCATTCCTTAATACCAAACCTATGCAATTTTGCGTATTGGTATTGTTCTGCTAATTCATGACAATTCGTGCATGACAGCTCCTTAAACGCCGTTAGAATCACACAACAGTTTTAAAAGGTAATACTTGTGGTATGGTGTTTTTATCCAATCGCATATTCTTGCATGACAACTCCCTGCTTTTCAATCGTCCTTGATAACACGGCGGAGGTGAGAGAATGAGGAACGCACGTGAATCCACTCACAAAAACGAGAAATGGCGCCAGAGTTTTAGTGTAATCGCAAACATTGAGGCTTGTGTTTGTTGAGCGAAAATTACCCCTATTGCCGTGCTCGTTATATCCGCTCTGATGACAACGATACCGGCGTCTACAGTGGCGGTAATAGTAGCGGGAGTAGATATAAGTCATAAAATTATTAAATGTAATTAAATAGCCGATTATCAATAGCAGCTTCGAGTTAGTATTGATGATGCAATCAGTGCAATTAAATTACTTTGTCAGCGTCTTCATTTAAAAGCAAGCGGCAAATGTGTGAAGTGTTGCAGAATGCAAGCAAGCAAACAAAAAAAGAAAGTGAAAAGAAATATCGGAGTTGTTTTGTTTTTTTTCTTCAAAAGATACCAAAGTTAATCAATCAGCAACTGAGATCATGACCATACCTTCCCTACAAAAGAATACACTATACACCACATATTCACATTACACCATACACTTATTCCCATTACTTATCTCCTCTTTCAGTGCCGTGACCACGTACCTCCCATTACGCTGTCGAGAAAACACTCTTTCATCACCCATTCATTTACGTACCCGACCGTACCCGTACCCACTTTCTCCCTCTCCTCAGAGCCCTTGCATAACTAGCTTCCGTCTCTAAGCACCCACGCAAGTGTTCGTCAAGAGTTACAAGTAAACACAAATTCAGCCGTGAGTGTAGCTGCATCTTGCCCATGCGTGTTCTAAATATAGCCTTTCGGGATGTTTACACACCTCACCCAGGTCAAGGCACGACCGATGGGAGGGAGGCGAGGGAGAAGGAAGGAGAGAATGGGGAGGGAAGGAGAAGGAAGGAAGAAGAGAATGGGGAGGAAAGGAAAAAGGGGGTGGGGGATTGGGTGGGAAGGAGAAAGGAAGAGAGGCTGGGGAGGAGAGGTGGGAAGGAGAAGGGGGGGGAGAGAGAATGAGGAGGGAAGGAAAAAGGGGAGAAAATTGGGAGGGAAGGAGAAAGGAGGAGAGACTGGGGAGGAAAGGTGGGAGGGAGAAGGGGGAGAGAATACGAGGAAAATGGATGAAGGAAGGAGAAAATAAGGAGGAAGGAAGGGGAAGAGCATAGGGAGGAAAGAAGGTGAGGAGAAGGGAGGAGAGAGAACGATCAAACAGGAGGATAAAGAGAGAAGGAAGACTGAAGGGTGAGAGAGAGGAGAGAGGAGGAAAAGGCGAAAGGAGGAGTAAGAGATAAAGCAATCACCCAGGCTCCATGGGGGCCGCTGACAGCCATCCCAAGCGGCGACTCTCCACGCGAGGCTGAGAGCGACCAGGACAAGCGCTCGGGGTAAAATTTCGCCTGCCGAGAGCCAAGGTCACGAGGCGCTCCTCCGCGCGACCTTTGACCCTCGCCAGTCAACACACTTAATTGACTATTTTCAGTCGCTCGGGAAGTGGACTCAGGGGAAGAGGAGTGGGACACTGTTGCGCGGCTATTTTCCTTTCGTTAATGGGTTTCGTTATTATAATTGGAAAGAAAATAGGAGAGTAAATAACAATAATAACCATCCCACCATTATATATACACAGCAATTACAACCATCACGCATTCACGGAAAAAAAAAACACACGCACTAATCTACGACGTAGTTCCTACCATGCAAATGAAGAACTGAATAATGCAAATGAACGGAAGAGTAATGGTAATCCCGACCTATTAAGAGAGCACCGTGCGACATTACAGCGCACGCCATCACCCCTCCCACCCCCCCCCCTCTTCCACCTACCCCCTTTCCGACGTCGCACGAACACCCGAACACCCGCCCTTCGCGAGCCGTTGCACGAAGCACGAAGCACCGCCCCCTATCTATCGCCGTCCACCATCTCCCGCGGGCGAAAATAGGATTTAAATGTCGCTATCACCGAACGAAAGCATAGAACGCCGTCACCACAAAGTACATGGCGGGAGACACCATTGCAAAGCCGAAACCCGAAGTTGCGATTGCAAACTTTAGAACAGCAATACCATCTTTCGGGAGATTGGCCTCCCTCGTTCCGACCCAATCCCCCTTTGCACTCAATATTCGCTATTGACAAGTTATTGATAGAAACAAACACACACACAAACTAACGACTTCAAAAGGGATCACCCTACCTGATCTCCCCTCTCCCTCTCGCCCTGCCCCCAAACCCTACCACTATCCCCACACCTCTCTCTCCATCCCATCTCCCCCTCCCCTTCCCCCCTTCCCTCCCCCTCCCCTAGCAGGACATATGCCATTTCTAGCATGTGAGGCCCAGATAAGATGACTGACTTAAATCCCATCGCACGGACGGTAATGCTACCAAGTCGCCCCTTTATGTCCTCGCTATATATAGATAGCGACAGGAACCCGCGCCGACTTTCACGCTTCTTTTTCCGTCGAGTCTGTAAGGGCGACGTCCCCATTGCACCGAATAGCCGCCATGGACCTTACCGACCTGTCCATAAGGGCGCGCTTTACGGGTCAAGCTGGATCACTTATCATGACTCGGGGTATGTGCGTCGGGGTTAACGCTACTCGATGCGATTACGGCGACGAAATCTGGAGGGCGGCGGATTCAGGCGTCGAGGCTCCCGGGGAGTCAGTCTCTCGGGCCCACGACCCGGAAGTGAGAATTATGAGGAATATTGGTGTTGTGAGGTTGGTTTGGAATTATGAGAATTGGAAATGTTATGAAGTGTTATGTTATGATATTTATATATATATATATATATATATATATATATATATATATATACACAGTATATACATATATATACATATATACATATATACATGTACATTATAT
>BOPN01000056.1:457892-475392 GCA_017312705.2 Penaeus japonicus
AATATAAAAGTGGAATAAATTCTACAGATCACACACACACACACACACACACATACACACACACACACACACACACACACACACATATATATATACATATATATATATATAAATATATAAACATATATATACATATATATATATATATATATATATATATATAAATATATAAACATATATATATATATATATATATATATATATATATTCCATCTCCAGTCAGCATCTTCCATCACTAAACTCCCTCGCCTCCTTTCTCTTCTTCCTTGCATTTCCTTTCCGCCCTTTCTCCCACGCACCCTTACCTACAGGCTCCGCCCCTTCCCCAACAGCCTCTGACCCATTCCAAGGTAAACAATCCCAAGGGACAAACAGCTCCTAAATGGCCCTTTTCGTCTTGAGTGTGCAAGTGGCCCGCTCTCTCTCTCTCTCTCTCTCTCTCTCTTAAAAAAGGCCCTCGGTAAAACAGAGTCATATTATTCCCCTGGATGACGTCACTGCCACTTGCCGTTCATTGAATCTAATGGCGGACGAGCAGTTATCCACCTCCCTTCCTCCCTCACCTTCCAAAGGGCGCACATAACACGCACACGCACACTCGCTCACATACACACACGCACACGTCTTAACTCACATACACACACGCACACGTCTTAACTCACATACACACGCACACGTCTTAACTCACATACACACGCATACGTCCCTACCCACATACACACGCACACATCTTAACTCACGTACACACGCACACGTCTTAACTCACATACATACTCACACGTCTTAACTCACATACACACACACACGCCTTAACTCACATACACACGTACACGTCCCTATCCACATACACACGCACACGCCTTAACTCACATACACACGCACACGCCTTAACTCACATACACACGCACACATCTTAACTCACATACTCACACACACACACACACACAATCGATGTCCCGACGTCACGCCATAAACATTATCGACACAGTAAAAGAAAGGGGGAACGCAAATAAAACATATATAAAAGTCACATGCATAAAACACCAAAGCACGTAGTATTGAAGGACCTAACAAATAAAATGCTAAAGGTATTGAAGGAAATGGGAGAAAGGAGAAGGTGATGTAGAAGAAAGAAAAAGAGGAAAATTTTTACTGAAATTTGAATCGGAAATTTGAGAAGTTTATTTGGCAATTTATTTACGTTTGGCGGTTTCCATTTAATCAAAATATATATTTAATTACATAAAATAGTCCTCTCATTGGTCCCTAAATAGTTTTCAGTGTTATTAAGTTTAGCAATTTATATACAGAGGAAGAACATGGAAGAAGATGAACATGTAGAAGAAAAAGAAGAAAATTATTAGGAGAGAGGGAAGACGAAGAAGAAATAGAGGAGTGGGAGGACGACAAAGACAAGGAGGTGGAGGAGGATGAGGAAAAAGGGAAAGAATAGGCAGTGGAGGAGGACGAGGAGGACAAGAAGAAGGAGGACGAAAGGGAGAAGGAAATGATAAGGAGAAAGACAGGGAAAGAGAAGGAGGAAATACCGAAGAACAACAACAACAAAACCCAACACCAACAACAAACAGAAAGAAGAAGTAGAAGACGAAGAAGAAGAAAATAAAAAAAAAAAAGTCACACGCCCACACGTCCCCAGGCCCCTCAAGGCAGACACCATCAGCTGGAGACAAATTAGGGAAACTATCCAGTCCATCGGCTTGTTCGTCAGCGCCGGAGTCCATCGCGGCCTCTCTATAAGGCCCATATGGGGTTCGGGAAGACCTCGCCTTTCATTTATTCATCTGTTCGCCCTCTCCGCCCTCCTCTTTGGATTTGGGCTTGTTTTTTAAACTTGGTGATGGAGATGGAGAAGGAGAAGGAGAAGAAGGGTGGGTGGGTGGGTGGGTGGGTGGGAGGGAGGGAGGGAGGGAGGGTAGGAGGGAGGGTAGGAAGAAGAGAGAGAGAGAAGGAGGGTGGGAGGGTAGGAAGAAGAAAGAGAGAGAGATAGAGGGAGGGAAGTAGGAGGAAGGGAGGGAGAGAGAAGAAGGGTGGGAGGGTAGAGAAAAAAGGAGGGAGAGAGACGGAAGGACAAAGGAAGGGAGGGAGAGAGAAAGAGGGAGGGAGGGAGGGAGAGAAGGAGGGTGGAAGGGAGGGAGAGAGGAGGGAGAGAGAAGGAGGGAGGAAGAGGGGGAGAAAGAGAGAGAGAGAGAGAGAGAGAGAGAGAGAAGAGAGAGAGAAGAGAGAAGAGAGAGAAAAGAGAGAGAGAGAGAGAATAAGAGACAGAGACAGAGAGAGAGACAGAGACAGAGAACAAATATCCACAAATAAAAGAAGACACAAAACTTAGAAAAAAGGACACCAAAAAACTGGCAACACAAACAAAGCAGAAAAAAAAACGCACGAACCTTCAACACAAGCACGAGAAACGGGACAAGTAATATCACAGGTCACACACAAAGGAAGGATTCTCCGCCACCTGTACAAACACCTACGTCGGGAGGGGGGGAGAGAGAGAGAGAGAGAGAGAGAGAGAGAGAGAGAGAGAGAGAGAGAGAGAGAGAGAGAGAGAGAGAGAGAGAGAGAGAGAGAGAAAATAAGAGAGAGAGAGAGAGAGAGAGAGAGAGAGAGAGAGAGAGAGAGAGAGAGAGAGAGAGAGAGAGAGAGAGAGAGAGAGAGAGAGAGAGAGAGATTCCAACCGACACCAGCATCGTAGCAACACAATAAGGAGAACCGAGACGCAATAACCATGAACAACGATGAACAAAGGAAGAACGATAACTAGAGAGGAAGGAGGGAGGGAGAGGGAGAGGGAGAGGGAGAGGGAGAGGGAGGGAGAGAGGGAGAGGGAGGGGAGGTAGGAAGAGAGAGAGAGAGAGAGAGGGAGAGAGAGGGGGGGGGGAAGAGAACGAAGGAAAGAAAGAGAGAGAGAGAAAGAGAAAAAGAGAAGAAAAGCGAAAGAAAGAGAGAAAGAGAGCGAAAAAAAGAAAGAGAAAGAGAAGAGCGAATGAAAGAAAGAAATATAGCGAAATACATAAAGAAAGAGAGGAAGAGAGCAAATGAAAGAAAGAGAGAAAGAGGGCAAAATCCATAAAGAGAGAAATAGAGCGAAATGCATAAAGGGATGAAGATATGAAAGAAAGAAAGAAATAGAGCGAAATACATAAAGAAAGAGAAAAAGAAAGAAAGAAAAAAATAGAACGAAAGAGAGGAAGATATCGAATGAAAGAAAGAAATGAAGCGAAAGAAATAAAGAGAGATATACATGAAAAGAAAGAGAGCGAATGAAAGAAAGAAATGCAGCGAAAGAAAGAAAGAGAGAAATCCATGAAAAGAAAGAGAGCGAATGAAAGAAAGAAATGCAGAGAAAGAAACAGAGAAATACATGAAAAGAAAGAGAGCGAAAGAAAGCAAGAAATGCAGCGAAAGAAAGAAAGAAAGAAATACATGAAGAGAAAGAGAGAAATACATGAAAAGAAAGAGAGAAATACATGAAGAGAAAGAGAGAAATACATGAAAAAAGAGAGCGAATGAAAGAAAGAAATGCAGCGAAAGAAAGAAAGAGAGAAATACATGAAAAGAAAGAAAGCAAAAGAAAGCAAGAAAACAAGAAACAAAGAATGAAAGAGAGAAATACATGAAAAGAAAGAGAGCGAATGAAAGAAAGAAATGCAGCGAAAGAAAGAAAGAGAGAAATACATGAAAAGAAAGAGAGCAAAAGAAAGCAAGAAAGAAAGCAAGAAAGAGAGAAATACATGAAAAGAAAGAGAGCGAAAGAAAGAAAGAAATGCAGCGAAAGAAAGAAAGAGAGCAAAAGAAAGCAAGAAAGAGAGAAAGATACCGAGAGAAAGAGAGCAAAAGAAAGCAAGAAAGAGAGAAAGAGAGCGAATGAAAGAAAGAAAGAAAGAAAGAAAGAGAGAGAGAGAGGGAGGCGGTGGAGGCAAGCGTGACCGCGGCTGCACAGAGCTCCCGAGTGTCTGGGTGCCAAAAGCGAGCCCAGTGTAGGCAGGTCAACATTTAGTTTATCTTGGACATTATACTTGCATTACGAGAGTGAGCGTGGCAGCCTGGTTGGGTATGTGCGCGCGTGCGTGCGTGCGTGGGTGCGTAGGTGGGCGTCGAGTTATTTTTTCTATATATACAGTATGTATATATTTTTTTAGAGTTATATCTATGTGTGGATGATATATGTATGAGGAGGAGAACCTGTATGAGGTAAGAAGGAAATAGAAGATAGGCCAAGAAGAGATTGATGGATAGGTCTAGGTTAGGAAGAGAGAGGGAGGTGGAGTGAAAAATTAGAGAAGGAGAGACAGACAGAGAGAGAGAGAGAGAGAGAGAGAGAGAGAGAGAGAGAGAGAGAGAGAGAGAGAGAGAGAGAGAGAGAGAGAGAGAGAGAGAGAGAGAGAGAGAGAGAGAGAGAGAGAGAGAGAGAGAGAGAGAGAGAGAGAGAGAGAGAGAGAGAGAGAGAGAGAGAGAGAGAGAGAGAGAGAGAGAGAGAGAGAGAGATGAAAGAGACACAGAGAGAGAGAAAGAGACAGAGAGAGGTGCCAAAAACCTAGTCTAAGACAGTGTGTGCATTTGCGCGTTCGCCTGTTCTTGAAAGATCTCGTTAAAAGTGATGTACATAGGTGTCCACGTGTCGATCCGGCGACAAACGGTAATTTGCATACTGTTCCAACCCATATAGCACAGCACAGGTTAATCAAAAACCTCCTCTATGCATGATCTATGGCAGGAAAAGTCAACAACCTACCTTGGAGTGATGTGTCGGTCGTCCTTGGTTGATATCCTTGACGGTTATTCTGATAAATATCCTTTTCTCAAGAATTGCAACGAAGGCCTTTCAAGATCAGGCACAGCAACTCGTTAAATATTCGTTGTAATCATAAATGCATTCACTCCGACAGGTCAAGACACCTTCTTGATTTCAATCGCACTCTTTTCTGATCATTTGCATGAAATCTGCACACATCATGCGATAACGACACGATTTCACGATATTTTTGCAACAAATCACCCTTGACAACTTTGCGAAACTTTTATTATTCACAACATCCTCTCGGCAAAGCCCCTCCGCGCATTAGCTAGACACCAATCGCACTGAATAACAGTCACCTCCCTCAGAGAAGTTTGAAAAAAAAAAATAATGCTTGGCAATTGTTTGAAAAGAAGGAAGTTGCGCCGAGGCAGAGCACACCAGCCCACAACCAACCACTTCCAACATGTGACTAACTCAGCCAAGTTAGTTACTGGCCCTTGGGAGCAATCTTGGTTGACGGTTAGGATATTAAGTCGATTTTTCATTCGTCGTCCCTCAATCGATTTTCAACCATGGGCTATATCCGTATCAACCATACGACACTTTTATAAGTGGAGATATTAATCTACTTAACATACAGTCCCGTCTTACCTAAGGAAATAAAGAGCGAAAAAACAATAGTTGGTTTCGCCGGCCGTGAGAGGGCCATCCGAGTTGCTGGTTCGGAATTTTCGCCGTTCATTCATCGGCGGCCGAGCGGCATCCGATCAAATTAATCCCACTTCGGGAAAAAAGGATAAGGATCTGACAGTCAAATAATTAATCTTATTGGAAAGAGGAGCCTGGACGAGATAAGGGAATCACATGTCTCGATCTGAACGGGAATAATAGGGATTCTTTGATTAGGGCGAAAGGTTAGGGACTACACGTGTAAAAAGCGTAAACTGGTTTTATTAGAGAATTGCTGATCGTTTATCGTTTTTATTAATGCACTCATAAGATAATGGTGAAATCAAGACTACATGAGGAATAATGTAATTAGAGGTTTATATACATGTATTTATATGTATGTGTATGTGTGTATGTGCGTGTGCACGTGTGTGTGTGTGTGTGTGTGTGTGTGTGTGTGTGTGTGTGTGTGTGTGTGTGTGTGTGTGTGTGTGTGTGTGTGTGTGTGTGTGTGTGTGTGTGTGTGTGTGTGTGTGTGGTGTGCGTGTGCGTGTGCGTGTGCGTGTGCGTGTGCGTGTGTGTGCGTCTCTGTGTTTTCATCCATCTTCCTACATCTTTGTTCCATATATATTCCTAACCTTAAAATCTAACCTCAACCATAACCCTCTCTAAAACACAGCGTAACCCCCCCACCCCACCCTCCCCTCCACCAGGCCAAAACGCTAAACCTCTACAACAAGAGGCTTGCCCCGCCGCCGTCCTCCGCCCCCGTCGACGTCCCTTCCTGGCCCCGCGGGAATAAAAACCAAGTGTTTACCACCTGATCGAGGTGAAATTACACGCTTCTACGCCATCGAGAGCGCTGACTGGTCGGCGCCGATCGAGCATTGATTTACTCGCCGGGCCCGGAGAATCAGCCGGACCGATAAGGACGCCGTAAAGAATTGTAAATGTCGGGTGTAACCGTTGACCCCCGGCGTTAGGGAGCAAGGTTAGTCCACGCGGCGCCAGGGTGCCACGGTGCCACCCCAGGCAGTCCTGTCCAGGCTGGCCGTGGCGCTCCTCTCTCGCTCCGCATAGTAACATGATGTCAGTCTCCGCCGGCTTGACACGCGATGGCTCCTCTTTTTGCAACCTTGGCCCTTACCGTTGCATCAATAGCTCGATTTTGCAATAACTCGGTCGTAGACGAAAGCCCGGTCGGTTTACAGGCGAGGAATGTCAGTTAAGCGGCCTCCACACTCACTGATATCTGACACCTACGGGAATATTGGGCGAAGCTACGCGCAGTTGTGCCAACTTCCTGTCCTCTAACAAAAATTCCTCAAAGCCTCTAAATACAAAAATCCATTCACCAGAGACATAAAAATAAATCAAATTCCCGATCCAATTCACGTATAAAAACATCGCGCATCGTCAAAAAGTCCTCAGATGAAAAATAAACTGCGGTTAACCTGGCACGTGGAAAGCGCGGCTGATGGTCCTCCGTCTGGCAACAGTGCATACGCCGGGCCAGAAGGACACAGGCAGTTCACCAGTGCCACACCGCGACGCATGCCCCTCCTTCCTCACCCGCGACCCTTTTCTTCTTCTAAAGTTTTTTTTTTTTTTCTTATAGGGATACATATTCGGAAATGTGTGTGTGTGTGTAAATATATCTATCTATCTATTTATCTATCTATATATATATATATCATATCATATATATCATATTATAGTATATATTACATTATATATATATATATCATATCATATATATTATATCATATTATATCATATTACATTATATATATATATATATATATATATATATATATATATTTATATATACATATACACACATGTATATGTATATGTGTATATATGTATATGTATATGTATATATATATATATATATATATATATATATATATATATATATATACACACACACATCTACACATACTTATATAAACATATGTTTGCTAAATCAGTAATGGAGTCCGCATCTTCTTACTGTGTAAACAATAACAGACTTTGATTTTATGTAATGACATTCTCATCTGTAGGAATTTACTGCTAAGCCACAGGAATCAAAAGGAATTGTTAAATAATAATCTACTGAATACATATCATTCCTTTTTAATCAATGTGCTATAAAATTGACAAACAGGTATAAGCAAACTGTCATTAAACATAACAAAGGTAATTTCATGTATTCTAAAACAAGCATTTTGCCATTTTCATTTCTAAATGTCCGTCATATTTTACCGTCCATAATACCAATAAACCGAGTAATATCTCCAACGAGACAAGAAATTTTTAGGATTTTAAAATTCATTTTCCTAACTCCTCCATGGCAAAAAAAAAAAAAAAAAAAAAAAAAAAAAAAAAGATCCTTTCATTTTCCCACGCACTGGAATATAAACACATCCCCCCTCTCCCCCTCCCCCTCCCCCTCCCCCCTCCCCACCCAACAATAAAATTCACGGCTTATTAAACTTTCTCCTCGCAGGCCTGAAATTCTCCTCATTATAGCCGACATCCTTTTCAATCGATCAACATTTTTTTTTTCCACCTGCCACTTCCACCCGCCAGCGCTCGGCAATGATGTATATGGCGGGGAAATTGAAGCCAAAATGCTCATAAATGTATTTTTTCTTTTTTTTTTCATGTTAGTCTCTGTCTTTGTCTGTTTATTTCTTTCTCTTTCATATCTTTTGATCTCTTTATCTTTTCTTCTTGTTCTTTTTATTCATTATTTTGTTTATCCTCTTTATCAGTTCTTTCTTCTCCTTCCTATTTATTCGACTTTTCTCCTTTTTCTTCCTATTTCTGTATTTCTATTTCTATATATAATCCTTATATATAAAATCCGTTTTTTTGTTTTTTGTTAATCTTATCCTCCGAAGCTTCTAGAAGAAGTTCGAATCCTCTCTCGATTCTCGATTCCTCTTTCTCTTGTTTCTGCCATTTATCTTTTTATACTGCTTATATATTTCGACAACTTTATCGTGTTTATACTTATCCTTTTTATCTTTTCCTTCGTCTTATCTATTACGGATATATATATCTATATTTTTATATAAAACTTGAAACAAAAAATATGTGATCATTCCGTACGACTAATGGTATGAAATTGGAGAAAAAAAAATCGATATGCAGATAAATGAATGATGAAATGATTATACGGAAAAATATCCTTATTTTTCGCGAGATATTAATTCTAGATAATTACATTTGAAACTAATCAATCACCAGCTACTGGTCCAGTTTCGAAATTCTTTAAACACACAGGCAGAGAGACACACAGACAAGCAAACACACACATGCAGACAGACACACACAAACACACACGCGCGCGCTGTCACACACACACGCTCACACACACACACACACACACACACACACACACACACACACACATATATATATATATATATATATATATATATATATATATATATATATATATACACACACACACAAACACACAAGCGCTTGCGTACTTGCATGTGCTTGCATGCGTGCGTGCTTTCCCTATCATCACAACAATAAAAAAAACACTAGAAAATAAACAAAAGCCAAACCCAACACCCAGTGCCAAAGGACAAATAAAGTTCCCGTTTCCTCGTATTGGCATCACTGGCCTTCCGGTGTTCCGTCGCCCCTTTCCTATCAGACCAGATCCACTTAATCCAACCATTCTTGGTGAACCCATTCGCCAAATACAGAATTCATTTTCCACCAAATGCACAGGCTTGATTGTCCCCTCGTGTCACTGCCGGATTCGGGACACTGTCGAGACACTGTGCCACGCTCGTGTTATCATTATTTTTTCATATATATATATATTTTTTTTTTCTTTATCATTGATGTTGCTTTCGTTTTTGTTTTTTTTTGTCCCTATTTATTGATCTATTCATCGTCGTCATCATCATTATTATCATTATTGTCACCATTGTTACCATTATCATCATTATCGTTATCACTATCATTATCAATACTTGCCCACTTCCCTTCTCTGTATTTCCTTCTGCATCCTCCTTTCCCTTACTTTCGTATTCCATCAGTTCTCTTCCCCCTCCCTTCCCTACCCTTCCTTCCCATCCCTTCTTCCTCCCTTCGCTACCCTATTAGATGCGACCACATGTTTGCTCCTCTTCCACACCCCTTGTTCTGCTAACCAAACCACACCTCCTGAACTGTAGCCACATCCTTCCACATCCTTCCACATCCTTCCACATTCTTCCACATCCTGTACCTAAAGCTTTCTACTCTCTGTTGTCTTTCCCTTTGGTTATATTTTGGTCCAAATACTCCTTTCTTCCTTCTCTTGCATTCCACTCTTAGCCACACCCTTCTATATACATTCCTTCCTCAATTATACTGCCTCCCTTTTCTCCTCGTGACTTCCGCTTAACTTCCTCCTCTCTTTTCTCCTTCTCCTTCGTCTTGTTTTCTTATTTTCTTCCTTTCTTCTTTTCTTAATTATTATGATTATTTTATTATTATTATTATCGTTATTATCATTTTTTTCTTCTTTTCCTTCCTCTTGTTCTTGTTCTTGTTTTTGTTCCTCTTCTCCTTCCTCTTTTAATCATTCCTCTTCTTCTTCTTCTCCTTCCTCCTCTTCTTCTTCTTTTTATATTTTTCTTCCCCTTTTACTCCCAGTTCCCCGTTCCTCCTCCTTCTTTTCCCTCTCCCTCAATCTCCACTTCATGTTCCTCAGCTATCTCTCCTTCTTCCTCCTCCATCAACTCCACCATCTCCTTCATCCCTACCTCCACCTCCACAAAACCTCCACCTCCACAAGACCTCCACCTCCACCTCCACAAAACCTCCACCTCCACTCCCTTTTTTAAAATCGTGGACCGAGGGCCTTCCTCTCTCCATCCTTCTACCCGGGGCCTGGCTGGGAAGGTAGGTATAGCTGAGGAGCTAACTGGTCTGGCTGGGCTGGTTAGGCTGGCTGGTCTAGCTGGTTGGTATAGTCTGGTTGGCTGGTCTGGCTGGCTGGTCTAGCTGGTTGGTATAGTCTGGTTGGCTGGTCTGGCTGGCTGGTCTAGCTAGTTGGTATAGTCTGGTTGGCTGGTCTGGCTGGTTGGTATAGTCTGGTTGGTATAGTCTGGGTGCCTGGTTTGGTTGGCTGGCTGGCTGGCTGGCTAGTTTGGCTGGCTGGTCTAGCTGGCTGGTCTGGCTGGCTGGTCAGGTTGCCTGGTCTGGCTAGACTGACTGGCTGGTCTAGCTGGCTGGTTTAGCTGGTTCGTCTACCTAGCTGGTCTGGCTGACTGGTCTACCTAGCTAGTCTGACTGGCTGGTCTAACTGGTCTAGCTGACTAGTCTAGCTGGCTGATCTGGCTGGTCTGACTGGCTGGTCAGGCTGATCTAACTGACTGTCTGGCTGACTGTGTTCTCCGCTAAAACTGCGCGACACGCCGCTCTTTAATGCTAGTAAAGCACACGGGGGGAAAATTTACACTATATTGGAAAGATTGGGCAGCCTCCTTTAAAGACGATCTCGCAAAGGGGCTTCTCGGATCTGTCAGGTTGATTCTTTGGCAGAATCTGATTTTACGCTTTTTTAAATATTTTATGGCTTGTTTCAGGTTTCTTTCGTTCTCTCTTTCTCTCTTTTCTTTCTTTTTTTCTTTCTTTCTTTCTTTTTTTCTCTCTCGCTCTCTCTCTCTTTCTCTCTCTCTCTCTCTCTCTCTCTCTCTCTCTCTCTCTCTCTCTCTCTCTCTCTCTCTCTCTCTCTCTCTCTCTCTCTCTCTCTCTCTCTCTTTCTTTCCCTCTCTCTCTCTCTCTCTCTCTCTATCTTTATCTCTCTCTCTCTCTCCCTCACTCTCTCTCTCTCTTCTGTTCCTTCTCCCTTACCAATTAATTCCCCCTCCCCTCCCCCCTCCCACTCCGCCTCTCCTTCTCCTTCTCTCTCCTCCTCCTCCTCCTCCTCCTCCTCCTCCTCCTCCTCCTCCTCCTCCTCCTCCTCCTCCTCCTCCCTCCCTCCTCCTCCTCCTCCTCCTCCTGCTCCTGCTCCTGCTCCTGCTCCTGCTCCTGCTCCTGCTCCTGCTCCTGCTCCTGCTCCTGCTCCTCCTCCTCCCCTTTCCTACCTCTCCCTCCCCTCTCCTACCTCTCCCTCCTCCTCTCCTACCTCTCCCTCCCCCCTTTCCTACCTCTCCCTTCATCTTCTTCCTGTCCTGCCTTTCATTCTCCTATTTCTCCCTCCCCTCCCACTCTCCTCCCCCCCTCTCCTACCTCTCCTCCCCCCCTCTCCTACCTCTCCCTTCCCCCTCTCCTACCTCTCCCTTCATAGTCTCCCTTTCCCTTCATCTTCTCCCTCTCCCTCCCCTCCTCCTCTCCTACCTTTCCCTCTCCCTCTCCTACGTCCCCCTTCATAGTCTCCCTCTCCTTTCGTCTCCTCCCTCTCCCTTCATCTTCTCCCTCTCACTCTTTCTTTTAATAGCTTCTCTTTAAGTCTAACCCAGAATCTGCTCTACAAGTTCTCTCCGACTCTCCCTTCCACCTCTTTCATTCCGCGGCGACGACATAGGTCAAACGGTAACATAAAACGAATAACAGTCAACACGAGAACATCATAAAGGGGTTCTCGTAAGACTTTAAGAAGGGGGACGGAGGGGGGGTGGCTCTCCCGTGTTCACATCGTGTTCTTTGCTCAAATGGACACTTCATGAACACAGCCACGGTGAAAGAACAATTGTCACAGTCCTAAAGGAACGCTCGATGAACACTTCATGAACACAACTACGGTAAGAGAACCATTGTCACAGTCCTAAAGGAACGCTCATTGAACACTTCATGAACACAGCCACGGGAAAAGAACAATTGTCACAATCCTAAAGGAACGCTCAATGAACACTTCATGAACACAGCTACGGTAAAAGAACACTTGTCACAATCCCAAAGGAAGACTCCAGAACACATGGACTAAGAGGAGACGTTACACATCGACACCTAATATCACGGTTCGTCTTGTAGCATGTGTCTTGGACTGTCTCTCGGTACGTCGCTTCACGCAAGGAAGAAAGAAATATTTACTGACGTGATAACTGCCCTCTGAAACTACCTTCTTTTTTTTTTTTTGGGGGGGGGGGGGGGGATATCGTTGCTATGGTGGATTTGTCCTTTCGTTTTCTTTTTTTTGGGGGGGGGGTCTTATAACGACCAAGTGGAAAAAAATATAAGACATAATTACTGAGCTAAATTTTCGTCATTTTTTTTTTCTTTTATGTGTCGTAGACCTTGAATTAGCGTGTTTTTATGTCATGTTAGATAATCTATGATTATAGAGGAAAGAGAAATGTCAACATCTCATTTGGCAACGCGGTTTGTAAAAACATATAAACATCTTCATTTCTTTCTCGTCAATCATCATGACATGAGTAAGCAAAGGGCAGAAGGAAGGAAGAGATAAGTCGTTAGAAAATAGATAAATAAAGATAAAATAAAGATAAAGAATATAACATACAAGAAAATGAGAACCGAAACACATGCCACGTGCCAAAAGTTAATCGTGGGATCGAACGCCCGTCTACCGTGGACGAGAGGCACAAGGGAGGAAGAAGAAGAAGAAGAAGAAGAAGAAGAAGAAGAAGAAAAAAAAAAAATGCGTCCCTGCAGTAAGTAATTCTGTCGTCCCCCGACCCTTCCCCCACCTCTACCCCCATGCCCGCCCATAAGGCTCCCAGTAATCACGGCGGTAACACCTCTACCCACGCCCATTCGGAAGACACTCAAATTAAAGTGTCGGTCACAAACTGGTTCCCTAAAGCAATAAAATGCATCCAATTAAGTGAATAGAAAAACAGATTCGTCTCCCCTTTTTCCCTGGAGGTGAAGGGACCCGGCATTTTATGGTGTCTCGCTGACACTACGGCGCCATATAACAAGGTTATAGTGCTCTGTGCTGGCTTTGCAGTGTCACGTATTCGATTATGGTGTAAGGTCTTACTATGGTGCAACTTGCAAGACGCTTTAGTGAACAACGGTACAGACATTCAGCCGAGGATCTTCCGTGACAAGGGGACGGTGGAACGGCGAATTAAAGAATAATCATCATTACGTAATCAATTATGGTGCAACATCGTACGCTGGTGCACCACAAAGAGATTTTTTCACTGAAGAATGGTACCAACATCAAGCCGAGGATCTTTCGTGACAAGAGTACCGTGGGACATCGATTTAAGGCACGTTGATATCATGTTTATTGCAGTGGCATTTGTTCGGGTGTGTTTCTTATTAGAGTCACTGTAAGCTCTTCCCGAAAGGCTATGATGCCACATGCTCGATTATGAGCGGCCTCGTGACGTCGCGGTGCCAGGTACAGGATGACAGGGCCTCGATGGTGGTACGGCAGCAGTGCTACGGAATGCCAGGTTACAGTGCCTCACGGTAGCGTCTCCTAGCTTTAAGACGCACAATCCCTTAGCTACTTTGTTCTTCCATTCACGATGTTCTGTCCTATGGCTCCTTCTCCCCTTCTCTCTCCTCTCCCCCTCCCCTTCCTCCTCCTTCTCCCTCTTCTCTCTCTTCCCCTCCTCCTTCTCTCTCTTACCCCCTCCCTCTCCCCTTCCCCCTCCTTCTCCCTCTTCCCCCACCTCCCCCATTCCTCCCTCTTCCCCACGTCCCCCCTCGTTCCTCCTCTTCCCCCCTTCCATCTCCCTCTTCCCCACGTCCCCCCTTCCTCCCTCCCTTCCCCCTCTTCCCCCTCCTTCCCCCTCTTCTCCCTCTTCCCCCCTTCCTCCCTCCCTCCCTTCCCCCTCTTCCCCTTCCGCTCTAGCCCTCACTATGCCTTCCTACCGCCGAGGCTTCTCCAGCAGGTACTGGGAGCGCTTTCTGCAGTATTGCCACCTTTAATTACACCTTTCGCTCTTCAGGGATCAGGTTAGGGCGTAGGGGAAGGGGGGGGGGAGAGAGAAAGAGGGGGGGGGGGGAGGAGGGGCTCAAGAGGATAGATTCTGAGGCCTCTTAAAGAGTACAAGAGGCGGGTGCTGTTTTGTTTCATAGAGAGGGAAGCGATACATCTATATTTCTGTATTTTTTTCTGTAAATATCGGCAGTTCAGCGATTCGTCCGAGAATATCGTTCTATATCTGGAATTCTCTGTCTGTCTGTCTGTCTGTCTGTCTGTCTGTCTGTCTGTCTGTCTGTCTGTCTGTCTGTCTGTCTGTCTGTCTGTCTGTCTGTCTGTCTCTCTCTCTGTCTGTCTGTCTGTCTGTCTGTCTGTCTGTCTGTCTGTCTGTCTGTCTGTCTGTCTGTCTGTCTGTCTGTCTGTCTGTCTGTCTGTCTGTCTGTCTGTCTGTCTGTCTGTCTGTCTGTCTGTCTGTCTGTCTGTCTGTCTGTCTGTCTGTCTGTCTGTCTGTCTGTCTGTCTGTCTGTCTGTCTGTCTGTCTGTCTGTCTGTCTGTCTGTCTGTCTGTCTGTCTGTCTGTCTGTCTGTCTGTCTGTCTGTCTGTCTGTCTGTCTGTCTGTCTGTCTGTCTGTCTGTCTGTCTGTCTGTCTGTCTGTCTGTCTGTCTGTCTGTCTGTCTGTCTGTCTGTCTGTCTGTCTGTCTGTCTGTCTGTCTGTCTGTCTGTCTGTCTGTCTGTCTGTCTGTCTGTCTGTCTGTCTGTCTGTCTGTCTGTCTGTCTGTCTGTCTGTCTGTCTGTCTGTCTGTCTGTCTGTCTGTCTGTCTGTCTGTCTGTCTGTCTGTCTGTCTGTCTGTCTGTCTGTCTGTCTGTCTGTCTGTCTGTCTGTCTGTCTGTCTGTCTGTCTGTCTGTCTGTCTGTCTGTCTGTCTGTCTGTCTGTCTGTCTGTCTGTCTGTCTGTCTGTCTGTCTGTCTGTCTGTCTGTCTGTCTGTCTGTCTGTCTGTCTGTCTGTCTGTCTGTCTGTCTGTCTGTCTGTCTGTCTGTCTGTCTGTCTGTCTGTCTGTCTGTCTGTCTGTCTGTCTGTCTGTCTGTCTGTCTGTCTGTCTGTCTGTCTGTCTGTCTGTCTGTCTGTCTGTCTGTCTGTCTGTCTGTCTGTCTGTCTGTCTGTCTGTCTGTCTGTCTGTCTGTCTGTCTGTCTGTCTGTCTGTCTGTCTGTCTGTCTGTCTGTCTGTCTGTCTGTCTGTCTGTCTGTCTGTCTGTCTGTCTGTCTGTCTGTCTGTCTGTCTGTCTGTCTGTCTGTCTGTCTGTCTGTCTGTCTGTCTGTCTGTCTGTCTGTCTGTCTGTCTGTCTGTCTGTCTGTCTGTCTGTCTGTCTGTCTGTCTGTCTGTCTGTCTGTCTGTCTGTCTGTCTGTCTGTCTGTCTGTCTGTCTGTCTGTCTGTCTGTCTGTCTGTCTGTCTGTCTGTCTGTCTGTCTGTCTGTCTGTCTGTCTGTCTGTCTGTCTGTCTGTCTGTCTGTCTGTCTGTCTGTCTGTCTGTCTGTCTGTCTGTCTGTCTGTCTGTCTGTCTGTCTGTCTGTCTGTCTGTCTGTCTGTCTGTCTGTCTGTCTGTCTGTCTGTCTGTCTGTCTGTCTGTCTGTCTGTCTGTCTGTCTGTCTGTCTGTCTGTCTGTCTGTCTGTCTGTCTGTCTGTCTGTCTGTCTGTCTGTCTGTCTGTCTGTCTGTCTGTCTGTCTGTCTGTCTGTCTGTCTGTCTGTCTGTCTGTCTGTCTGTCTGTCTGTCTGTCTGTCTGTCTGTCTGTCTGTCTGTCTGTCTGTCTGTCTGTCTGTCTGTCTGTCTGTCTGTCTGTCTGAAGAAGAGAGAGAGAGAGAGAGAGACAGAAAGAGACAGAGAGAGAGAGAGAGAGACAGAGAGAGAGAGAGAGAGAGAGAGAGAGAGAGAGAGAGAGAGAGACAGAGAGAGAGAGAGAGAGAGAGAGAGAGAGAGAGAGAGAGAGAGAGAGAGAGAGAGAGAGAGAGGGAGGGGAAGAGGGGGAGAGAGAGAGAGAGAGAGAGAGAGAGAGAGAGAGAGAGAGAGAGAGAGAGAGAGAGAGAGAGAGAGAGAGAGAGAGAGAGACATAGAGACATAGAGAGAGAGAGAGAGACAGACAGAGACACATAGAGAGAGAGAGAGAGAGAGAGAGAGAGAGAGAGAGAGAGAGAGAGAGAGAGAGAGAGAGAGAGAGAGAGAGAGAGGGAAAAG
The DNA here is from genome assembly GCA_017312705.2 of Penaeus japonicus. Classification (NCBI taxonomy): domain Eukaryota; kingdom Metazoa; phylum Arthropoda; class Malacostraca; order Decapoda; family Penaeidae; genus Penaeus; species Penaeus japonicus. Next base: position 474,400 of record BOPN01000056.1, read on the forward strand.
CGAGGGAAAGAGAGGGAAAGAGAGGAAAAGAGAGGGGAAGAGAGAGAAAGAGAGAGAGTGAGCGAGTGAAAAAAAACAAGAAAGAAAGAAAGAAAAAGAGAGAGAAACAAAGAGAAACAAGAGTGAAAATAGAGAAAGGTGTGATGAATGAAGAAGAAAAAAGAAAAGAAAAGTGAAGAAACAAACAACGAAACAAAAAACTCACCAGACAGAAAAAACACCTGTCTCTCCACATCAGACACCGAGGTTGAAAAACACACTTAAGCAACACTTTGCCTTCAGAGAGAAAAAGATGAAAAAGATTGAGAGAGAAGAAAAAAATTGGGGGAAAAAATATACTTGCATAATACTGCTGTGTTATCAAGGTTGAGTTGGTAAAGCAGTGATCAATGTTGCAGGGATGTTAGGCATACACGTTGCAGTGGAGGAGGGCGGTGTAAACGCTCCACTTGTTCAAGCAGACGTGTTGCGTGTTCATGTTGATCAATGACGAGAGAACACTTTGCTTGCTCTAATTATGCAATCAGATTCCTCTGCAACGGCCTGTATTTCCAAAACTCGCTAAGAACGGCGTTTTATGTTTTTTTCCTTTTTTTCTTTCTTTTTTTTTGGCGTGCAGTCATGAAAGTATTTTACGAAAATAATAGTGTAAGTGTGTTTATAATATAGATGAGATGGATATGTCGGGTTCGTGATTATCTAATATAGAATTTATGGAGGAAAGGGTTATGTGAGGGGAATTGATGGGGGGGGGGTAGGGGGTAGGGAGGGAGGATAAAAAACAAACAGCAATAATGAGTAATTGTGATAGGATGGTGGCGGTTATTAATGATGATGGTAATGATAGGAAAACATGTAATAATGTCAGTGCTGATCCTAACAATGATGATAAGAATAGTAATGACAATAAAGATAGTGATAGTGATAATTATATAAAAAAAAAATTAATAATAATAACAATGATAATACCAATAATAATAATAAGAAAAACAG
>BOPN01000056.1:477892-480392 GCA_017312705.2 Penaeus japonicus
GAAAGAGCATAGCATAAATACAAACAACAGAATCCTTTTGACACAAAGTTCGCGGAAAGAAACTGAAGGAGGAACAGGGTGGGGGGGTGAGGGGGGGTTGGAGGGGAGAAGATGGAGAGGAGGAAGCGAGAAGGAAGCTAAGGAGGGAATGGGGAGAGGGGCAAGAGGAGAAGGGGAGAAGCAAAATAAAAGAAAGGGGAGGAAAGGGAGGAAAAGGGAAGGAGAAAGAGAGGAAAGGGGAAGGGGAGTAGAGGGAGAAGAGGGAAAAGGGAGAAGAAAAAGAGAGAAGAAGGGAAGGGGAAAAATAGGAGAAAGAGAAGAAAAGAGAAGAGATTGGGAGGTGGAAGAGAAGTGAGGGGAAGGAGAGGAGGGAGAAAGGGAGAAGACGCAATAAAAGAAAAGAGAAGAGAGGGGAGGGATAGGAAGAAGAAAGGGAGAAGACACAAAATAAGAAAAGAGAAGAGAGGAGAAGGATAGGCACACGAAAGAGAGAAGACACAAAACAAGAAAAGAGAAGAGGCAAAAAACGATAACGAAGAAAAGGGGCGAAGAAAGAACAGAAAAGGAAAGAAGAGAGAGAGAGAGGAGGAGAGGAAGAAAAACGGAGGAAATATTCACCGATATATTCATAGATAAAAACCTTTACATTTCTTTCAGTAGTTTGAGCTAAACCGTTTGTGTCATACTTTATACAACACTAAAACACCCACCCACACAGATACACACAGAGACAGACAGACACACACACAAACGAGAAGGTCATGGAGATCAGCTGAATGAAGAAGTTTGAAATCATGGCGCAGTAAAGCATACATGGAGGAGGAGGAGGAGGAGGAGTGGGAGAGGGAGGGGGAGGAGGAGGAGGAGGAGGAGGGAGAGGGAGAGGGAGAGGGAGAGGGAGGGGAGGAGGTGGAGGAGGAGGAGGAGGAAAGGGAGGAGGTGGAGGGAGGGGGAAGAGGAGGGAGAGGGAGGAGGAGGAGGAGGAGGAGGAGGAGGAGGAGGAGGAGGAGGAGGAGGAGGAGGAGGAGGAGGAGGAGGAGGAGGAGGAGGAGGAGGAGGAGTGGGAGAGGGAGGGGGAGGAGGAGGAGGAGGTGGAGGGTGGGAGAGGGAGAGGGAGAGGGAGAGGGGGAGGAGGGAAACGGAGGGGGAGGGGGAGAGGGAGGAGGAGGAGGAGGAGGAGGTAGTGGTGGAGGAATAGGAGGAGTAGGATGTGGAAGAGGAGGAGACTGAGGAGAAGCAGGAGAAGGAGGAGGAGGAAGAGGAGGATTAAAATGAAGAGGATTAGGAAGGAGAGGAGGAGCAAAAGTAAGTAGTAAAAAAGAAAGGAAGGAATATAAAAAAAAAAATGGGGTGGAGGCTGATGTAGAAATGTTATGTTAACATTAATGTTGATTACAAGGACGAAATAAATAATAAATACAAAACAAAACACAATAATGATTTTAAGATATGATAAGATGAAGAAAAAAAAAGAAAAAAAAGAAGAAAAAGAATGTAGAAGAACATGAAGGTGGAGAAAAGGAAGAAGAAAAAGAAGAAGAAGAATGAGGAGGAGGATAAGAGGAAGAGGAAGAATGAGCAGAAGAAGAAGAAGAAGAAGAAGAAGAGAAAGAGGAGATGAATAAAAACATTAAAAAAATACAAGAAGTTGAAGAAAGTACAGACGGAGGAGGAGGAGGAGGAGGTAAAGGTGAAGGAAGAGGAGGTGAAGGTAAAGGTGAAGGTGAAGGAGGAGAAGGATGAGGAAAAACCAAGGCGAAGGAAAACAGGCGAGTTCAAAGCCTGACTCTTCAAGAACGAAAAAAGAAAGAAAAAAGAAAAAAAAAATAACCAGGAGCTCAAAGGAAGGAGATGAAAGGTAGGCGAGGGCGCTAAGTCACATGACAGAGAGGATTAGGAAAGTGAAATGACCCGGAATTATCCTACGAGGATAACAATGATATCCCAGCAAGGCGATGTGCTCCCGCGATCTCTATATTTACGTCCCGGACAAACGAAATGACCCAGCGATCTCTATATTTATCGTCCACGCGAGGGTCCCTCTCCCTTCCCTCTCGCTCGGTAAACCTGTGCTTTGTGATCCACTTTCCGCCTCCTTTCTTCCGTTCGCGATTTCTCTCCTCTTCTCTCCTCTCCTTTCTCTGTCTCTTTCTCTTTCTCTTTCTCTGTCTCTGTTTCTGTCTCTGTCTCTCTATCTCTCTGTCTGTATTTTTCTTTCTCTGTCTGTATTTCTCTCACAATCTTCCCATCTTTCATCTCCCTTTCCCTCTTCCTCTCCCTCTCCCTCTCCCTCTCCTTCTTCCTTCTTCTTGGGAAGAAGAAGGAAGAAGAGGGGGAGGATGATGATGATGAGGAGGAGGAGGGGAATGTGAGGGAGGAGGAGGAGGAGGAGGAGGAGGAGGGGAAGGTGAGGGAGGAGGAGAAGGAGGTGGAGTAGGAGGAGAATGGGTAAGAGGATGAGGAGGATGAGGAGGACGAGGAGGAGATGGAGGAGGAGGAG
>BOPN01000056.1:485392-487892 GCA_017312705.2 Penaeus japonicus
CTCTCCCCTCCAACTCCTTCTCTCTCCCCCTCCCCCCTCCTTCTCTCCCCTCCTCTCCTCTTCCCATCCTTCCCCCCTCCCCCCTCCTTCTCTCCCCTCCTGTCCTCTCCCCATCCTTCCCCCACCAACCCTCTCCCCTCTCCTTCTCTCCCCTCCTGTCCTCTCCATATCCTTCCCCCACCAACCCTCTCTCCCCCGCCTCCCCTCTCCTTCTCTCTCCCAATCCTTCCCCCACCAACCCTCTCTCCCCCGCCTCCCCTCTCCTTCTCTCTCCCAATCCCTCCCCCAAAAACCCGCTCCCCCCCTCCCCCTCCTTCTCTCCCCTCCTGTCCTCTCCCCATCTCTCCCCCCCTCCCCCCTCCTTCTCTCTCCCTTCCCCCTCCTTCTCTCCCCCTACCCCCCTCCCCCTCCCTAATCAATGCCAGTATGCAAATCATGGCGGCGGAATGTTCTTTGGGCCCAACTTTTAACCTTTACTCGTTGGAGGAAGTTTTCCTACTCGAAGCGACCGCAAGGAAGACCGCTTCGAGGATGACTCTCGAGGGCGATGGTATATGGGGAAGATGGGGAGGGGAAGGGGGAAGGGGGAGGTGAATGGGGAAGGGGGAGGTGAATGGGGAATGAGGAAGGGGGAGGGGAAGGGGGAAGGGGGAAGGGGGGAGGTGAATGGGGAAGGGGGGAGGTGAATGGGGAAGGGGGGAGGTGAATGGGGGAAGGGGGAGGTGAATGGGGAAGGGGGGAGGTGAATGGGGAAGGGGGGAGGTGAATGGGGAAGGGGGGAGGTGAATGGGGGGGGGGAGGTGAATGGGGAAGGGGGGAGGTGAATGGGGAAGATGGGGAAGGGGGGGAGGTGAATGGGGGAGATGGGGAGGTGAATGGGGAAGCGGGGGAGGGATGGAGAAGGAAGGAGGGGGGAGGGTTGGAGAAAAAAAAAAGAAAAGGCAATAAGAAAATTGGGGGGAGAGAGAAAAACACACAAAAAAACAAAGAGGAATGTTCAAAAGGGAATGGAAAGAGGCAAACGAGGGATAAAAAAAAGGAAAGAAAACAAGGAAAGGGATAACTATGAGAAGAAAAATGAAGAAATGAAAGTGGAAAAAAAGAGAGAGGAAAATGATATTACAATGAGACGAAAAAAACAGAGAAGTAAAAGAGCAAAAAAATGCTCCAATTTTCAAGTCTTATCGTCTTACTCTGACCTTCTCGTCTCCATCAATCAAATCGCTAAAAATAGACAGCAATATGTTTCAGAATTATACTAGAAATTGTACTGAAATAACATGTAAATACGAAACAAAATGAACATTAATAAACAATATGGAAAAGTGAAAATTAATTAATACATATATGAATAAATGAATTAACAATTCTGTGAAATTTATATGTAAGCAATGCAAATACAAAAATAATCTAAAAGTTGAATTTCCTCCCCTCTCCCCCTTCTTCCTTCCCTCTCACACTCCCTTTCCCTTTCCCGCTTATTTTCCCTTTCCCGCTCCCTTTCTCTTTCCCTCTCCCTCTCCCTCTCCCTTTTCCTTCTCCTTTTGCTCTCCCTCCTCCTCACACTCTTTCTCTTCCTCTCCATCTCCTTCTCCTCCTCACCCTCTTTCTCTCCTTCTCCTTCTCCTTCTCCCTTTCCTTTTCGCTTTCCCTCCAATTTTCCCTCTTCCTCCTTCCCTCTATCTCTCTCCCTTTCTCTCCCTCTATCCCTCCCGGCTTCCCTCTCCCTTTCCCCCTCTCACCCCTCTCTCTCCCTCTCATTTCCAAAAGCCAGAATACCCTTCGAACGCCTCCCCCCCCCGCCGCCCCGCCGCCCCGCCGTCCCGCCTTCGAACGCCCACTCCCGCCCATCCCCGCCCCTTTTCCCCCCGTGCGAGACGACATGCATCAGAGGCAAGTAAATTACTAGCAATCATCAGCGAATCAACCTTAAATCAAGTTAAGGCCAAGTGTAGATTAAGGAACCGTATTGATTGCTTGAGGAGCCCCGCCCACCGTCTTCCCCTTCCTCCTCCCTTGCCCCTTCCCCTTCCCCATCCCCATCCCCTGCTTCCCCTTCCCTAGGACCTTCCCCTGTTTCCCCATCCCCTGCCTCCCCTTCTCCAGGACCTTCCCCTTCCTCTCCCCCCTCCCATTTCCCCTCTCCTGGCCCCTGCCCCTTCCTTTGCCCCATTTCCTGCCCCTTACCCTCCGCCTCCTCCATTCCCTTCCCTTGCTCTTTCCCTCTCCTTGCCCCTGTCCCTTTCCCCTGCATCATCCCCGTCTCCTGCCCCTTACCTACCCCCTGTTCCATCCCTCTCCCTTGCCCTTGCCCTTGCTTTTCCCCTCTCCTTGCCCCTGTCCCTTTCCCCTGTTTCATCCTCGTCTCCTACCCCTTACCCACCCCCTGTCCCATCCCCTTCCCTTGCCCTTACCCCTACCCCTGTCCCTGCCCCTGCCCTACCACCACCCGCCCCTCCATTACCTTCAATTAGCAAGCTAAATCAATCATTGCTAATTA
>BOPN01000056.1:507892-512892 GCA_017312705.2 Penaeus japonicus
CTCCCCCTCTCGTCCCCCGCCCCCTCCCCTTAACACACAAACACAAGCACACTCATTCCGGTCCCTTCTTTAGTCGACGAAAACTCTTTTTTCTTCGGAGATGCTTTTTTGGCAACACTCTAGGCCTACCTCTTCTCCTCTTCCGGTCGGTGATAGGCCTAAGCATAACGGAGAGACTCTGCCCCCTGTACTCCTTTCCGATCCTAAGGGGACAGGAAATGTAAGGGGAAATGAGGAGGGGAAGCGAGTGTTATTCCCCTCTCGATATCACGTGGGAGGACGAGGTCTTCTCTACCTCCTTCTCCTTCTCCCCTTCCTCCTCTCCCCCTTTCAACCCCTTCGGATGCTGTGTCTCTTTCTCCTCGCACTTCCTCTCTCTCTCTCTCTCTCTCTCTCTCTCTCTCTCTCTCTCTCTCTTTCTCTCTCTTTCTCTCTCTCTCTCTCTTTCTCTCTCTTTCTCTCTCTCTTTCTCTCTCTCTCCACTCTCACCTCTCTCTCTCTCCACTCTCTCTCTCACTCTCTCTCTCCACTCTCACTCTCTCTCTCCACTCTCACACACACACACTCTCTCTCTCCCTCTGTTTCTCCCTCCCTCCCTCCCTCTCTCTCTCTCTCTCTCTCTCAAGATGCTCGGGAGGGAAAGCTAAAATTAATATCCTCAAACGTATGGTCGCTTCCGGTTTTATGGCAGGGGAGAGAGAGAAAGAGAGAGAGAGATAGAGAAGGGGGGGGGCGAGGGGGCTAAGGGGAATTAGTAGGATGTGTGTGTGAGGGGGGAAGAGGGTGGGGGGGGGGGGGAGCAGGGCGGGTCACACATCACGATTAGAAAGGTACGAAATATCCTTTTCCAAACTCCACGTGTTTCTTAGCTCCCTCTCTCCCCCACCCACCCACCCACCTAACCCCCAACCCTCCCTTCTCGCACCTTCCTCCCCCACCCCCACCCCCACCGGCGCGGTCACACCAGCGCACGTGAATCCGCTTGACCTCTCCTCTCCCTTCCTCCCAGAAAAACGTGACCTTGCCCTCACATCCCATCTTCACCTCGGACGCGAATCCATCACGCCGAAACACACCACGCTGTCTCGACCCGGAGAAGGAGAGAGAGAGAGAGGAGAGAGAGAGAGAGAGAGAGAGAGAGAGAGAGAGAGAGAGAGAGAGAGAGAGAGAGAGAGAGAGAGAGAGAGAGAGAGAGAGAGAGAGAGAGAGAGAGAGAGAGAGAGAGAGAGAGAGAGAGAGAGAGAGAGAGAGAGAGAGAGAGAGAGAGAGAGAGAGAGAGAGAGAGAGAGAGAGAGAGAGAGGGAGAGAGAGAGGGAGCGAGGGAGAGAGAGAGAGAGAGAGAGAGAGAGAGAGAGAGAGAGAGAGAGAGAGAGAGAGAGAGAGAGAGAGAGAGAGAGAGAGAGAGAGAGAGAGAGAGAGAGAGAGAGAGAGAGAGAGAGAGAGAGAGAGAGAGAGAGAGAGAGAGAGAGAGAGAGAGAGAGAGAGAGAGAGAGAGAGAGAGAGAGAGAGAGAGAGAGAGAGAGATTGAGAGAGAGAGAGAGAGCGAGAGAGAAAGAGAAAGAGAAAGAGAGAGAGAGAGAGAGAGAGAGAGAGAGAGAGAGAGAGAGAGAGAGAGAGAGAGAGAGAGAGAGAGAGAGAGAGAGAGAGAGAGAGAGAGAGAGAGAGAGAGAGATGAAAAAAAAAACATAAAAGAGAAAGAAAGAGCGAAAGAAAAAGAAACATAAAAAAAGAGAAAGAAAGAGCGAAAGAAAAAGCTAAAAAGCCGAAAAAAAATCTTGAAAGGGATCTCTCTCTCTCCCTCCCCCGTGTCATCAACGTGTTCCCCGAAACCTCACTTCTTGTCTAATGTCCTCCCCGCTACGACTGCCTCATCAAACGTGATATTCCCGGACGCCATAAAGCTCGCTCATAATATCTGACATTACCAGCGCACGTGTAAATAGTTCCGTTATCTCGGTTGTAAATACAGCCAACAGTGTCGTCTTGACATGCACTTTTTATCGAGTTTGGTGTCTACTTTGCTCCTTTCGTGGCCGCGTGCGAGCATTTCGTGTGTCGTTAACGTGTCGGAATGTCCCTCACCGTAACACATCAATATACTTCTTATATTGGTTGTCAATGCAGCGTCATCTCTACTCACGCGAGGGAGTCAGTTGATAATGTCTGGTAAGCGTGATGGTTCTAGGTTTTCGTGGAAAAAAATATCAACATCAATATTATGAATGGGGTGACTCTAACAACATTATCACGTCGAATTCCGTAATCATAATTCACAACACGCACACAGTTAAACCCAAACCTTGAAATTATACATTCACCGATAAACATATATTGCAAAAGAAATAAAAAAAAAACTACAAAAACAACATATATTGCAAAAATAAAAATAAAACTATACAAAAAAAAAAGAAAAAAAAACAAATACCAAAAAATAAACTATGGAGAAAACTAAATAAAACTAAATAAAAAAAAAGTTGAAGAAAAAAAAACCCTGTCTGTAAACTAAATCATTTCTGCAGCCTTGGCAACACTTTCAGAGAAGCGGAAGTGGCCTTCTTCCCCTCAGTTTTATAGGTTATTTTGGGTTCCCCTCTGAAGTACACGACCCAGGAGGAAGGTGGGAGGATCTGAGGGGACGCTTTTAAATGTCTACGGTGGAAGTTAATTTTCTGTGAAATACAACAAGATCTCGCTTTTGGGGCTTTTAAGAGAGGGGGGGGGGGGAGAAAGGGGGAAGGGGTGGGGGGGGGGAAGAAAGAGAGAGAGAGGAAGTCCCGGATGCGTTAGAATTCTCCCCCATCACCCCTAGACCCACCCCCCTACCCTCACCCCCCCACCTACCCTCATCACAGCCTGGATATTTGGCATTTCCTTTATAAACACTTAAGGAAAAAAAAAGAAAAAAAAGAGGGGGACATTGAAAAGGGAAATGAAGGGGAAATGCTCGAGAAAGAGAAAGGAAGAGATGATTGCCGTGAGCTCTGGATCAAGGCGGTGACGCTCATGGCTGCCGTCCTGTGCATATGATTAGACTGCAAGGAGGGAGGATGTATGGAGGGAGGGAAGGAGGGAGGAAGGAGGGGAAGGAAAGATGAGATGAAGGGTAGGGGAGGGAAGAAGGGAATTGACACACGCTCGCTTTAGCAATGACAAGGAAAGGGAGTGCCATCCACTGCCAAGAATGGTTGTGAAGATATCCATCTCTCCTCACTTGTGAAACTTTCCCCCTCAGTTGGGTTAACGTTCACTTGATATGTATATATGGAGAGAGAGAGAGAGAGAGAGAGAGAGAGAGAGAGAGAGAGAGAGAGAGAGAGAGAGAGAGAGAGAGAGAGAGAGAGGGAGGGAGAGAGAGAGAGAGAGAGAGAGAGAGAGAGATAGAGAGAGAGAGAGAGAGAGAGAGAGAGAGAGAGAGAGAGGGAGGGAGGGAGGGAGGGAGGGAGGGAGAGGGAGGGAGGGAGGGAGAGAGAGAGAGAGAGAGAGAGAGAGAGAGAGAGAGAGAGAGAGAGAGAGAGAAAGAGAGAAAGAGAGAGAGAGAGAGAGAACAGAGAAAGAAAAACACAAGAGCACAAAGAAAGGGAGATAAAAAGAAAAAGCGAAAGAGAAACCCAAAAAGAAAAAGAAAGATAAAAAAAAATAGAAGGAAACGAAGACGATAAGAGAGAGAGAATAAAGAGGAAGCGAGAGAGGAGAGGGGAAAGTAGAGGACAAGGCCAGCTAACCCCCCTACCCCCACCCCCATCCCCCACACCCCTCGGATAGACGACGCGTAAACGACAAAGTCATCGAATAAAAGTTTGAAAGGCCATATTCCCGTGTTGTTTACGACGCTCCTCTCCTGTGCCCATCTGATGGACAAGCGTGAGGAGGGATAAGAAAGAGGGGAGAGAGCGGGGGGAGGGGGAGGGGGAGAGAGAGAGATATGGCAGAGGGGAAGGGATGAGGAGAGAGAGAGAGAGAGTTGGGGATACAAGGATATTGTGAAAGGGATAAGGAAGAGGAGAGAGAGGGAGAGGTATAAGGATGAGGAGAGAGAGAGAGAAGGGGGAGCTAGGATAAGAAGAGATACGAAAGAGGGGAGAGGGAAAGGGGAGGAGGGGGGAGTTTGGATATAGTGAAGGGATACGGAAGAGGGGAGGTAAAAATGAGTTAGGATATAGCGAAAGGGTAAGGACGAGATAAAACAGGATATAACGAAGGGGTAGAGGAAAGGGGAGAGAGAGGGATCAAGGGTCTGGCAAAAGGATAAGGAAGAGGGGGGAGAATAGGGAGCAAGGATATACCGAAAGGATAGAGATGAGGAGAGAGAGGGGAGTTTAGGATAAGGAAGAGGGGAAAAAGAATAGATCAAAGAGAAGGTAAGAGAAAGAAGGGAAAGTGGACATAAGAGAAGAAAGAAGGATAAAGTGATGGACGGAGGGAGACAGAGGAGTGAAAGTGAGAAAAGAGGTATTGGAGATAGAGAAAGAGAAAGAAAGAGCAAGAGCGAGAGAGAGAGAGAGAGAGAGAGAGAGAGAGAGAGAGAGAGAGAGAGAGAGAGAGAGAGAGAGAGAGAGAGAGAGAGAGAGAGAGAGGATGGAGAGAAGGTATAAAAAATAGAGGACGAAAAATGGATATGAAAGGGATTAATAGGGAGAGGGAAAGAGAAAGGGTCGGGGGAAATGACAGAGAAAGGGAAAAGAAAAGGTAGAGGGAGAGAGGGATAGAAAATAGGAGATAAGGAGAGGGAAAAATAGACAAAAAGGGAGACATGCAACTGAATACAAATCCTTCTCTCTCTCCCTCTCACCCTCTCTCCCTCTCTCACCCTCACCCACCCTCACCCTCCACCTGCACCCCCCCCCCACCCCATCTAACCCCTCCCCCTTCCATTAGTCAGCGCTCAGCAATCGAGCGTGAAGGAGCGTGGAAGCAGGTGAAAGTTCAAGGTCTAATTCCAGTCCCTCTCCCGCGACGGAACTGTCTCCCGTGTCTTCCTTTATCGTGACCTTAATCAGGTC
>BOPN01000056.1:530392-532892 GCA_017312705.2 Penaeus japonicus
ATGAATGCGAGGTTCTCTTACCCTTCCTTCCCTCTCTCTTTCTTTCTTTCTCTCTCTCTCTCTCTCTCTCTCTCTCTCTCTCTCTCTCTCTCTCTCTTCTTTTCTTTCCCTTTCTTCAACTTTTTTTTCTGCTCTCCTTGTTTCTGTCTGTCTGTCTGTCCGTCTATCTGTCTGTTTGTCTGTCTTTCTGTCTTTGTCTGTCTGTCTGTCTAACTGCTTGGCTGCCTGCCTGTCTGCCTGCCTGCCTGCCTGTCTGTCTGTCTGTCTGTCTGTCTGTCTGTTTGTCTGTCTGTCTACATGCCTGCTTGTGTGTCTGCCAGGCAGGCCTTCTGACAGTTAAAAAAAAAAAAAAACATCAGCATATATAAGTATGCATGTATATGTATGTATACATACATATATATATATATATATATATATATATATATATATATATATATATATATATATATATATATATATATATATATGTGTGTGTGTGTGTGTGTGTGTGTGTGTGTGTGTGTGTGTGTGTGTGTGTGTGTGTGTGTGTGTGTGTAGACAGACAAAGATAGATATATGCATTTATCTTTGATTTCTTTTATATCTTTCCTTTATTCACGTTCAAACTTTCTTTTTGTTCTCCCTTCCTTCTCTTTCTCCATTTCCTCTCTTCCATTTCCACTCTTTGGTATTTTAAGCCGCATTCTTCATCATATTCATGTCATTCTCTTCCTTCCTTTCCCTCTCTCCTCCTCGTTCTTTCCTTCTATAAATCCTTCTCATTCCTTTCTATCTATTTCTTTCTTTTTTTATGTTCCCTCTTCGTTCTTTTTCTAGTTTTGTTCTCTATCCCTTTCCTTCATCGCTTTTCCTTCTTCACCCTTCTGCATTCTTCCTTATTTCTTTTTCACCTCTTCTTCTTTGTTCTCGATTCTCATTCCTTCCCTTTGTTCTCTCGAACTTTCTCTTTCTCTTTCCCTTTCTCGTCCTCCTTCTCTTTCTCTTTCTTTCTCTCTCTCTGCTATTATTCTTTCCTTCATTCTATCCTTCTTTATGCTATTTCGTCTTTCCTTTCTCTCCTACTACACGCCTACTAAATCTTTCTTCTCCATCCTCTCTCCTCCATCATTCTCTTTATAACTCACTTCTTTCTTCTCCTCCTTTTTCATCGATCTCCTTCTCCTTTTCTTTCTCTATTTCCACCATTCCTTTCATCCTTTTCTTTCTCTCCCCTTTCCTCCTCCTACGTCTCCCATCTCCATTCCTACCTTCCACCCTTTTCTCCCTAGCATTCACTCCTTTTCTTCCCCCATCCCTTACATCCTCTTCCCCTGTTCCTCCCTTCCACCTTTTAATTTCTCTCTCTTTTTCTCCGCTTTCATCCTTCTTTTCCATCATCATCATCATCACTACCTCCTCTTTTTTTTCTTCTTCTTCTTCTTCTTTCTCTTCATCTTGCTTCTTCTATTTCTTCGTATTATTTTTCTTCTTCTCCTTCTCCTCCTCCTCTTCGTTTTCTTCTTTTCTCTTCCTCCTCCCCTCTCTTTTTATTATCATTTTCATTCTCGTTTTCCTCCTCCTCCTCTTTCCTCTCTTCTTTCTCTTCCTCCTCCCCACTCTTTTTATTCTCCATCTCCTCCTCTTTCCTCTCTTCTTTCTCTTCCTCCTCCCCTCTCTTTTTATTATCCTTCTCCTCCTCCTCCTCCTCTTTCCTCCCTTCTTTCTCTCCCTCCTCCCCACTCTTTTTATTCTCCTTCTCCTTTTCCCCCTCCTCTTTCCTCCCTTCTTTCTCTTCCTCCTCCCCACTCTCTTTTATTCTCCTTCTCCTTCTCATTTTCCTCTCTTATTTCTCTTCCTCTATCCCACTCTTTTTATTCTCCTTCTCCTCCTTTTCCTCCTCCTTTTTCGTCTTTCCTCTCTTCTTTCTCTTCCTCCTCCCCACTCTTTTTATTCTCCTTCTCCTCTTCCCTCCCTTCTTTCTCTTCCTCCTCCCCACTCGTTTTATTTTCCTTCTCCTCCTCCTTCTCCTTTTCCTCTTCCACTCCTTCTCCTCCTTCTCCTCATCCTCCTCATCCTCCCGTCCTCGCTCCCTTCCTCCTCCTCCTTCCTTCCTAACTCCCTTCCTTTTCCTCTTCCTCCTCCTTCTCCTCGCATCTCGCCCGGAGAGAGATATCGCGTCTTAAAAGCTAACTTACGTCAGGCCATTTGCCTTTAGAGCCGTGTTACGACAAGACACATGACGCAGACGTAACGGTTACGCTTGGGAGATGTTTCACTGTTATTCCTTGCCTATCTCTCGCCTTTTTTTTTTTTTTTCATACCTGATGTTGTACCTGTCCCGTCGTGTGTGTTTTTTTCTTTCTGTTTCTTTCTCTTTTTCCTTGTCTTTCATCTTATCTCTCTCTCGCTCTATCTATCTACTTATTTCTCTATTTATCTTTCCATTTCTCTATCTCTCTCTCTCTCTCTCTCTCTCTCTCTCTCTCTGTATCTGTATCTGTATCTGTATCTGTATCTG
>BOPN01000056.1:535392-537892 GCA_017312705.2 Penaeus japonicus
GAAAATGAGAGCGAAAGAGAAAGAATGAGAGCGAAAGAGAAAAAATGAGAGCGAAAGAGAGAGAATGACAACGAAAGAGAGAGAATGAGAGCGAAAGAGAGAGCAAATGAGAGCGAAAGAGAGAAAAAGACAACAAAAGTGAGAGAATGAGAGCGAAAGAGAGAGCAAATGAGAGCGAAAGAGAGAGAATGACAACAAAAGAGAGAGTAAATGAGAGCGAAAGAGAGAGCAAATGAGAGCGAAAGAGAGAGAATGACAACAAAAGTGAGAGAATGAGAGCGAAAGAGAGAGCAAATGAGAGAAACGGAGCCATGAGTCAGCGAGAGAACGGCCTGTCTCAAGCCCCACTCACGACGACGAATCACGAGAGAAAGGGACTATTACACAAATTGCTCAACATTATGTATGCCTTATAATGTATGCAAATATCCTGAACCTCATTGGTATGCCGGACGTTGGCTGTCGGGGATGGCGGTCGGCATGAGGGGGGGACATTACTCTTTGCGTCTCTTTTCATCCCGTCGAGACACATTTCCTTATGGTGAACTGGCGAGGGACTGACAAACATACATCCATCTTTAAAGACGAACTCAAAAACTTTTTTTTTTTTTTTTTTTTTTTTTTTTTTTTTTTTTAATCTAACAAACCTCAGACAAACATTTACATAATGCTGTATACTCCTGTAGCGCGCGTGTTGGTATCCTTAGGACCTCAAAGATGCATAAAAAAGACAAAAAAAAAAAAATAATAATAATAATAAAAAAAAGACACAAGCAAGGGGGGGAAAATAAAAAACACTGCATTTTCCTCGAGACAGTTAAGTGGGTCTGAGACGGAGGGAGGAGGTGCCCTTAGGCTCACTTGCAGGATGGCATTACGGACTCTCGCTGTAATGAAACGGGAGCTGGGGATGAGTGCCTGCTTGAAAACTCCTCAAACTCCTTCACACTTAATTTATAATTTCGTGGCGTCATCATCCATGCTTTGAAGAAACCGCCTCCAGAAAATATGTTCTGTGCCTTTTTTTTATGGAATGCAAAGATTCATTATATATATATATATATATATATATATATATATATATATATATATATATATATATATATATATATATATATATATATATATATATTTTTTTTTTTTTTTTTTTTTTTTTTTTTTTCTCTCTCTCTTTTTTCTTTCCATGAAATCTTCCAAACAGCATCTTTAAACCGACTTCCACAATATATACACTAAGATGAATCTTAGAAATCTCACAAACTCCAAGGATATGCCCTCCCTCCCTCTCTCCTTTCCTCCTTTCCTCTCCCATCCCTACCGATATCCTCCCTTCTTCCTTTCTCTCTCCCTTCCCCCTCCTCCATCTCCTCTCCCCTCCCTCTCCCCATCCTCTCTTTCTCTTCCTCTTCCTCCTCATCCCTCCCATCTTCCCTCTCCCCCTCCCTCCCTCTCCCTCTCCATCCCTCCTACCCTCCCCCTCCCTCCCATCTTCCCTTCCTCCCATCCTCCCTCCCTCTCTCTCTTTCCCCCTCCCTCTCTCCCTTTCCCTCTCCCTCCCATCCTCCCTCACCCCCCTCCCTCCCTCCCTCCCACCCACCATCGCTCTCAGAAGGAAAAAAACAAAAAACAAATACAGACACATCAGCAGAACGACCAACTTGGAACGACTGAAACGACTATGTAAAATATTACTCCTTTCTTTCTTCGATGCCTCCTTCCCGTTCGCAAATTCCTCTCTTAAATAGGCAGAAGGAAAGAACAAATGAATGGGGTTCTCTTCTCCCATTCTCTCTCTCTCTCTCTCTCTCCTCTCTCTCTCTCTCTCTCTCTCTCTCTCTCTCTCTCTCTATTTATTCTCCTTCCCTTTCTTTAACATTTTTTTCTGATCTCCTTGTCTCTGTCTGTCTATCTATCTATCTATCTGTCCGTCTGTCTGTCTTTCTGTCTTTGTCTGTTTGTCTGTCTGTCTGTCTGCCTGTCTCTCTGTCTGTCTGTCTGTCTGTCTGTCTGTCTGCCTGTCTCTCTGTCTACCAGCCTGCTTGCCTGTCTGCCAGGCAGGCCTTCTGACAGTTCATGAGTTTAATTACGTCTCTAAAACTACATAGGCATATATAAGTGTGTGTGTGTGTGTGTGTGTGTGTGTGTGTGTGTGTGTGTGTGTGTGTGTGTGTGTGTGTGTGTGTGTGTGTGTGTGTGTGTGTGTGTGTGTAGACAGACAAAGATAGATATATGCATTTATCTTTGATTTCTTTTATATCTTTCCTTTATTCACGTTCAGACTTTCTTTTTTATTTCTCCCTTCCTTCTCTTTTCATTCCTCTCTTCCATTTCTCTTTTGATGGCCCTAAGCCGCATTCTTCATCATATTCATGTCATTCTCTTCCTTCCTTTCCCTCTCTCCTCCTCGTCCTTTCCTTCTATAAATCTTTCTCGTTCCTTTCTATCTATTTCTTTATTTCTTTTTTTTTCCCTCTTCGTTCTTTTTCTAGTTTTGTCCTCT
>BOPN01000056.1:542892-552892 GCA_017312705.2 Penaeus japonicus
TAGATAGACAGAGATGGATAACTATGTGGATAGAAGGATGGGTAAAGAGGTGGGTATTGAGTGATCGGTCGTGGATATTGTGGATTAGTTTACAGTAGGAGAGTCATTTACACTTTCATTTACACGGTCTTGTCTTGAACATGTTTCTCTACCGGTCTATTTTTTTTTCTTTTTATGTCTTCTCTTTCTCCCTCTCATTGTACTACTCTTCCATCCATCGCTCTCTCTCTCGTTATCACTCACTCCTCCTCTCTCTGCCTTGCTCTTTCTCTCTAACTCTTTCCCGTATTACTCTTTTTTTCCCACTCTTTCTCGTCGTCAATCTCCCCTATTTCTCTCTCTTTTTGCCCTTCGTTCTTTATCTCTTTGCCTTACTCTTACTCTTACTCGTACTATCTCTATCTCTCTCTCTCTCTCTAAAAACTCTATCTCCTTTTCCTTCTCTTTCTCTCTCCCTCTCCCTCACAGCTTCCCACTTCCATTTCCTCTTTCCCTCTCTCCCTCACTTCGTCACAGCTTCCTCTTCTATACACCTGCAAAGCTTAACTCCCTCCCCCTCCTCCAGCCCTCCCCTCACCCCCTCCACCTCTTCCTTCCCCCTCCTCCAGCACACATCCCCCACCCCTTTCCCCCTCCTCCAGTCCATCTCTCCACCCCTCTCCCTCCTCCTCCTCCAGCCCATCCCTCCACCCCCTTCCCCCTCTCCCAGCCTTTCCCCCCACCCTCTCCCTCCCCCTCCTCCAGTTTTCCCCCCACCCCCTCCTCTAGCCCATCCCCTTCCCCCACCCCCTCCCTCCCCCTCTTCCAGCCTTTCCCCTCCTCCACCCCCTTCCCCTCCTCTAGCCCATACCCCCCACCCCTCTCCCTCCCCCTCCACCACTTTTCCCCCCACCCCCTCCTTCCCCCATCTCCCCCCTCTCCGCTTGCTGCTTTCTCCCCCAACGTCTTGAAGATGCCAGATCGTGCGAGTCATCCTAGCCGGGGCAAGATTATTCTTTCCATTGCAACATTTCCTCTCTCTCTCTCTCTCTCTCTCTCTCTCTCTCTCTCTCTCTCTCTCTCTCTCTCTCTCGCTCTCTCTCTCTCTCTCTCTCTCTCTCTCTCTCTCTCTTTCTTTCTTCTTCTTCTTCGTCTTCTTCTTCTTCTTCTCGATCTTTTCTTCCTCTTCTTCTTCTTCTTCTCCTTCGTCTTCTCCTTCTTCTTCTTCTTCGTCTTCTTCTTCTTCTCGATCTTTTCTTCCTCTTCGTCTTCTCCTTCTTCTTCTTCTTCTTCTTCTTCTTCTTCTTCTTTTTCTTCTTCCTTTCCTCAGATCTTCATCACGTCAAACGGGAGCTTCGACGTCGCCGCTACACAACCCTGAAACAGACATGAGTAAAACAACGTCGAGTAAAGGTGCCCTCAGGTCAAGGGTGGGGCGGGGGTGGTATGGAAAAGGTCACGGGAGGAGGAGGGGGTGGGGAGAGGGTAGGAGGTAAAAGGAGGAGGGAGGGGGGGAGGAGGTCAAAGGTCAAAGGAGAGGAGTTGGTGGTATGCGGAGGAGGGGAAACACCCTCGTCTGCGATTATATCCAGGTTGTAATATATCTCCTCCGATTTCCCTGTTCTGTTATATTCTTTTCTGTTTTGGTTCCTTTTGCGAGTGTGTTTTTTTTTTGTTTTGTTTTTTGCTTTCTGAATCGAGAGATTTATGAGTTGGATTATGGAATCGAGTTATTTACTAAGAGAGACCGAAATGACATATGTAGCGTTCTTAAAAAAGGAAGATAGATGCGTTTTACTAGAAAGGTTTTCCTTGCTGTTTTAGAAGCATTAGTGGTTGAACTAGTATGAAAAAAGAGGGGAAGGAATGTGTAATAGTAATAAATAAAGAAGGAAAATAATAAAAGGAGGAAGTAGAAAGATGACGACGAAATCAAATCACTAACAGAATCATCGCTGTAATAATAATAATTACGATAAGAACACGTTATTATGAAATTGATGGGTGGCCTGGAGGAACACAATTTTAGGGTTGTCGACTGGGCCTCCCCCCCCCATCTCTCGTCTAAAAGCCTATAGACGCCCACTTACCTTCCCTCCACCCTCCCCCACCCTCTACACTCTAATACCCCCTCCCCCCGCCCCCATTCCCTCAGCCGGAAAGCCCATATAGTGCCCACTTACCTCCCCTCCACCCTCCCACCTACTCTCCCTCCCTCCCCCCCTACCTCCCTCCCTGCCTCCACCCTCTACCTTACTCTCCCTCCCTCCCTCACTCACTCACTCCCTCCCTGCCTTCACCCTCTACCTTACTCTCCCTCTGTCCCTCCCTCCCTGTCTCCACCCTCCAGCTTGCTGCTTTCTCCCCCAACGTCTTGAAGATGCCAGATCGTGCGAGTCATCCTAGCCGGAGCAAGATTATTCTTTCCATTGCAACATTTCCTCTCGTTTTTTTTTCCAATTGCAATATTTATTTTTTTGATTTTCTTGAATTATGGGATGGGAACAAATTGAAAAGAATGATATTTACTTGTTTAATTCTATAGTAAGGTCGTTCTTTTCCTGTCAATAATTCCTCTTTCGTTTTTCACCTTTAATGGAGGACGTTAGTACATTGCAACAAAAGCTCACTGACAAGAATTCACTCTGACGTTGCAGAGGAAAGAGTCAAATGCAACATTATCAACATTCTTTTTTTCCCACTTTTTCCACTCCTCTCCTCAATCTTCTCCTCCTTTCTCTCCCCTTTCGCTTGTCTCCTTTGAAGAGCTATCCTTTTCTTCTTCCTTCTACCTCTTCTTCTTCCTTCTTCCTATTCTTCCTTCTTCCTCTTCTCCTTCCTTCTTCCTCTTCTCCTGCCTCCGATTTTCCTATCCTTTCCCCTATCCTCCGGATTTCTTCTCCCCCTTCCTCCCCTCCTTCCTTTTTCTCTCTCTCCCTTCTCCCCAATCCTCGAAGTTTCTCCTCCAAAAAGGGGAAAAAGAAGGACAAGGAAAGAAAAAACAAAAGATATTAGATAAGATTAGATACTCTAATCTCGGATGAGGATATATATAAATGAGCTAAAAGAGATTAGAAAATAAAAATATAAAAAAAGGTATAAAGATAAAAAATGGTTAAAGATAATGATGAATATTGATAAGGAAAAGATAAAAAAAGAATAATGATAAAATATCTTATCTTAAATCTCTATCGTCCATTTATTTTTTCCCTCTCTTCCTTCTCTCCCTCCTTACTTCCTTTCTTTCTTCTTTCCCTCCTTCCACCTCTCCTTCCAGCTTTCATTCCTTCCCTTCTCATTTCCTTCCATCCCTCCCTCCCTTTCTTTCTTAATTCATTCCATCCATCCTTCCGTCCTTCCCTATTTCCTTCCTTCCAGTCATCCTTCCCTTCTTTCTTCCTTCGACCTCTCTCACCTCTCGTGCTTCCTCTCCCTCTCTCTCCCTCCCTCGCACCTTCTTTCCTTTCATCCTTCCTCCTGCTTCCCTTCCATCTCTCCCTCCACCCATCCCTCCCTTACTTCCTTCTCTCCCTCCCTCTCTCCCTCCTTGCTTTCCTCCTCCCTCCTTCCCCTCTCTTTCCCTCCCTCCCTCCTTCCTTCCCTCCCTCCCTCCCTCCTTCCCACCCTCTTTCCTTCCTTCTCAATTCTCCTTTCTCTCTCTCTCTCTCTCCCACTCTTATTCCCCAATTCCCCTTTTCTGTTCATCCTCGTTGTTCCATTGTCCTCTATCCAGGTATTGTTCCCGTGTTGGTATCATTGTTTCCCGGTATTGGCACTCCGATCCCGTCGGGTTGGCAACACGGTTCTCCCTCCCGTTAGTGCCGCTGTGCCATGCCCTTTGTGTCGAGCTTTACATGTTTTTCCCTGGCAAGTCTCCGTTGCCATTGTTCTATATGTCTGTATAATCACCGCAGTACTGATGACGATGGCGGTTGCATGCACACTTGCAGGAAATAATTCAATCTCTTTGGTATTATTTTTAAGGGATGCTTGCCTCTTGTCTCCTGAGTTGGTATAGTCTTTATTAAACGATATTATTTTTTCGTTCTTCTATTTTTTTTTGTACGCTTCAATGTTCGCGGTATATCCAGGGATAATGTTTTCGTGTTGGTTTCCATTGTTCTTTGTACATTTCCCTTAGTCGATACTCCGTCACATGTGCAGAATCATTGTGCTGTGTTCTCTCTCTTTTGTACATTGCGTGTTTTAAAGTTCTGGTGTCCTTCTGTCTTTCTTTCCACCCGACGCGCGTCTAAATAATACGGACCAATAACGAGGGAAACAGAACGAATAATTAGAAGGAAATAATAAAAAAAAGGGGGGGGGGGATTCATGTTGTTGTTTTTAGAGAAGAAGTTTTCACAAGTTCTCTTAAAAACTTCACCGAAGTCTAGGAGATTCTCTCTTAACTTTTTTTTTGAGAGGGGGGGTAAGGGGGTAAGGGGGTAGTCGCGTGCTTTCACAGTATCTCGAAGACAAAAAAAAAAAAAAAAAAAAAAAAAAATTCGAAACTCTCGCAGAATTCCACAATGTCTCGCGGATTCTCGCCTGTTCCGTTCCGTTCCGCTCCCCTCCCCTCCCCCCTCCCGCCTCCCCCCCTCCCCTCCTACGACGTTCCGTCATATCGCCGCCGGTTTCACGCGGAGGATATGATCAATATGAGAAGCCCGTGTGGTGTGTGTGGCGTCGACATCAAAGATTCTCATGAAAGAATCAACGAGTGCAACAGACACTTTCCCTTTGCTTTTAGAAACGCCGGACGAGATCGTAAACAAAGTCGCCGTCACGCCATCGTTATTGATATGCAATGCCCGGGGAAGTGTACGAGCTCTTCGACTCCCGGGAGAGTTCATTCATAATTGGGGATAAAGAGAGGAATCAAAAACACACATAATGAAGACGTGCTTTTTTTTCTCTCTGTCTTTCTGTCTGTCTCTGTCTCTGTCTCTCTCTCTCTCTCTCTCTCTCTCTCTCTCTCTCTCTCTCTCTCTCTCTCTCTTTCCTTTTTTGTGTGTGTATGTGTGTGTGTGTGTGTGTGTGTGTGTGTGTGTGTGTGTGTGTGTGTGTGTTGCATTTGAAGAGAGTAGGAGAAGGGATAACAAAACTCTTCCCCTTTTAGTTCATTCCTCTCTCCACCGAACACCATGGCCTTATCATAACAGCTCCTTCCGCGCAGGTAGTATCAGGTCCGCTAATATTCGCCTTTTCATGATAATGTAGAGATCAACCTTCGTAAAACAAAAAACAAAAAAACAAAAACAAAAAAAAATAGTGATTAGAAATCTTCGACAATCTTAGTACCGACAAGAAATACGCTGAGAGCAAGACGGAAGTCCCAATCAGATAGATGTAGGTCCTTCCGGTGTGACGAACCGCGTTTTGCCGTCAAGTGAAATGAGAGAAAAACTGTCGCGCAAACCTGGCGCCATAGCACACGGGTCTGTTCAGCTTTTCCAAGGAATTCTCCTGGACGCCTTCATTCCGAACGGAGGAGAAAGCGCCAGTGGCAATGGCAGGCAGTAAGGAGACCCAGGAGATTCGGCGAGGAAAGTGCGCTTGTTCGACCAGTAGGTTAGTCAGCGAGAATTGGTTGCGTAGGAAGAGAGAGAGAGAGAGAGAGAGAGAGAGAGAGAGAGAGAGAGAGACACTAACGTTTGGCGAAACAATTTCAAATACAGTTCTCCCCGATTGAAAAAAGGGTTAAGAATCTTGAAAGAATCTGGATACAATAAGGGTTTAGAAGAAGGGGGTTGGGGGGGGGGGATCCATTAACAAGGAGAACTTGTGCCAAACGTAACTATTAAGAATCTTCAAAGAATCTTGATGGTATAATGGTATGGATGTAACGATAAGGGGGGAGAAAATACTAGGAAAAAGAAAATTAACCAAAGGAATATGTGATAAAGAAAGAGACAGAAAACGGAATGAATAGACATGTAAAGGAGAGAAACGAAGATTAAAGAGAAGATAAATCACCGAAAAAAAAACAGAAGAAAGATGTAGGAATAAGATAACAAGAGAATTTGTCAAACAAAAAGAAAAAGAAACGGTTACGTAAGAGAATTAAAAAAATAAATAAAATAATAAATAAATAATTACGTAAGAGAATTAAAAAATAAATAAAATGATAAATAAATAAATAATTACGTAAGAGAATAAAAACTAATAAATAAAAGAATAAATAAATAAATAATCATACAAGAATAAGATAAAATAATATGAGAGTAAAAGGCTTGATTTTTATTTTTTTCGACGCAATTTCCATCATCTAAAATCAGAATGAAAAACACGGTATTATTATTCCTTAACAAAGACCTTTCCCCACCCCTCCTCATCCCTCCCCTCCCCTTCCGACTCCTACCCCTTATCCTCTCCCTCCAATTTCCTCTTCCCCTTCCCCTCTCCCCCCTCCCTCTCCCCCTACTCCCCTCTCCCTCCCCTTCTCCCTCCCTCTTCCCCTCCCCTACATACCTCTCCCTCCCCTACCTAACTCTCCCTCCCCCTACTCACCTCTCCCTCCCCCTACTCACCCCTCCCTCTCCCCTTCTCCCTCCCCCTCCCAGCGCACGACGTGTCCTATTAGCAGCTAGAACAAAATGTTTAGAATCAATCAGAAAATTTATTTGGACATCAAATATATACTTTCCCAATATTTTTTTTTTTCTTTTTTTTTTTTGAGGGGTAGGGGGTGGGATGGGTGTGCAAGGGAGGGGGGTTGAGGGGGGTGGGGGGGGATGGAATAGAGAGGATGCTGTTTACGAGAGAAAAAAGTGTTGATATATTTGAGTTTTGGTTCATTTGTTCAGATAATGAACACGAGGCGTCCTTCAAAAATTCTGCAAACATATATATATATTTTTTTTTCAATAAATAATTACGATGGCATCACAGCTTCGATATATACCAATATGCAATTTATTTTGGTAAAACAAATATTTTCCATGTTTATCAGAAGTGTATGTAGTGTACCTTTGTTTCCGTATTAGAGACAAAAATCGTATTAAATGCAATTAAAATATTTTTTCCTCCACAAATGCTCTAAAACATAAATCTCAGAAGATGAAGCGTCGTTTTAAATCAAATCGACTGAACTCAACCCTAATCTAATTCTACCAATTTAGAGTTAACTCAGCTTGACTAATTCCGGCTTGTATTAATTTTCTGTGAAACCCTATGGAACCCGAGATAACAGTAAGGGATTCACACGCACACACAGACACACGCATGCAAATTCGTTCTCTCTCTCTGTGTCTCTAGCTGTCTCTGTCTCTTTTTTTTCTCTTTCTCTTTCTCTTTTTCTTTCTCTCTCTCCATCTCTCTCTCTCTCTCTCTCTCTCTCTCTCTCTCTCTCTCTCTCTCTCTCTTTCTCTCTCTTTCTCTTTCTCTCTCTTTCTCATTCTCTCTCTTTTTCTCTCTCTCTTTCTCATTCTCTCTTTCTCATTCTCTCTCTCTTTCTCTCTCTCTCTTCCTCTTTCTCCTTTTCATTCTCTTTCACTTTCTCTTTCTCTCTCTCTCACTCACACATACCTATTCCCGTTGAAAACCTGCAACATCTTCAACCCAAGTCAATGGCAACCATATAGATCCAAGTCCCAGAGGAACGACGACCTGTTCTGAATGAAGGATTTCTCTCTCTCTCTCTCTCTCTCTCTCTCTCTCTCTCTCTCTCTCTCTCTCTCTCTCTCTCTCTCCTTTTTGTCAATTGATATATTTTTGTTTTGTTTTGTTTTGAGGTATGAGGAAGAGTTTAGAAGATTGAAGACGCGAGGTGTTTCCAGATTACCGCTTTGAACCGGACGAAGTTTTCGCGGTAGCAAGGGCAGGGGTAGGGAGAAAGGTGGAGGGGATAGGGGATATGGGGGACGGGGAGAGAGAGAGATAGAGAGAGGGAGTCTCCCCGCCACTCTCCTCTCTCCTTCTCCCCTCGCTCTGCTTACCTCCCTGGCGCCGCTCTCTCTCGCTCTCTCTCTCTCTCTCTCTCTCTCTCTCTCTCTCTCTCTCTCTCTCTCTCTCTCTCTCTCTTTCTCTCACTCATCCACTCATTCACTCATTCACTCACTCTCATACTCTCTTCCTCCTCCCCCCTCTCTCTCTGTCGTTCTTGTTCTCGTTCTCTCTCTCTGTCGTTCTTGTTCTCGTTCTCTCTCTCTCTCTGTCTTTCTCTCTCTCTCTCTCTCTCTCTCTCTCTCTCTCTCTCTCTCTCTCTCTCTCTCTCTCTCTCTCTCTCTCTCTCCCATTCGATTACTCTTCCTCTCATCCTCCTTCCCCACCCCCTCCCCCTCCCCCTCCTTTTCTCTTGAGTGTTCGAGAGGAAGAAATCTGAATGGAGAGAGATAGTGAACAGGGGGTAGAGAGGGAGAAGAGGAGGGGGACAGGGGGTAAGGGGAGGGAGGAATAAGTATCGAGAGGCTAGGAAGAGGAGAGATGGGATAGGGGGAGAGAGGGTAGAGGAGGAGGAGGAGGAGGAGGAGGAGGAGGAATAAGTATCGAGAGGCTAGGAAGAGGAGAGATGGGATAGGGGGAGAGAGGGTAGAGGAGGAGGAGGAGAGAGGGTAGAGGAGGAGGAGGAAAGGAGGAGGAGGAGGGGAGGAGGGGAAGAGGAGAGGAGGAGGAGGAGGAGGAGGAGGAGGAGGAGGAAGACCGAGAGGAAGGAAGTGGGTACTCGACAGTCGAAAGGAGGAAGGGTACGGGATGAGTGAATGGCTTGGGCGGGCGGGCGGGGGGGGGAGGTTGATGAAGAAGTTGGCGATGGTGAAGAAAGAGGAGAAGGAAGGGGGGAGAGGAGGAGAATGAGAAGAAGAGGAAATAGGAGCAGAAAAAGGGAGAAGCGGGGAAAGGAGGAAGAAGGCAGTGCGAACGAAAGAAGGAAGAAATAGGAATAAGAAGTGGAAGGAGAAGAAAGATCTGATGGATCATGAAGAAAAGAAAATGAGAAATAACAAACACGAAGAGACTAAAGACGGAAATAATGAACACGAGAAGAATAAAGACGGAAATAACGAACACGAAGAGGAGAAGGAAGGAAGTGGAGGCCAAGGACAAAAATAGAATGTAGGGATAGAACAAAGAATGCGGAAAAGGGGGAAAAAATACGAGACAATTAAACATACAAACAAACAAACAAAAAAAAAAACGCCGACAAAATCTAATACAAAATAATAATAAAAAAAGATACGAAAATAAAATAAAGATACCCACAGAAACTAAAAACTAAAAAAAAAAAAAAAAAAAAAAAAAAAAAAAAAAAAAAAAAAAAAAAAAAAAAAAAAAAAAAAAAAGTTAAATAATTTAGAAAAAAAAAACAGAAAAAAAAACGGAAAAGATACGCGCTTCCTCTAAACCTCTCGAGGAACGTCATCCTGTTTACGTTGGCGCGGTGGAGTAAGACCGGAGTAGCGTTAAAGACGAGGGGAAAATCCGTCCCTGTTCAATCGGGAAGAACACTCGTGTCCTCCTCTTAATCGGCGACATTCTGATGGCAATTTGGGATTACGGGGGGTAGTAGGGGAAGGGAGGGGAGATGAAGGGGAGGGGAAGGGAGGGGAGAGGGTAGATGAAGGGGAAGGGGGGAGGAGAGGGGTAGGGGTAGGGAGGGGAGAGGGGAGGGGGAGGGGTTGGAGGAGAGGGGTAGGGGAAGGGAGGAGGAGAGGGGGGAGGAGGGGTTGGAGGAGAGGGGTAGGGGAAGGGAGGAGGAGAGGGGGGAGGAGAGGGGAGGAGGAGAGGGGAGGGAAGGGAGGGGAGAGGGAGATGAAGGGGAGGAGGAGAGGGGTAGGGGAGGAGAGGGGAGGGAGGAGGGAGGAGGGAGGGAGGAGGAGGGAGGGAGGAGGGGGGAGGGGAGGGGAGGAGGGAGAGGGAGGGGAGGAGGGGAGGGGGAGAGGAGAAAGGAGGGGAAGGGAGGGGAGATGAAGGGGAAGGGAGGGGGAGATGAAGGGGAGGGGAGGAGGAGAGGGGTAGGGGAGGAGAGGAGAGGGGAGGGGAGAAGAAGGGTAGGGGAGGAGGAGAGGAGAGGGGAGGGGAGAAA
>BOPN01000056.1:557892-560392 GCA_017312705.2 Penaeus japonicus
TTAAAACCGACACACTGCAAGAAAAAACCCACAACCAAAACAACTCCCAATCTATCCCTCGCCAAGACACCCCATCCCCCCCCACCCCGAAAAACAAAAACCCTCATCCCGCCACACTTTCTCCCCCTCTACCCTCAGCAGGCCCCAAGTCTCAGCCTCAAGTCTCTAGCACCGGGAAAACCTCAAGTTTCTTTAGCTTAGGGGGCCCCAACAGCGCCGGCGCACTGACGGTGTGTTTACGTTGGATACGAGCGTATTTATGGTTGCGCTGTGTTTGTGGACGCGGCGCCGAGATCTTCTGGAGGGGATACGCATCTACTCGCACTTTTTATGGTGTTTTCTTTCTACCTAAAAGAGAGGAGTGGAGCCGCAGAAGAGATATTTATATTTATTTATATTAGGTTGGTCTGAATATGTGAAGATGCTATAGGATTATCCGGTTAGAGAGAGGGAGAGGAGAGGATGAGGATGGGGAGGAGGAGGATGGGGAGGTGGGGGAGGGGGAGGGGGAGGAGCTAGTGGTGGTGGTGGAGGATGTTGATGTGGAGGTGGAGGAGGTGGGGGAGGAGGAGGAGGAGGAGCTAGCGGTGGTGGTGGTGGAGGATGTGGAGGTGGAGGAGGAGAGAGAAGGGGATGAGGAGGAGGATGTGGAGGTGGAGGTGGAGGAGGAGGATGTGGTGGTGATAGAGGAGGAAGTGGAGGAGGAGGAGGAGGAGGAGGAGGATGTGGAGGTGGAGGTGGAGGAGGATGAGGAGGAGGACCTAGTGGTGGTGGAGGAGGGGGAGGAGGAGCTAGTGGTAGTGGTGGTGGAGGATGTGGAGGTGGAGGAGAAGGAGGAGGAGGAGGAAAAAGTAGAAGAAACAATAGAAGTAGTAGAAGAAGTAGTAGAAGAAGTAGTAGTAGTAGTAGAAGAAGAAGAAGAAGAAGAAGAAGGAAAAGAAGAAGTAGAAGAAGTAGAAGAAGTAGTAGAAATAGAAGTAGAAGAAGGAGAAGAGGAATAATAATAATAAGAAGAAGAAGAATAGGAAGAAGAAGAGACTGAAGAAAAGGAGGAGGAGTGAGAAGGGGAGGGGGAGGAGAAAGTGGAGGAGATAAGAAAGAGGGGAAAAAAGAAGAGGAAGAGGGAGATAAGAAAGGGGAAGAGGAATAAGGATAAGGAGAAGGAGGAAGAGTTAACATGGAGGAGGAACAAGCAGAAGTATAAAAGGAAGAGGGAGAAGACGAGGAGAAAGACGAAGAAGAGGAAGGCAAGGATGAATAACATCTAAAAGAAGAGAAAATGAATGAAACACATGAATGACCCTCGAATACGATCACCAACATCAACTGTATTGCAATATATCCAATTATTCACTTATTGCAATGCCGTATTTACTGCAACATCGTGGTGTTAGTTACTGACTTGGTGTTATCTCCTTCTATTGATCTCCAGTTGCATGCACGAACACAAGCGCCCATAGTTAACACCCACGCACGTACACGTACACGGCACGGCACGTACATTAAGTCATGCACGGGAAATTACGTCCTTAAGTGAAGCAACTGTTCGGCATTCTTACTTGCTGACAGAAGCAACGAGAAAAAGAATGACACTTGCACAATACGGAGTAATTGTCACAATCTAAAGCTACAGCATCATATTCGTTAAGTGGTCGTTAAGTAAATAAGCCACGCCCCCCTCGTTGATTAAGCTCCGCCCACTGGTTCGAGATAGTTCCGAGTAGCTGAGGAAGTCGTGTATAGTAATGGTAATTATTTCGGAGATGAAATTCCATGGTGGTGGTTTAGGGTAATGAAAGATGAAGTTAAAACCATGACAATCATCATCGAAATTATATAAGCGATGTCATATAATTTCTCAACATAAATTCATCATTATTATTGTTATCATTATCATTATCATTATCATCTCGCAACATAAATTCATCATTATTATAGTTATCGTTATCATTATCATTATCATCTCGCAACATAAATTCATCACTATCATTGTTATCATTATTATTATCGTTATTATCATTATCACCATCATCTCTATATCATCATTATTATTATCATAATAATTATCCGTTTCATTATTATCATTATCAATATTTTTGTTGTTATTGTTGCTATAATTTTCATCATCCTTATCATCATAACTTTTACTCATTATGATTATCAATGCTTTATCACTATTTTTAATACTGTCATCATCATCATGATTATATTAACATCTATTCTACTAACACAAACTTAAGAAATAAAAAAAATAAAAAACAGACAAACACACAAATAAAAATAATAACAACTTTTAAAAAAATCTTCCCCCGCCCACACGCCGCCCATCGAGACTTCAATTAACGCAATGCCAAAAGCGAACTAACTTTTGAGCGGATGTTAATTTGGCGTTTGTAAACTTTTGCGGCGCTGGAGATCGACTCGGAGCGATGGGGGTTATGAGATTATACGGGGGGAGGGGGGGGAGGGGGGGAAGGAAAGGGGGAAGGAAGGAAGAAAG
>BOPN01000056.1:585392-590392 GCA_017312705.2 Penaeus japonicus
CCTAACCCTTCCCCTCCTCCACTTCATCCTCCTTCTCCTCCCTTTCCCTCTTCTCCCTCTTCCTCTCCCTCTCCCTCCCCCTCCTCCCCTCCTTCTCCCTTCCCCTCCTTCTCCCTCTCCCTCCTCCTCCCCCCCCCCTTTCTCCCTTTCCCTCCTCCTCTCCTCCCTCTCCCTCTCTATCTCCCTCTCCCTCTCCTTCTTTCCCTCTCTCCCTCCTACATTCCCCTTATCAGATAGGTCCCCCTTTCTCTCCCCTCTCCCGTCGCCCTCTGGCCTGGAGCCTCAATATTCAATTTCCGCGATGCTCCAAGGGCAGCCTTATCGCAACCCAGCGCCGGGCTCCTTATCAGTTAGTTGAAGCCCTTTCTCCCTACCCCTTCTCACCTGACCCTGCCCTTCTCTCTCTCTCTCTCTCTCTTTTCTCTTCTCTCTCTCTCTTCTCTCTTTCTTTTTTTCTCTCTCTCTCTTCTCTCTTTCTTTTTTTCTCTCTCTCTTTTTCTCTCTTCTCTTCTCTTCTCTTCTCTTCTCTTTCTCTCTCTCTCTCTCTCTCTCTCTCTTCTCTTCTCTTTCCCTCTCTCTCTTTGCTTTCCCTCTCTCTCTTTGCTTTCCCTCTCTTTCTTCGCTTTCCCTCTCTCTCTTCTTTTTCCCTCTCTCTCTTCTCTTTCTCTCTCTCTCTCCTCTCTTTTTCTCTCTCTCTTTTCTCTTTTTTTCTCTCTCTCTCTTTTCTATTTCTCTCTCTCTTCTCTTTCTCTTTCTCTCTCTCTCTCTTTTCTCTTTCTCTCTCTTCTCTTTCTTTATATACATACATCTATATATGTATGTATGTATGTATGTATGTATGTATGTATGCATATATATATAATATATCATATATAATATATAATATATAATATATAATATATATATATATATATATATATATATACACACAAATAAGATATATACACACATATATATACACACACACGTGAATTACAAAAAATACAATAACGTGCACACACAGTAAGAAAGAATTATAATCGTGACGTTTAGAACTTTTAATGGAAGTTCATCTTCGGACGCAGGAAATAAGAAAATAAAAATGTGTCCAAATGTTCTGCACATCTCCTGTAGTATATTTTTTATCATCAATTCACTGTATATATCATTACGTTACACAACTCTACGGGATATCACGCCTAATTTCAACTATCCCCCCCCCCATATAGTGCACTGAATGCAGTTGCAGAGATGTGAGCTTATTAGATATTCTACAATGCACTAGAGAGTACTTCCTTTGGAATGATTTCATATTGAAGCCATACTAGAGGTTAGTTTGGATAAGGCACATGATATCATTTTCTCTTAATATATAAACAAAGATGATAACTTACTATAGATTCAACAAAATCTTTTTATTATTTGTTGTAATATTTACACTAAATATCTCGATTTGACTTGTAAACAATGAGGCAAAGAAGTCTGATATTGTTCTTTATCATAATACTGATACTAATCTGAATAGCTCTACATGCTTGGCCTCTCCCTGTTATATCTCTATTTTGAGAGTGGAGGTAAATAAGTCTTCTATCCGGGAGGCATTACTTGAGTTCATCTATCTATAAAAAGGCCAGACACAGTTAAGAACTCGATTGATCTGGTAGACACAATTGACTGTCATTATTGAGGCGCCTAGCCACAGAAACTAGAACTTAGATTCAATTATAATTTAAAGTCAATCTGTCCCACCAATGTAGATTCCTGACATAAACTCGCAATGCATGACTTTAAGTAAATTAATGAAAGACATGGAAAACATAAAGGCTATCCTAAATCCAAAATGTGTTAGATAATAGCGTAATACAATACCATGATCACATACCAGGACTACCAAATCCTATGCTAAATTATAGACTGAACGAAACTAAATATCATGCGTCCTTAAAAAAAAACATGACATGAAGTAGGTCGCACTTGCGGTGTGCATGAAAGAACAATGAATAAAAAGAGAAGATGAGAATTCATGATTCTGCCGGCACTACATAACCTCGTAAGTGAGTCAGTAGCAGAATATCTTATGTGCTGAGGCTCACTGAGGCAAAGTGGTCTCCAGAAAGAGCTGTAGGCTATGTTGAAAGTGATAGCCGCATTAAGGTATATTATTCTGGGGAGAATTATCTTATGATAAGCTTTATGTGTAGATATCCGCACATGTGGATATCTTTCTGTGGACCGGGTTTGTTGGATATGGATCTTGAATTTGAGTTGACGGAATCTCACTAGTTGGAAATGATAAAGTAAATCATAGGAAGGGAGATCTGACCGACATCGTAAGCATTTATATGTATATATATGGTTAGATGCATGTCTGTGTGTGTGTGTGTGTGTACGTGTCCGTGTGCGTGTGCGTGTGCGTGTGAAGGTACATATGAATATTTATACGCTGCTTTAATGATTTACAGTTGAAGCATTAACATCAAAACTAACGTTTTCATAACTCAAACCAGACGGCAGTAACAATCAGAATCAGCCTTGGATACAGTTCCACGTCGACACTGTAACGGGGGTATCACACGAGCGCAAATATTCGTGTCCTTCCTATAATCTACAATATATTCTATTCACGTATTGCGTACTCCCTATCACACGATGCGCGAGAGATTCAATCTGTAAACGCATTTGTAAACAACAAGAATGCTGCTTGCTAACCCTGTCTGGGCGTGTCTAGAAGGGCTCCAAAAACATCTCTTTTTTAACATTATAGAATTCTTTTATCAAATAAATTTCTAAGCAGATTATTGGCTATAGATTTTTATTGTCCGGGAATAAAATATGCATGATTTAGACAAAGGTTGGAGCCCCTCTTTTAGTTCCTATAGACTACCGAATGAAAACAATAAGGCAAATAAGTCTGTGATATTGTTCTTTATCATAATAATGATATCAATTTGAATAGCTCTTCATGCTTGGTCGTTCCCTGTTTATAACTAATTATAGTTTCAACAAAATTTTTTTTTATATTTTTTGTAATATTTACACTTAAGATCTCGATTTGACTTGTAAACAATGAGTCAAAGAATTCTGTAATATTGTTCTTTATCATAATACTGATACTAATTTGAATAGCTCTACATGCTTAGTCTTTCCCTATTATAACTAATCATATTCTCATAAACAACATTCATTTTATTTATTGTAATATCAAAACCAAAGACCTCAATTTGACTTTTGTAAAAATAACAAATCAAATAGCTCGGGAGACATATTTTCGTAAACGCCCTAATCTGCACGAATTTGAAAATAGTAGACGGTATGCTCGTAGATTGTAGAAAATACACGAAAAAATACCCTTGTGTGATAGCCCCTTAACACAGCTCACAAGAAAATCCTTTAACAGTGTTCTTCGATTCCTTTTCATCACGACCCAGTTTACTTTAAAGTAAACAACAGGAATACCCTCACGACCCTAGTGATCAACTATCTATGTAAATCCGTAATATTTACGTACCGAACTGAAAACCTTATATAAATAGTTACTTTTAATTTATCTATCTATTCTATATCATGGTATATATTTACTTTCAGCATGAGACGCAGAGGGACTTTGAAGAACTAGTTTTAGGACATTATATTGCTGAAATGATTAAATACAGCCTTTCTGACTAACCAAGATATTTCTGGTGGGTCTTTGCGATTAACTTAACTCTTTTAGATATACTAGAATATATATATATATATATATATATATATATATATATATATATATACATACATACATACACACACACATACATACATACATACACACACACACACACACACACATACACATACACACACACACACACACACACACACACACACACACACACACACACACACATATATATATATATATATATAAACATACATAAATATATATAGGCCTAAGTTCCATATGATGTGACCTGCTACCAAAGGCAGCTGGCGCATTCCAAGCTCCCTCGCCCTAAGCCCAGCGCACACGGGGCAGCGTAACTCACATCACATCCAAACATCCGTCCCAGCCAAGCCAACTCCACTCCTCCGTTATCAAAGTTTCCCCATAAAGCTTTTCTCACACAACAGAGGTAACGCCAGCAATCCCTCGTTGGCCGCATGACGTCATGGACTCAGCCAGTGAAAAAAAAGAGGAGCGAGTGTGACGTGGCGGCACGTGATTGGCCCGCAGCCGACGCCGCCACAACGAGAGCGGTTGTGATCCGATGAGCTTCTGGGCGAGTTATGGCGGGATAAAGATATTTCAAAAGACTTCTATGAGCCCTACGTCCGCCGTTTTATTGACTCTTAACGCTATAAAGAAAGGGGACTACAAGCTTAAACAAAAAAAAGTAGTATCGACAAAACAACGTAAGAAGGAGCAAAATGACGAGGAAAATAGAATTGGCGGGAAAAAGTTCGAACGTCCCATTCGATTCACGATCCCTCCCCCCCCTCCCCCTACCACAAGAAACCCCGTCATCCCTAAAACGCAAAACCCACAAAACAAAACAAAGCAAACAAAAATAAATAAAGAAATAATAATAAATAAATAAATAAAAAATCAATTTTAAAAAATCCAACACGTTCGAATTTTCATCCTTCCGTTTATAACTCGAATCCCCTATCATTCCCGCTTCCTTTTCTCTCCTTTCTCCCGGAAGACATACGGACGGCGTTTCCCTGTCGTTTCCAGCTGTTAACCCCAGGCGGTGCTTAGGCCTTAATGACTCCCGTTTTCCGAATTTTCCTCGACTGAAGTGAACACGAGAATGTCATCTTTCGCCCCGCGTGGGTCGCCTTCCTTTTCTTGCTTTCGCCTTTCGTCTTTCATTACTTTTTCCATTTTAGCTTTTCTTGTTTTCGCCTTTCGTCTTTGCTGATTTTTTTCCATTTTAGCTTTTCTTGCTTTCGCCTTTCGTCTTTGCTGACTTTTTCCATTTTAGCTTTTCTTGTTTTCGCCTTTCCTCTTTGCTGATTTTTTTCCATTTTTGCTTTTGTTG
>BOPN01000056.1:610392-612892 GCA_017312705.2 Penaeus japonicus
CCTACACGTCCTTGGAAGGAGTCGCTGGACGGCACTGGCACTCGCAGGGCCTTGGCGACGCGGGATTTATCTTTGGTCAGGAAGGAGGGGAGGGGGGGGGGAGGGGGTATTCTGGTATTTTTCTATATAATTATCTATTTTATTCATTTATTCATTCATTCATCAATCTATTTATATATCTATTTCGTTCATTCATTTCTTATTTCTTATTATTTTTTTATCATTCATTTATCTATCTATTATATATCTATTAATGTATCCTCTAGTCTATTTATCAATTCATTCCCTTATCCATCTCTTTATTTATCCTCATCACCACCATCACCATCATTATTTAACAGATACTTCCTTTATTACAAAATATCCAAAAGACATGACCCCTCCATCATGAACAGACATGAATACAACCGCAACCACACCATAAAATAACAATACATTCTAAAATAAACCCACATCCCTCGTAGCTTTTATATTATAGCTTTTTTTTTATCCGAATCATCCAGCCTGGATACCATCCGCGTGATATCAAAATCCGCCGTTATATATAAATCAGTGCTTTGGCGTCGCAGGTTAATTAATGACATGGCAACTTCATCTAACTTCTCTCTGGGACCCGACGTGGTGGGATGTCAGATGAATAGCTGGGATGAAGGAGATGAGAGCAGGATTAATTTACTTCCTCTTATTGAGTCTGTTTATTGCACGCAACTGAGCTATGTGTCATGTACAAGCACGAGTGATTCCATGAGGGATGTTGCTATGTTTAGGTTAGTTGGGTTAGTTACACGACCTTACCTGGGTCTTATTATTAGTTATTTGAGGTTTCTAGTTTCGTCCTGGAGTTTTTATCTCATTTTTGGACATAGAAAAAGAAGATATGTTTCTCAATATGAATAAATAAAAAAAGCTAGTATGATTCCGCTCGCTATCTCATCTCATCTCGAAGTCGACTGATTTTCCAGGAAATCTCCATCAGATTTATTTTCCTTTTTTTTTTTTTTGCCAAACGAAAAGCAAAAAACACGAATAGTAAGGCGATTCGCCCAACTCGAATCTTACTTACGGTCTAATCAATGCGAGCGAGAGAGCGAATAAAAAATAAAAAGTGAGCGAAAGAACGAGAGAAAAAGAAAAGAGAAAAAAAACATACATTACCCAGCCCTTCTGCTTCTCGAATAACTCAAACGGATATGACTGAAGAGGATTGAAAAGGCAATGCCTCTTTTCTTTCCCTGTCATTTCGAGAATCTATCACCAACTTGCTGATAATCAGGGCATCTGCGTCAGCTTTTGTCATTTCAAAACCTCTGCTTATACAAAAAGGAAAGAAAAAAATGAAATAAAACAATAGAAAACGAGGCATTGACAGACACAGCGTGGGGGAGACTAATTAAAACTCGAAACGTATGAAACGGATGAACTTCGGACTCTGCATGACTTCATACAGAAATTCCGGGGAGAAAATTTCCTTTCTTTTCACGAGGGAAGGAGGAGGAGGAGGAGAAAGGGGGGAGGAGGAAAAGGGAGGAGTTGGAGGAGGAGGAGGAGGAGGAGGAGGAGGAGGAGGGAGGGGGGAGGAGGTAAAGGATGGAGGAGGAGAAAAGGGGTAATAGAAAAATGGAGGGGGAGGAGGAGGAATAGAAAAGGAGGAGAAGGAGAAAGGGGGAGGAAGAAAAGGGAGGAGGAGGAGGAACAGAAGCAGGAAGAACAGGAGTAGGAGTAGGGGGATGTGGAGGAGAAGGAGGAAAGAGACACAAAGAAAGCGGAGAAAGAAGACAAGAAGAGCATTCCAGAAGGTTCCACGGAATTCCCTCACAGACACAGACACACACACACACACACACACACACACACACACACAAACACACACACAAACAAACAAACAAACACACACACACAAACACAAACACAAACACACATACACAAACCCCCCAAAAACTAAAAACCACCAAAAACACAAAAACTTCCTTTCAAACGCCAAAATAACATCACGTGATGGACTTCTTCAACAACAACATTTCGCAAACTCCACCAAGGCGTCATAGACTTTCGCTACCACGCCTTCATCCGCGAGAAAGCGAGATTTTATTTCCCTTAACTTTTGCACTCGCCAAAATAAAACTCTCGCTAATCTCACTATTACTGACATGAGCGTCTTAGAAGGGAAAAAAAAGGAGAGAAAAAAAATGAGGATAAAGACGAATATTCAATAAAAAGGAGAGAGAGAGAGAGAGAGAGAGAGAGAGAGAGAGAGAGAGAGAGAGAGAGAGAGAGAGAGAGACGGGAGAGAGACGGGAGAGAAAAAGGGAGGGAGACAGAACGAAAGTGAGTGAGTGAGAGGGAAGGAAGGAAGAAGGGAGGGGGAGGGAGGGAAGGAAGAAGGGAGGGGGAGGGAGGGAGGGAGGGAAGAAGGGAGGGGGAGGGAGGGAAGGAAGAAGGGAGGGGGAGGGAGGGAAGGAAGAAGGGAGGGGGAGGGAGGGAGGGAGGGAGGGAGGGAGGG
>BOPN01000056.1:632892-642892 GCA_017312705.2 Penaeus japonicus
AGCAATAATAGAAAAGAAAGAAAGAAAGAAAGAAAAAAACAAAAAAACTCAGAGGGATAAAAAGGAAAACACTAAGAGTCTTTCCAAGATATTTTTTTTCTCGTACCAATATAGAAACCAGAGTACAAACACTAAAATGGAAACCTACTTATAATTCATAATCACTTCAGTTTTATCTCTGCAATCTGTTATCTCTTGCAGGTCACCAATCACTATCAGTCTTCTCTTCTTTTAATGAATAGTTACAGATAAAGAAATAAAAAAAAACGAATAAATTGTTTTTTAAAGTTTTTGACACTCATTAAGTAATCTATTGCAATCGGCTTTATACCCGAAAACAATAACAATATCTGTTTATATGGACATAGAACATATAAGTATATATATTTTTTCGAATCTCTTTCATATAGCATCTGACGTTAGCATTAATTGAAAATAGATATATGAATGAGAATGAATAACTCCATTATACATGATGTCATTAACATGTAATTAACTTTTCAGTATTACTACTTTGCAATTCCGTCAATGATTCACTTGCATTCACAGAATTCAGAAGAAATGTCAATTGCATATCTTGCTTTGTAAGATTATTCTGTCTCGTATATATACTTTTCAACATCTGTTATTATCTCTTTTCATTTAGTGGAAATTCCGATTGCCTTGCTGTTTGTATTGTCAAAGGCATTACACAAATAGTTTAGTTATATTTTACAAATGACACAATTATATCAGTAAAAGCAAGCGGTTGTATAATTTTTATTGGAAATGATAATGGAGAAGTAAATGTGTGATCATTTTTTTTAGGTTTGTATCCACAGTACATCAACTTCTTAAGAAAATATTTATCTGTTTCTCATACATGTTTCAAGGACATAATCATACGGTAGCCCTTATCTCTTATCATTTCTTAATACAATACATCACTAAAATAATTAAAAATAAATGAAATATCAAAATATGAATAAAAGCACCTCATTTCATGATAATAAAAAAAAATATGCCCGCACTCTCTTGATTTCATTTTTCTCATGACACGCACACCCACAACCGCAAGATTACACACTTTATTCCTTGAGTGTACAGTATATAGACGTCACAAATGAGTTCATGATGAATAGATAGATAGATATAATTAAATAGATATATGAATAAAGTCTTCATCCTCAAAGAGATCTCATGAAAGCAGAATCTCGAAGGGAATATGTTTTCTTTTCTTTCTTAGGATTAAAAAAAAGAATAAAAAACAGCCTACAACACTAAATAAGTAACTCTTGTCGGATGTTCTTGCACATACAACCATGTTCTTCAACCACACTCATTGACAACCATCTTATAAATAAATTGCACATAGAACATTACGTCTACCTACTACGTCATACTTGGATTCACAGGTGTTCCTTCCCAAACGAAAACGACTAAGTTCTTTGGTTGTTGTTTTTTTTTATATATATACAAATATCTTACTTAAAAAAAAGGAATACTGGCAAGTTCCCTCCTGCAGAAGGGAGCGGCGAGGTAAAGACACTGTTCCCAGAACATACTTCACGGCGTACCTCCTCGAGGAAGTCCATCCTACTTCCAGGACTCTTCGGGGAGGGAGGAAGTCCCGCTGGCGAGGCTCCGTCGCGCCAGACTTCCTTGCTAACAACGTATGGCAGTTTTGAGTGAACTGAAGAGAGCAGAAAGCTTCCGAGACGAGACGGGGGAGTCCAGGCAGGCAGGCAGGCAGGAGGGCAGGAGGA
The DNA here is from genome assembly GCA_017312705.2 of Penaeus japonicus. Lineage (NCBI taxonomy): Eukaryota > Metazoa > Arthropoda > Malacostraca > Decapoda > Penaeidae > Penaeus > Penaeus japonicus. The sequence goes on from BOPN01000056.1 coordinate 634,638, forward strand.
GTCCTTCGGCGGAGACTCGAGGGATTGTCTGTCGCCCGCCACCGCCCGGTCCTCCTCGACGCCCGTCCGACGCCCCTCCGACGCCCCACCGACGCCCTACACCTGCAGATTGTTGGCCGTCGAGATGGCGTTGGCCGCGACGCTGTCCGTGGAGGCGTCTCGGGCCATGATGACGTCCATGGTGTTCTCATGAGGCAGGGAAGCCGAGCCCGACCGCTGGCAACACTGCTCCCGCGATGTCCTTCTGCCCCAGAAGATGAGCCACACCACGCCCTGGGGGGAAGGGGGAGAGGGGGGGGGTTAGATGGTGTCCTTGGGAGGATGTCTTCTTTTCCTTTGTCTTGGTAGTTTGTACTGGTAGTGGGATGGTACTGAGATCCTTATACTAGCATATTATATTTACCATCCTCATTTATTATTAATAAAAACGGTTACTTCATCCTTTTACATCTACGTAACTTTATGGTTATGATTTTGATATTCATTAACAGAGCCATTAAGAAAATTACGGTTATGCTATCAGATCCATTAAGATGATCTCCATCACACGGTTTAATTACTTTTTTTTAATGAGTCTTCAAAATCAACCAAGAAGAGACGTGATATCGCCCCGAGCGAAAAAATAGAGAAAATAATAAATAAAAATAAATAGTAGACGTATTAGAAACTCTTTCCTCCCCTTCCACTCTTCCACCCATCGCCTCCACCCTTCCACACCCTCCATGCCCTCCACACTAGCCCCTCCTGTACCCATCCCCTAACCCCTTCTCTTCCACTCCTCCACCTTCTCCTCCACTTATCACCTCCACGTCCTCCTTCACCCCTCCCCCCCTTCCTCAACCCATACCCCCGTCCCCATTACCCCACCACCCATCACTTCCACCTCCTCCTCTTCCCCCACCCCCTATCCCTCTTCTACCCCCTTCCTCCACCCCTTCACATCCTCCTTCATCCCTCCAACCAACACCCCCATCCTACCAACCATCCTTTCTACTCCCCCAACCCTCCTCCACCCCCTTCCTCCCTCCCCCATCTCTCCCTCAACCTATCATCTCCACCCCTCCTCCCCCATCCTCTTCCCAACCCATCACCTCCACCCCCATCCCCTTCCCCCCCCACCCCCTCCGCTCCCCCAACCCATCACCTCCTCCCTCCCCCCATCCCTCTCCCAACCCATCAACTCCAACCCCTCCTCCCCCCACCCCCAACCCATCCCCATCTCCCAACCCAACCCATCCCCAACCCACCCCAACCCATCCCCTTTCCCCCCACCCCCAAAGAGAGAGGGAAAGAAGAAGAAGAAGAAGGGAGAGAGAGAGAGAAGAAGAAGAAGGGAGAGAGAGAGAAGAAGAAGAAGGGAAAGAGAGAAAGAAGAAGAAGAAGACCCCATACCCACCATCATCCACACCTACCACCCCACCCACCCCACCCCATACCTGCATCAGCGGACTGAAGAAGGTGCAGCAGATGACGAAGGGCAGCGTGACCGTGAGGTTGTCCCAGTCGAGGATCGGATAGATGGCCGCGTTTCCTTCGGGAGTCGTGCCGCCCACCGCCCAGTACACGAGGGTGAAGGCGGCGTACAGGAACATGAACACCAACGGCATGTAGAAGTGCATGACGCGCACGGGCCCGCCCACGATCATGAGGTCGATCAGCACGTAGACGGAGTTGATGATGTGGACCTCCGCGTTGAGGGCTGTTACGGGGGACTCTGGGGGTGGGGGGGTGGGGTGAGGGGGGAGGTGTTTTGGTTATCGTTTTTGTTGTGTTGTTGATTTGTTTTGTTTCTTTTATTATCATTGCTGTTTGGCGTTATTTATGTTGATGTTATTGATATTGTGTTTTTAATATCATTGGTATTATTATCGATATTCTTATTATTATTATTATTAGAGAGATGGATAGCTAGATAGATAGAGAGAGAGAGAGAGAAAGAAATAGAGAGAGAGAAAGAAAGAAAGAAATGAATAGAGATAGAGAGAAAGAGACATAAACACCCAAACACACATGATGATAAAGAAGAAGACAACAAGAATAAAGATAAGAACAAAGCGAAACCACACCATAGACCCGATCCCCAAGCGTTAAGATGAGGCGCCATATTTCACATAAAAAAATCAACCACAAAGTTCAAATTCAATCACAGGGTTGTATATTTAGAACAAAATCCCACTGCACTCTGGTTGAAGACATGATCACCTTATGAAGCTCACTCCTTGTGCAATGGCACCATGAAATTCCTTCCCTTTGCAATGACGCCATGAGACTCCATTGACATGAAACTGAGGTGATACACAAAGCAACAATCTTTTTTTAAAGATACTGTATTCACTGAAGAATATGCACGTTTGATGCTTGTCATGTATGTGTGTGTGTTTTATATATGTGTTTGTGCATATGCCCCCCCCCTCTCTCTCTCTCTCTCTCTCTCTCTCTCTCTCTCTCTCTCTCTCTCTCTCTCTCTCTCACACACACACACACACACACACACACACACACACACACACACAATACGAATATCTTCATGTGAATGTGATCGTACATCCCCTTGACTAACATAAATAAATTCACCGATCCAAATCAAATAACGATCACAAAACAGAGAAACAAACGAAAGAAACAAACAAAGAAACAAAAGTAAGGAAAAGGAACAAACGTAAATAATTGGCCTAAAATTCGAGATCTGAATTTCGGTTGTTAGTAAAAGTGTAATTGTCACGAGGGGAGCCGAGTGCTTCGGGAGGTTATTGTCGAGGCGAATGGAGTGCAGGAGACAAAAGAGAGTCTGTTTGCTGGATGGTTCCCTTGATACGGTCGAGGAAAATTATTTGCGAAGAGTGGTAGATGGGGAGACGTCACGCATGTATATGCATGTAGACTCATACACGCTAAGACATTTCTCTATCTATGTCTATCTCTCTTTTTCTCTCTTTCTCTTTCTCTTTCTCTTTCTCTTTCTCTCTCTCTTTCTTTCTCTCTCTCTCTTTCTCTCTCTCTCTCTCTCTCTTTCTACATACATACATATATATATATATATATATTTTTTTTTTATGCATATATATGTGCGTGTGTGTGTGTGTGTGTGTTTGTGTGTGATTGTATGTATGTATGTATGTATCCATGTATGTATGTACGTATGTATGTATGTATGTATCCATGTATGTATGTACGTATGTATGTATGTATGTATGTATGTATATATGTATGTACATACATACATACATACATATATATATATATATATATATATATATATATATATATATACATATAAATACACAAGATTTACAAAGCAATACCGATTTCAAGCAGCCAAGTGAACCCACCCCAAAGACCCGAGCTGAAAGCAAGCAAACAAACAAACAAGCAAGCAAGCAAGCAAGCACGAGACAGGCGAGCGGAGGCGAGGAAATTGAAATAATGGCCAAAACCCTTACGGAGATAAATTAATTGTTGATGATAAACGTAGGGTTGTGACGAGGGTAGCGAAACTCGGGCGCGGTTCTCTAATGCCTTAAAGTGAAGGGCGGCGAAGGGGGAAGCCGGCTTGGGACGGGGGGAGGGACACGAAGGGGTGGAAATTGCACTTGGCTTGGTCTCCGTGCTTGGTGCAGAGAGAAGGAGGGAGGAAGGGAGGGAGGGAAGAAGGGGGAGGAGAGAGATGGAGGGAGGGAAGAAGGGGGAGGGAAGAAGGGAGGGAAGAAGGGGGAGGAGGGAGGGGGGGTGAGATAGGTAGATAGATAGATAGATAGAGAGAGAGAGAGAAAGGAAGAGATAGATACATAGATAGATATATATATATATATATAGAGAGAGAGAGAGAGAGAGAGATAGATAAAGAGAGAGAGAGAGAGAGAAACAGACATAGAGAACAGGCAACAAACAGGCAGAGACAAATGGAGAGATACAGTTAATAGATGGTAGTATATAACAATACACAAGCAGTGTGCATGAGAAACATTTATGAATACATTATTACTGGAAACAAAACAGGATGAAGATTGGATAATGTCGCTGACCATGAAGATTTGGAAAATGGTAATAATGCTAATAACGATGACATTCATTTAAACTATAAAAAAGATAACAATGATGATCATAATAACAAAGAACCTTAGACAACATATCTATTGAGAACCAAAACATGTTGCAGAAATATTTACATCACATTCAATTCATGTCTTTATCAAAACAACATTTACTAAAAACTACACAATATAAATTTCCTTATTTGCAAGCAAGAGACAACCAGCATCAGAAAAAAATGTTTTAATTTAATGTTCATTGTGCAGCAGGCATGGCGAAGGGAAATGATTTTGAGTAGGAACTATTAGTAAAGATGAAAAATCAGATAAAATTTATGACTCAAGTGTATTACATGCTCGCACATGCACGCACGCCCTCACGTATGTACAGATACACACGTACATACACACGAATAGAGAGAGAGAGTCAGAGTGAGTGAGTGAGTGAGTGAGTGAATGAGTGAGTGAGCGAGTGAGTGAATGAGCGAGTGAGTGAGTGAGTGTGAGTATGAGAGAGAGAGAGAGAGAGAGAGAGAGAGAGAGAGAGAGAGAGAGAGAGAGAGTGAGTGAGCGAGTGAGTCAGTGAGTTAGTGAGAGAGAGAGAGAGAGACCCAGACCTCACCTGCTTTCTGCACCGCATCCTCTCTCGCAAATATAACTGAAAATTGCAGCAAACTTCACTCCTTCGTCGCTAAAGCGTTCAAATGGAGATGGATTCAAGAAGTAATCACAGATGAAAAATTATTCAAACGTTTCACAAAAAAAAATCATTGGAAAAATTCAATTGAGATAGAGAGAGAGAGAGAGGAGAGAGAGAGAGAGAGAGAGAGAGAGAGAGAGAGAGAGAGAGAGAGAGAGAGAGAGAGAGAGAGAGAGAGAGCGAGAGAGAGAACAAGATTGAGACAGAGAAAACAAGATAGAAACATAAATAACAAAATGGAGACAGAAAAAAAACAAGATAGAGACAGAAAAAACAAGAGAGAGAGAGAGAGAGAGAACGACCGAGAGACAGAAAGATAGAAAACGGTAGCGAGGGGAGACTCACGTGGATCATAGATGGCGCTCCAGTAAGCGGCAGTGATGAGAAGCGCAGGAAGATAAACCAAGTTTTGCATGACCCACAACACCTGTCATGGAAAAAAGGGTTATATAATCAACGGAATTAAGAGAATGTTATGATAAATTTAATGGTATTAAGATGTCACGGTATTGGGTTTTAAGAGATAACAATGATACTTATCCAGATATGGATGAAAAGTAGGCTATGGATACACTATTACTTCTACTACTACTATCACTATTACTTATGACGATGATTATACCAATAATAATAAGAATTATAATGACAATGCTAATTATGACAATGGTAACGATAATAATAATCACAAAACCAATCTCGATAACTGTGATAATGATAATATAATTTATGATAAATACAATAACCTCTGCAAGTACAAAAATACTTTTGATATCAAAGATCATATTAAAACAACAAAGAGAATGATTATTACTAATATTACAGCAAACACTAACCACATAATAACTGTTACAGCAAATACTAACTATGTAATAACTATTACAGCAAGTGCTAACCACACAATAACTATTACAGCAAACACTAACCACATAATAACTATTACAGCAAACACTAACCACGTAATAACTATTCCAGGAAGTGCTAACCACAATAACTATAACATCAATAACAAGGATAATGAAAACATTGATAACGTTCATAAACATAACAATAACGTGGCCACCAAGAAACCAAGCAACCTATAACAAGACGAAGAACAAAACAAACCAAAACCATAACCAGAAACCAACAAAACGGAGAACAAAACAAACAAAAATTATAACCAGAATCCAAGCAACCAATAACAAAACGGAGAACAAAACAACCAAAAGCTATAACCAGAAACCAAGTAACCAATAACAAAACGAAGAACAAAACAACCAAAAACCATAACCAGAATCCAAGCAACCAATAACAAAACGGAGAACAAAACAACCAAAAACTAACAACCAGAATCCAAGCAACCAATAACAAAACGAAGAACAAAACAACCCAAAAAAACTATAACCAAAATCCAACCAACCAATAACAAAACTGAGAACAACACAACCAAAAAAACTAACAACCAGAAACCAAACAACCAATAACAAGACGAAGAACAAAACAAACCAAAAACTATAACCAGAAACCAACCAACCAATAACAAAACGAAGAACAAAACAACCAAAAACTATAACCAGAAACCAAGCAACCAATAACAAAACGAAGAACAAAACAACCAAAAACTATAACCAGAATCCAAGCAACCAATAACAAAACGGAGAACAAAACAACCCAAAAAAACGAACAACCAAATTCCAGAATCCAAGCAACCAATAACAAAACGAAGAAAAAAACAACAACCAAAAACTATAACCAGAAACCAAGCAACCAATAACAAAACGGAGAACAAAACAACCAGAAACTATAACCAGAAACCAATCAACCAATAACAAAACGGAGAACAAAACAACCCAAAAAACGAACAACCAAAATCAACCAGAGCGAAGCAACGAGCGTGCAACATCCTCTCGGTCTTACCTTGAGACGCGTTTTCATAGTCTTCGGTGGACTCGGGTTGCGGCGCCCCTGGAGGTAGCCCAGGGTCACGATCGTCGCCTGGGTTGTCGTCATCACCTGTGGGCGGGGGCGGCGAGGTGAAAAGGGGCGCTGGTACGGGGGGCGGGGGGCGAGGGGCGAGGGAGTACGGAAATTGGAGTATACTTATGTGTGTATATGTATACACACACACACACACATATGTATATGTATATATATATATATATATATATATATATATATATATATATATATATATATATATAAACATTGCAGGCTTCAATGTAAACATAAAAAAATATTACAGTAGTTGAAATGAAGCCAAAAGAAGAACCTTTATTCATTAATAACTGATGAATATATGTATATATATAAACATATATTTATATATGTGTATTCATACATATATAATATATATATATATATATATATATATATATATATATATATATATATATATATATATATATAAACATTGCAGGCTTCAATGTAACATAAAAAATATTACAGTAGTTGAAATGAAGCCAAAAGAAGAACCTTTATTCATTAATAACTGATGAGTATATGTATATATATAACCATATATTTATATATGTGTATTCATACATATATATATACACACTACATGTACATGTATATGTATATATGTATATATGTATATATGTATGTATATATATATTTATATATATACATATATACATATATACATATACAAATACACATATACACATGACACCCACAACCAAACATAGAACTAGAAACAGCCATAACCAGATAAAGGCCGAGCTAAGAAAGCGGAGGGCCACGGCAGCAGCGACTCACGCACTGGGTTCCTGCCGAAGTTCCGGCGCAGATTATAACTTTGCTCATTAAGATGCGAGTAACTTGAGATCTTCCCCAAGACACGGGGCTTGGCCGTTACTTTAGGTATTTCAGGGGAAACTTCGAAAATTCGGGCTGGTTATATTTCTTGGTTTAATATTATTGTGTCGAGAGGGAGGGGTCGAGAGGACCATAGAGAGAGAGAGATGGAGAGAGGGATAGAGGGAGATGAATGGAAATTAATATAAGTATATATATATATATATATATATATATATATATATATATATATATATAGAGAGAGAGAGAGAGAGAGAGAAAGAGAGAGAGTGAGAGAGACATAAAGGATGAGGGTTGAGAGGAGAAAGAATCCTTTTCGGTTCCCAGGAGGGCCTCGTGCAGGTTCACACCCTCCTCCCCACAGGACGATATTCCTGCGCAAAATATGATCCTTGTAACTACAGCCTTATTCCGACGGCCATTCCCTCCGTCCCCTCTTCTCGGCGGCCCCGGGGGAAGAGAGGGCCATGAGAGACAATCGAAACAGGGGGAATTAACCCTTATAGACAGGTTCCCCTCCATGCATCGGCCCGCCCTTGTCTCATAATGCCTTAAAAATAGCATCTTATAGCCCATTGCTTGCTTCGTTATTGCAGCTGTCTATGTATGCAATCTGCATGATATTTCTACCCCCTCCCCCTCCCTCCTCTCAGCCTCTCTCCCTCAGATCCTAGCCCTGTGCCTCTCTCTCTTGCTTACCGTCTCTCTCTCTCTCTCTCTCTCTCTCTCTC
>BOPN01000056.1:650392-655392 GCA_017312705.2 Penaeus japonicus
AAGTAAGTCGACTATGATAACCTTGAACGTATAAGAACAATTGATTACTAATTACTTAGAAGACACTAAACACCTACAACATATCAAAACCTAAAACACTCTAAACACCCGAAAAAAAAGACGAAGCATTCCGATCTAAACAAACGAACTTTGAAACACTTCGAACGGCACTTAAATGAAACAAAATTACCGAATCCGATCTATTCTTGGCAAGATGGCGTGGGAAGAACAGCGAAAATCTGCAGGCGACTCTCAGGCTATAATAATAGGCCACTGCATCTTTCTTAGACTCCTTAAGAACATGAACCGTGTCCTTGATACCTCCTTCGCCCCTCCCTCCCCCCCCCCTCTTTATCCTCCTCTCTTTCTCTCCCCCTACGCCCCCCCTCCCCCTTCCTCCTCCCCCACTCCCGTCTCATTTCGTGCACGAGGTGATAATGAGAAGGACAGGTAGGTTACATGGCGTGATCACAGACTGTGTTCTCATGTTCTGTTCTGTTCTGTTCTTTTCTTTCTCCCCCTACCCCCTCCTCCATTTGCTGTTCTTTTCGCCCATCTTCTTCCCTCCATTTTCTGTTCTTTTCTCCCATCTTCCCTCCTCCATTTGCTGTTCTTTTCGCCCATCTTCCTCCCTCCATTTTCTGTTCTTTTCTCCCATCTTCCTCCCTCCATTTTCTGTCTTTTCCCCTCTTCTCCCTCCCTCATTTGCTGTTCTTTCCTCCCTTCTCCCTAGATTTGCTGTTCTCTCCTCCATTCACCTTCATGAGCTGTTCTTTCCTACTCCTTCCTCCCCCCATTTGCTGTTCTTTCCTCCCATCTCCCTCCCTCCATTTACTCTCCTTTCCTCTCTTCTCCCTCCTTCATATGTTGTTCTTTCCACCCTTCTCTTCTATTTGCTGTTATTTCTCCCCCCTCCCCCCATTTGCTGTTCTTTCTTCCCATCTCCCTCCCCCCATTTGCAGTTCTTTCCTCCCTTCTCCCCCCATAATTTGCTGTTCTTCCCCCTCCCCTCCCACTTGCTGTTCTTTCCTCCTCCCTCCTTACCTGTTGTCTTCCCTCCCTCCTCCCTTCTGTATGCACGTGTGGATATGAATATGTGTGTGTGTGTGTGTGTGTGTGTGTGTGTGTGTGTGTGTGTGTGTGTGTGTGCGTGCGTGCGTGCGTGTGCGTGCGTGTGCGTGTGTTTGTGTGTGTGTGTGTGTGTGTGTGTGTGTGTGTATGCGATCGCGCGGAAGGGGTAGGAGTCTTTCAAAAGGTGAAATTGTCTGTCAAATTCGTATAGATGAGTGTTGTCTTTTTATCATTTGTTCATTCGCTGCAATATAGAGGAGCAAAGTTAAGAGTTTCACAAATCGGTCACTAGAGTCACTCGTAAGTCCGGTCATTTTTATTTGTGTTCTATTTAACTATATCAACATGAGTGGCAGCCCTATTAATGATGTATTGCATATTGGATAGGTACACGTGTAGCAATGATAATTCCTTACCATTGCAACGGCTAGCTCATCGTATTCTTCTGTTTAAATATTTTAAGCCGATAAAAGATAAAGGATTTTTTTTTTTAATGACCCAAGTATCTTTTTTATATAGATTTATTTCCGTTGGTGCACCTGCGATGCTTTTAGAACAACAATACTAATGGATAATGATAATAATAATAGCTATCTCGTTGAAAGATCTAAAATTTAGACACTAACACACATACACACAGAAACACATATACAAACATACACACACAAACACATATACAAACATACACACACAAACACAACTCAAACAAACATACATGCAAACACACATAAAATACAAACATACAGGCACACTTTCCCACAAACAAACACGACTACGATAATCCTCATCTTTAAAAACATATATTGCACATTGCAATCATACTACGAACCAAAGAAATCAATCAGAAGAATCCAAATTACGCAATACAAAGTCAAAATCAAAGCATCAAAGTCAAAACCAAAGCATCAAAGTCAAAACCAAAGCATCAAAGTCAAAACCAAAGCATCAAAGTCAAAACCAAAGCATCAAAGTCAAAACCAAAGCATCAAAGTCAAACCAAAGCATCAAAGTCAAAACCAAAGCATCAAAGTCAAAACCAAAGCATCAAAGTCAAAATCAAAGCATCAAAAGTCAAAACCAAAGCATCAAAGTCAAACCAAAGCATCAAAGTCAAAAGCAAAGCATCAAAGTCAAAAATCTCTCTCTCTATTTCCACAACGTCAGAGAATCTTGTCTTTTCTCTCGCCTTCAACTCTCATGAATTTAACATAAGCCAGTAACTCTCTGCTTGTTTTTCTGAACATGTTTTTTTTTTCTCTCTTCTGATTTCTCCATGTAGCATTGCAGAGACGTGTCGGATACTACATTATGAATCACGAGGGAAAAAAATATGTATATATAAAAAAATATGGAAAGCTTACCGACCCGAAGACTCAGAGACCGCTGGGCCGTAAAAAGATATATATATTTACGAAAAAAAAAGAAGAAGAAGAATGAAGAAGAAGAAAAAGATGAATATATGGGGGAAATATCTGATGAACAACCACTGACGAATGATACTTGGGATAAAAGCAAATCAAAATAAAATAAAATAAAGAATTGATAACCGGAGAATCCTTTTTCTTTTTAGAATCAATCCTTCGTGTTTATCCCGATGTCTTGAGTTTATATAAAACTTTTATCATATCAATACCACCGGTCAGTATCTATCATGATGGCACTATAGGGAGGGAAAAAAAAGGAGGGCAGGGCAGGAGGGGTAGGGTGGAGTGGAGGGGGAGGGGGGGTAGGTGATGGAGGGGGGGGGGCAGGGGGATAGATAAAAAGAGGGGTCGTGGGTTTATTCTCATTTGTATGATAATGGCCGACACATCTGGTCAGCCGCCTCAGTGCCCGGGGCGGCGAAAGGGGGGGTGGGGTGGGTGGGCGGTGGGAGACGGGGGGTGAGGGTGGAGGGGGGGGGCGGTTATGACGGCGTTCGCTCTGCTGCTCGGATGGTGGCGCCACGGAGCTCAGGAGATGGAAGGGAAAGAGAGAGAAGAGAGAGAGAGAAATAGAGTGAGAGAGAGAGAGAGAGAGTGAGAGAGAGAGAGAGAGAGAGAGAAGAAGAAGGATCTGAAGACAAAGCGAGAGAGTTATTATAGATGTTTCAAGATCTACATTACAGTGTAAGAAGGACGACAACAAATAATTATGATGATGATAATAATATTGATAATAACGGTGTAGTTTTCATTTTGATAATAGTATTAATGATGATTATAGTGATAGCAATAAAAATGGTAAAATAGTATTGATAACAATAGTTATATTAACAAATACAATAATGATAATGATATTGATAGTTTTGAGAATAAGGATAATAATAATAATAATTATTATTATTATAATAATAATAATAATGATGATAAAAGTAATAACACTACTACTCATAATGATAACAGTAATAATAGTCACAATGATGATGATAATGATAATAACAATAATGATAATAATATTGATCATGATATTATTAATATCAATGATACCATTAACCATGATAATGGTAATAAAAGTAATTGTGATAATAATGATAATAACAATGATAATAAAACGGTAATGATTAGGATAACGATAATTGTAATAATGATGATAGTAATGATAATGATAATAAAAATAATAATGATAATAATGATAATAAAAGTAAAAATAATAATTATGATACTAACAAAAGTAAGAAAATAACAATAAAAATGATGATAATGATGATGATAATAACAATATCACTTGTAATAATAATGCATATGATAGTGGTTGTTATAATAACGAAAGTGAATGACAACAATAGTAATAGAAATGGTAATAATGATGATAGTAAGATTGATAATAATGATAGTAGTAATGATGATAGTAACAACAATTAAAATGTCAATAATGAAGATTGCAATGATAATAATCATAATAATAATAATAATAACAAACTACTATCGTTACTATTATCATAATTATTAATCTTTTAATTATTCGTAATTTAATCTCTATCATTATTCCTATCAACATGGTCGTTGTAATCTATCAAAAAGAAAGAAAAGCCGAAAGTGTACTGGAAGTGATCAAATATTTACCTTCATAATCAATTCTTATGGCTTTTAGCGGTTGGGTTTAAGTTAACCTTGAGAGTCTAAGTAATGGTAAACACATCAAGCCTTTGACACAGTCTACGGACTCTTCACGAACAATTTCGATTACTAAAGGGAAAGTTGATATACTATAGAATATAATCATGTTATTACCTTAATTTGTAATACAATGTTAGCAACAATGTCATGACTCTACATCAATGTATCAAAGCTTGCCCATGCCTGTTCAGTTAGCCAGGGTGGCAAATAAAGATCTAAACTAAACTAAAGGGAACACAAACGGGAAATAAAAAAATCCAACCTTGAATAACAGCCTTGTATAACAGTCATACTCGAATGCATGGTTCTAAGAGGCATGTAAATTCATACACCAGTTAGATATACCCGTAGGTAGGTTTTTCAGCTTGAAAAGTGTTGGCAATGAATGTATTTTATGCAAATGTCCCTCAAAAAGACACTTGCAACTATTAGTGAGGATCTTGAAACTCTGAATAATGACTATGAATACTATACTAATGGATCCTTATAGTCTGGTGGCAGATCAGGATACGCTTATGTTGTGTATAAAAATAAAAAATAAAAAAAACAGTACTTTGCAACATCAAAATTGCAGGAGAGTTCATGACTGGGCCAGCACTAAATTAAAGTCTCAGGAGTCATATTCTTCGACTCATAGGGTGTTCTTCGGGTACCGAGGACTCACAATAAAGATGTAAATATTGCAAATCATGCAAATCATATCAGAATAAACATATATCGCGAAAAAAAACGGTACCATGTAATATATTTTATTAAGATTAGTATCGTATGTCAGAATCCCTAAGTCAAGATCCCGCTTATTGCGTACCGAGGCGTCAGCATGTAATAAGC
>BOPN01000056.1:680392-682892 GCA_017312705.2 Penaeus japonicus
TGTGCTTTTTTTCTTTTCTTTTTTTTTTTTGCTTTCTTTTCTATTCTCAGGCGTCGCCCCCTCCGACCTTTGCCTCTCTGTTTGGTTGTTGGTCCTGTCACTCAATTCATGAGCTCTTTAGGTCTATCTGTCTTTATTCCTTTCTTTCTCTCTTGCTTTCTTTCACCTTACCTCTCTCTCTCTTTTTCCCATTCTCTTCCTCTCTCCCCTCCTCTCTCTCTCTCTCTCTCTCTCTCTTCTCTCTCTCTCTCTCTCTCTCTCTCTCTCTTCTCTCTCTCTCTCTCTCTCTCTCTCTCTCTCTCTCTCTCTCTCTCTCTCTCTCTCTCTCTCTCTCTCTCTCTCTCTCTCTCTCTCTCTCTCTCTCCCTCTCTCTCTTTCTCCCTCTCTTCCTTTCTCCCTCTTTTCCTCTCTTCCTCTCTCCTCTCCTTCTCTGCTTCTCTTCCTCTAACCCTCTCTCCCTCTCTCCTTCTCTCCCTCTCTTCTTCTCTCCTCTCAATCTCTCCTTCTCTCTTTCTCTCCCTCTCTCCCTCTCTCCCTCTTTTTCCACCTCCCTCTTTTTCTATCTCCCTCTCTTTCACTCTCCCTCTCTTTCTCTCTCACTCTCTCCCTTCCAATTCTCTCCCTCCCTCCTAACCTCTCTCTTCCTCTTCCTCCCTCCATGAATCTCTCTTCTACTCTCCTTTTCTCCATCTTTTCCTCCCTCCTTCCTTCTGTCCGTCCCTCCTTCCCTCCCTCCCCCCCTCCCTCTCACCCTCCCTCCCTCCCTCCCACCCACCCACCCACCCTCCCTCCCTCCCTCCCTCCCTCTATCTCATCCTCCCTCCCTCCCTCCCTCCCTCCCTCCCTCCCTTCCTCCCACCCTCCCTCCCTCCTTCCCTCCCTCTCTTCCTCGCCCCTTCCCTCCCTCCCACCCACCCTCCCACCCATCCTCCCACCCTCCCTCCCTCTATCTCATCCTCCCTCCCTCCCTCCCTCTATCTCATCCTCCCTCTCTCTCTCTATTTATCTAACTTGTCGAACTGAGATCGTCTTCATCCCTAACCAGGCACCGACACATGTACATCAAGCGCCAACGGGAAGGGCCACCCGAGGCACACTCTGCAAAGATCAAAAGTCTATATACATTCTGTAATTGTGTTGACACAGCATCTATCTTTTATCTTTCGTTTCTTTTCTGTATCTGTTTCTGTGATTCTCTTTCTTTCTGTTTCTGTTTTTTTTTCTCTCTTTCTTTCTGTTTCTGTTCTTTTTTTTTTTTCTCTCTTTCTTTCTTTCTTTTCTGTTTTTATCCCTTTTGCTTTCTTTTTTTCTGTTTTTTTTCTCTCTTTCTTTCTGTTTCTGTTTTTCTCTCTTTTTCTTTCTGTGTGTTCTCTCTCTCTCTCTCTCTCTCTCTCTCTCTCTCTCTCTCTCTCTCTCTCTCTCTCTCTCTCTCTCTCTCTCTCTCTCTCTCTCTCTCTCTCTTTCTTTCTCTCTCTCTCTCTCTCTCTATCTTTCTCTCTCTCTCTCTCTCTCTCTCTCTCTCTCTCTCTCTCTCTCTCTCTCTCTCTCTCTCTTCTCTATATATATACACACACACAAACTCACGTACGCCCACACACACGAACACACACACATGCACACACACACACACACACACACACACATACACACCTGTGTGTGTGTATTTCTAAATACGTGCGTTGTATACGAATATTATTAATTGATAACGATTAATTGTAGAAGAAATAATCTTTTTTAATCATTTTTATTTATTTTTATTTTTCTCTCCCTTGCGTTTTTGTTTTCGCTTTCCTTGTTCTGTCTTTGTTTACATGACATTTTTATTTGTACACGTTCTTCAGCATATGATTATTATTATCATTATTTTCATCATTTTCCTTCATCTTCTTTTCTTTTTTCTTCTTCTTTCCCTTTTCCTTCTTCTTTTCGTTCTTCTTCATGTCCTTCTTTTCCTCTTTCTACTTCTTTTCCTCCTTCTTCTTTTCCTTCTCCTTCCTCTTCTTCTTTCATCCGTTCTGCTTTGTTTTCGATCTTTTTTTTTTTTTTTGGTTATTGTTGTTCTTCACACCTTTTTTTTCTTTTATTTCGTTTTTGTTTTTGTTCACGCTTTCCACTTTTCCTTTTATTCTCTGCCTTTGTTTGCTTCTTTATTTCCATCCTCTTTTACGACGTCTTTTGTCTTTCTTTCTCTCTTCTCTTCTCCCCTTTTCTTTGTTTCTTTCTCACTTCCCCTTTTCTGATTATCTTATATTTTTGTCTATTTTCCTCCTCTCTCCTTCTCCTTCTCCAATGCCCCATTCAAGTCCCTTTCGGTTTCGCTTATTGAAATCGGGTATTTATCCTCACCCCCCTCCCCCCTCCCTTAACACCTTCCTTACTCTCCCCCCTCACCCCCCTTCTGACCCCCTTCCTTATTCTCCCCCCTCACCCCTTCTTACCTCCCCTCCCTCCCCTCACCTCCCCTCACCCCTTCTTACCTCCCCTTCCTCCCCTCACCCCC
>BOPN01000056.1:687892-690392 GCA_017312705.2 Penaeus japonicus
GAGAGAGAGAGAGAGAGAGAGAGAGAGAGAGAGAGAGAGAGAGAGAGAGAGAGAGAGAGAGAGAGAGAGAGAGAGAGAGAGAGAGAGAGAGAAAGGGAGAAAGGGAGAAAGGGAGAGATAGGGAGCGAGAGAGAGAGGGCGAACACAGAAATGCAAAGAAAAATAGACACTAAAAAATAGAAAGCAAATAGAACAAAAAGTAATTAATACCAATAGTAAACATGGACGTAAAACAAACACATAGAGAAGAGAGGGAGGACGGAGGAAAAAGAAAGGGGGGGAAGGACAGAGGAGGGGAGAGGAAGATAGGAAGAGAGAGAGAGTACTGCCCATGAAAGAAGGAAATGGAGAAAGGAAGGAAATGAGATGTAATAAGAAAATGAGAAAGATGAGGGGGAAAATGTCGTATCAGGAAGGGGAAAGGCGGAGGAGAGATAGGAAAAGAATAGAAAGATAGGTATACACACACACACACACACACACACACACACACAGACACACACACACACACACACACACATATATATATATATATATATATATATATATATATATATATATATATATATATATATATATATGTATGTATATATATACATATATATATATATATATATATATATATATATATATATATATATATATATATATATATAATATATATATAAATATATATATATATATATATATATATATATATATATATATATATATATATATCAGAATTAGTTGATTTCTTCTCTGACAAAACATGTATTAGATATATATTTCTAATCTATTCTAAAATTGATATATAAAAAAAAAAAGTTCTTTTCCTGACAGTGCACTGGATTAACCAAATATATCTCTAAGCCTCATAACAGAACACGAAAGAACACCAACTCCCCATCCCATTCCAAGAACAGAGTGACAACCATCAAAAAAAAAAAAAGATAAAAAAAGAAGATAATGATAAGGCTCCATAATGCAACCCGGAGATAAATCGCCTCGCAGGGCAGGAGCCGTGACGCAATAGGTCCCCAGGGCGCGATCCGTTTTAATTCTGCCTTATTAGCTTTAAAGGGTTGTATGGAAGCGCTCAAGTCACTCTCCGCCTCCGAGGGTGCTTGCTCGCTCGGCCGATGCTGCCGGATCTTTGAGTTTGATTGAGGGAGAGAGAGATTTTTAAGTATATGCACATACATACACACGCACATATACACACACACACACGCGCGCGTCTATTTTTTTCTATATATCTATATCTCTCTATATATGTGTGTATATATGTATATATTATATATATATATATATATATATATATATATATATATATATATATATATATATATATATATATATATACATATATATACATATATATATATAAATATATATATATATAATATATATATATATATATATATATATATATATATATATATATATATATATATATATATATATACATACGTGAAAAGATAGGCAGATAGGAAGAAGGACAACAAGACAGTATAATAATCGCTCGATTTTAAGGTTGTTAAAGATATATAAAGATAAATATTAATCCTTTAAAACATTTCCTTACAACCTGGCTTTGAACTGCATTACACGACACAACTTTACACCACCGAATTATTTTTTCCCCATAGAGTATATATATAAATCTCTAAATTATATTTTTTCCAAGTACAAAGTAGAAAGATACCCGGAAGATCAATCATTCTCTTTCTTTTGTGTCAAAATGCATCTTTATTGTGTCTTATCTCGGTGTATTGTGAGATGCTTTCCCCTTCTCTTCTTCTCTTTCATAGCTCCTGTTTGTTTTGGTTCTATGAGACTTTGCCTCGCTTTTATTTTCTCTCTTTGGTTTTCATCATGGAGGGTTTGGTTATTCTCTCTTTCTTTCTTTCTCTTTCTCTTTCTCTTTCTCTCTCTAACTCTTTCTCTCTCTCTCTCTCTCTCTCTCTCTATCTATCTATCTATCTATCTATCTCTTCCTCTCTCTCTCATTTTCTTTCACTCTTTCTCTTTCTCTTTTTATCTCTCTCTCCTTTTTATCACTTTTCCCTTTCGCTCACCTCCTTCTTTCCGAAAATATATCTTTCTATCTATATCGGTCTCTCTATCTCTCCATCTATTTATCCCCTCAATTTCAACTGTTCTCCTGTTCTGCTTTGTTCTTCAACCGTTCTACATTTTACAAAATTTCCCTATTTAATTATACACCCCTTTTAAACTATTATTCTCATCCGCTTCTATCAGTGTTCCCCATCCACCTCCCATCTTCCTCATCCACATCCTTGGCCCCATCATCCTCATCCATATCCATGCTCCCTATCCACTTCCCATCCCCTCATCCACATCTCTTTTCCCTATCCACTTCCCATCCCTCTCATCCACATCTCTTTTCCCTATCCACTTCCCATCTCCTTCATCCACGTCCCTCTTCTCTATCCACTTCCCATCCCCCTCATTCACATCCCTCTTCCCTATCCATTTCCCATCTCTCTCATCCACA
>BOPN01000056.1:705392-712892 GCA_017312705.2 Penaeus japonicus
TTCAAATGGGAGGACGAGTTCGCAAAGGTAATTAATTTTCACTTTGTTTAATGAACCTGCCATAGATTGTTATTTGACGATTATTAATGGACATATCAAGGGAGAGGAATGAGAGAGGACCTTTGTTTACACTGCCAGCTGATTAGAGCGGGAAAGCATTGTCACTCCGAAGGGGATTATTAACCTATGGTCTTTGGCGAAGGAATTACGTTCTGGATGGCTTCTGGTGGGAACCGGAATGCTGTGTGTCATGGGTGGTTGGTCGTAACAGGTGTGGCTAGGTTATTGGTGATGGGTATTGGAAATGTTAATGGTTAATAATCTTGATGCCCCCCCCCCCCCCCCCGACACGCACGCAGGTACGTAGGGACGCACGCACGCAGGCACGTAAACACACACACACACACACACATATATATATATATTATATATACATATGTATATATCCTCTCTTCCTCTTTCCCTCCACCCTCCTCCCTCTCTCTCTCTCTCTCTCTCTCTCTCCCTCTCTCTCTCTCCCTCTCTCGTACCTATGCTGTATATGGCATCCGAACATCTGCATATTCACACGCCAGACAGTACACACAAGTAAACCAACGCACAAACACGTGGGGTTTTCATTAATAACCACACCAACGCTGTAGAAAAATAACACAAGAACAAAGATTACCACTAAGCTAACATCAACATACCAGACAAGCTAAAAAATAACCGAGATATTAAACAGTCTTACCACATAGCTGAGTGCGCGCGTTCAGTTACACATAATCTCGCATTCAGCTAAATATTTCCCGCGTTTTACAAAGAACACGCGGCGGCCGAGCATGATGAAACTTCGTCACCTCAGGAACCAGTGTTCATGTTTACATCAAATAATCATGAAGTGTTTCCTCATTACAATGGCGGGGTAATTTCCCCCGGGAGAGAGGAGCAGTTTGCGCTCTGTTCTCCCGCTGCCATCGCGACCCGCAGTCTCGGTTTCTCGCGGCCTCGACCAAGGAACGAGGCAGCCTTGTCGAGTTCAGGGCGTTTGTTTGCTTATGGATATTCCTCTTATACCAGATAATAGACACATGCACACACATACACACACACACGTGTACGCAGACACATACATATATACATCTGTATATCTCTCTCTCTCTATTTCTTTCTTTCTTTCTATCTCTCTCTCTCTTTCTTTCTCTCTCTCTCTCTCTCTCTCTCTCTCTCTCTCTCTCTCTCTCTCATCTATATATATATATATATATATATATATATATATATATATACATATATATATATATATATATATATATATTGTATATAAAAATATATGATAATGATATATATATATATAAATATATATATATATATATATATATATATATATATATATATACATATATATATAAATATATATATATAAATATATATATATATATATATATATATATATATATATATATAAAACCGAGCTGAGGTCATGACCTCAACCCTAGAAATCTGTGAAATAAGTTCTGTAACATAAACATTCTATGTATATGATGTTGCAGATGACAGAAAATTAAAATGAAAAAAAAAAAAAAAAAAAATATTGAACTTTGTCAAGGACGACAACCTCTCAGACTTGCAATATGAAACACCTAAACCTCTCTTCCGAAATCTCATTTCATTTCGCAATGCCTGCTCTCCCAAGTAACTCAAGGAACATTGAAATCGTTACTTGAGAATCTTCAACGTTAATAAAACTTACATATATGTCCCGGCCTCCGCTGTCTGCCCACTCTATAAAATCATTTACAATTTCGTCCGAATTATGATGGTAAATATTGGATTTTGGGGGAGGATATAGAGTTTGAATTTACTGGGGAATATTAAGTAATAAAAAGGTAATTTATGTGTCGATTTTTTTCCCTTCCTTTGGGGATGGCTCTCTTAAGCGGATATTTCGCTTTTATTGATTTTGAGATCCGTGTCGTTAGCAGTTCTGACGAGATTTGTTTTTCATTAAATATTGCTAGGTACATATATATATTTATATATATTTATATATATATATATATATATATATATATATATATATATATATAAATATATAGATATATATAAATATATATATATATACATATACATATATATGTGTGTGTGTGTGTGTGTGTGTGTATGTGTGTTTGTGTGTGTGTGTGTGTTTGTGTGTGTGTATGTGTGTTTGTGTGTGGGTGTGGGTGTGGGTGTGTGTGTATCATTTATAAGTATTATAATCTTCACGTATAAAGTTCTAATAAATCTATCTGTTTTTTCTGACAAGTTGTCTCGTTCAGATGATTACCTTGTTTGAGAGGATAAATAACCCTTATTACATCACCTTATTAAGTAATCTTATAAGCTTCCCCTCCTCCTTTTATGCACCACCTTCCTCATTTTCCTCCTCCTCCTTCACTCGTCCCTCCCTCTTCCCCCTATGCCTTCTCTCGTCCTTCCCCAACTACCCCCTCTCTTCTCCCCTCGTCTCCCCTCCCCTCCCCCTTTCCCCTCGTTTCTCCTCCCCCTCTCTCCCTCGTCTCCCATCCCTCTATCTCCCTCGTCTCCCCTCCCCCTTTCCCCTCGTTTCTCCTCCCCCTCTCTCCCTCGTCTCCTATCCCTCTATCTCCCTCGTCTCCCCTCCCTCTATCTTCCTTGCTTCCCCTCCCCCTCTCTCCCTCGCTTCCCCTCCCTCTATCTCCCTCGTCTCCCTCGTTTCCCCTCCCCCTCTCTCCCTCGTCTCCCCTCCCCTTCCCTTTCCCCTCGCTTCTCCTCCCCCTCTCTCTCCCTCGTCTCCCCTCCCCCTTTCCCCTCGCTTCTCCTCCCCCTCCCCTCCCCTCGTCTCCCCTCGCCGGCTGGAGGTCCTCAGGCGACAGAAGATTCCATATTGCCAATTTAAAAGACCTTGTATATCTCCTCTCTGGGAAACCTCATAAGCGGTGAGAGGTGTCCCCTCCCCCTGTCCTCTCCCCTCTTTTTCTCCCCTCCCTCCCCCCGTCACTCCTCCCCTTTGGTAAATCCAGGCGTGATGCGGGTCACTCTGATGGCTATGTAGGGGGGGGGGAGATAGAGTGATGAGGGAAGGAGAAGAAATCCGACGAAATGAAGAAATGACGCAATGGGGAAAGAAAAGGATGGCTGAGGAGGTGAACGCGGTAAGATTGGCCGATTTTGATCTTGGAATCGAAAACATATACAGCCATCTCTGGTTGAGTCTCGCTTTTTCTCTCTCCCTTTCTTCTATGTTCTCTTTTATATTTCCTCTCTTCTTTCCAATACTCTCTCTCTCTCTCTATCTATCTATCTATCTATCTCTATCTATATATCTCACTCACTGTCTCTCTCTCTCTCTCTCTCTCTCTCTCTCTCTCTCTCTCTCTCTCTCTCTCTCTCTCTCTCTCTCTCTCTCTCTCTCTCTCTCACCCTCCAACCTAACTCTCCTATTCCATCCATCCACTTCTCTCTCTCCTTCACCCCCTTACCTCTTCCTCTCCCTCTTTCTCTCACCCAACCACCCTTTTCCCTTTCTCAATTTCTCTCACTCTCTTTCTCTCACTCATACACCTTCCACTCACTCTATCGCCCCTTTCTCTCTTTCTCTCACCCACACACGTCCTCCTCCCTCTCCCTCTTTCTCTCACCCATACCCTTCCCTTCTCCCTCTCACCCACACGCAAACACTCTCCCGTTTCCAATCTCTCCCTCACCCTCTTTCTCTCAACCAAACACCCTCTCACCCATACACCTTCCCCTTTCCCTCTATCTCTCCCTCTCACCCACACGCAAACACTCTCCCGTTCCCAATTTCTCCTCCCTCTCCCCTCTTTCTCTCACCCATACACCTTCCCCTCTCCCTCTATCTCTCCCTCTCACCCACACGCAAACACTCTCCCGTTTCCAATCTCTCCCTCACCCTCTTTCTCTCACCCATACACCTCCCCCTCTCCCTCTATCTCTTCCTCTCACTCACACGCAAACACTCTCCCGTTTCCAATCTCTCCCTCACCCTCTTTCTTTCACCCAAACACCCTCTTACCCTTTCCCAATCTCTCCCTCACCCTCATTCTTTCACCCATACACCTTCCCCTCTCCCTCTATCTCTTCCTCTCACCCACACGCAAGCACTCTCCCGTTCCCAATCTCTCCCTCTCCCTCTCCCTCATTCTCTCACCCAAACACCCTCTTTCCCTTTCCCAATCTCCCCCTCACCCTCTTTCTTTCACCTATACACCTTCCCCTCTCCCTCTCATCCACACTCAAACTCTCTCCCGTTTCCAAGCTCTTCCTCTCCCTCTTTCTCTCACCCATACCCGTCCCCTCTCCCCCTATCTCTCCCTCTCACCCACACGCAAACACTCTCCCGTTTCCAATTTCTTCTCCCTCTCCAAAACAGCCATTACTCGCCCGCCCGTCAGCATGTCCGCCCAAACACTCAGTGCATTCATGTTATTCGCTCCTCAAACAAAGCAGACGGATTTTCATAGACTTTTCAATTAAAATCTGCTTTAATCTGAAGGCGAACTGTTTACATGACAACCATGGTCTGGTAACGCCGTGGATGGAAGGCTAAACGTGTGCATAGTTTTTTTTTGTGTGTGTGTGTTTGAATTGATGTTAGGTTTATCAGTATGATATGGTTAATAATTAGGATGATAGTGAGATTGATGATGATGATGATAATGATGTTAGGAATGGTCATTATCATTAACTGGAATTATTATTGTAATGAATGTAAATAATTATTATTCTAGGAATAATTATTATCATTAACTGCAATTATGATTGCAATTATTAATATCAAACTGTTTCGTTACCATTGCTGAAATGTTTATCTTTTGTTCAATTACCATCAGTAACATTTCATTATTTATTATATCATTTAAAAGATACTTTGAGAATATTCCGATCATTCGAAAGTGAAACGAATTCTATAAATTCTATAATAATGAATTCTATAATATAAAACTGAAAATTGAACTTTCTCATTAAGATTAATTTCCATTATTCTACTTCTAAACCAATATCTATCTTTATCTTTACCTATATCTATTTACTTATCTATATGTATGCAAGTTTCATTGTTCTTCCTGTATGTGATTTTTAAGATATAATGTAAACTAATACAAAAACGGGAATATCTTATCAGAAAAAAAGGAAAAAAATATCGCTAGATAGTAGACCAAATCAGCAAATGAATAAGTAATCAACATCAACCAAGTAATGATAATATCAAAGAATAAGAAAACAAGACCAGCTTTACCAGCAATAAAAAACTATAAACAAGAAACCAAAGACCAAACAACTCCCTTCGCCAACTTTTCCCTCGCCAAGTATCTATAGTCTAACCGACCCCGACCGACCCCCGTGCATTTCCCAACAACAATCACCTGTTTAGATCCCTCACAATAGATTCTAATCCCAATTCAACAACGGCGTGTCCTCTCCCCCTCTAACCCCCTTCCCCCCTTCACTCACACAACAGAGCTCCTTCACCCTTCACCCTTCACCCTTACCCATCCCCCCATCCTTGAAGGTTTCGAGGACGAGGTGCTGGATGGCCGACGTTGAAACTCGAGGCGCGAAGAGTTCAGTGAGCGAGTCAATTGAATTCCGGAATGAAGGAATGGAATGAAGCTTTAAAGGAATTGGAATAAACGGGTGATTGGAAGTCCTCTATTTCTGGCAATTTCCATTTTTCTTTTAGGTCGTAAGAGTGACCTTTTTGAGTAGTGGTTAATGTATGTCTGTTGTCTCTTTTTTTCAAATTCATATTCTCAATATCGGTCCAGAATCTTGAGAACCTTAAGGAACCAATCGACAATATATTAAACATATCAAAACACCCTGTAGAGCCCCTATTTTTCTCTTGCTAAACCCTCAAAATCAGATCACACAGATTCTTATCTTAGCTAATTCTTTATTTTATCATAGGACCTCAAACTAGCTTAACTAACACAACATTATCTTTAGATTTTAGTTCTGATACCATCTACATCTCTGCGTGGGTTTGTATTTCATGAACATTACAGGCTAATGTCACTTTCAACGCGTGACACCTGGAGGGAGGTTATTACAGGTCATGCGAACCAGGGCCATTAACGCGACCCATCTTAGGTCACGCACGAGCTTTTTCGCGTGACCTCTTTTGACACCGACGGTAAAAATATATAATGGGAATGCTTGTCTTTGCTCTCTTGACCTTTTAGTGGTTGACTCCCCCCCCCTCTCTTGTTTCAATATATATTCCTATTTATTATTCATTCACTAGAATAATTTCAACGTTAATGACTAGCATGCAACATAACAAAAGCAACAAAAAAGTCACTAGAAATACAGCCAATGGGCAGGGGAAATGCAGTTGCTACAAGAAGAATACAATAGCTGCCCCCCCCCCCCCACCCCCTACCCCACCTCTGTTAACCCCTTCCACCCAGCCCTACCCTCCCCCTCCCCCTCCCCCTCTCCCCGGCGTCTCTCTTAACTACCTAAACCGTAATCCTTATAGTCCCCCTCCTTCCCTTCCCCTCCTCCCCTCCTTCATCCCCTTGCTAGCTTCTCTCCCTCCTCCCCCCTCCCTCCCCCGAATGTCCCCTACGGAGGATTAGTTCAACGTCCTTGAAGGAAAAGTCGACACCCTTTTTTTTCTATCCTTTATCGCCAAACGTGAGTAGGATAAGAAAAGGGCGGAGAGAAAAGGGCGAAGGATACTAAAGGTTATCGCGCTCTCCTTATCTCCTCTTTTTCCCCTTTATTTCCTTTTTCTTTTGCTCTCTCTCTGTCTCTAAGATTCTTCTCTCTCTTTCTCTCTCTCTCTCTCTCTCTATCTATCTATCTATCTCTATCTCTCTATCTATCTATATATCTATCTATCTCTCGATCTATCTCATCCTCTCTCTTTTCCTATTCTGTTTTACCTTTCTTTTCCCCTTTATCATTTTGCTATTGTTGTTGCCGCTCGGTTCCACCATACGTCTTCTTGTCATTCTTACCTTGGCTTCTCCTCCTTACTCCGTCTGCTTTGTTTTTTTTTCTCTCTTTATTCGTCTCCTCCCCTTGCCTCTCCTCTATCTCTCTCCTTTCGTATCCTTTATCTCTCTCCTTTCGTCTCCTCTATCTCTCTCCTTTCGTCTCCTCTATCTCTCTCCTTTCGTCTCCTCTATCTCTCTCCTTTCGTCTCCTCTATCTCTCTCCTTTCGTCTCCTCTATGCTCTCTCTTTATCTTCATGTCCCTACACCTCTCCTTCTTCCTTCTCCCTCCATCTCCATCTCCTTCTCCCTCTTTCTTTCCTCCCTCCCGCTCCCTCTCTCTCCTCCCTCACCCTTACCTTCTCCCTCTTTCTTTCCTCCCTCCCGCTCCCTCTCTCTCCTCCCTCCCCCGCACCTTCTCCCTCCCCCCCCTCCTCCTCTCCCTTTCCCACACACGCTGAAAATTCTGAAGAAAGAGACTCCCGGGAAATGAACACCTGAAGGACACCTTGACCCAGCTGTTAAATTGTT
>BOPN01000056.1:725392-730392 GCA_017312705.2 Penaeus japonicus
GGGGACTTGACTTTATTCCTTGGTGGGGGGTTGGGGGTGGGGGTGAGGGTGAGGAGGGGGATGTCTTTATTAACTTCGTTTCTTTTATCTTTTTTTTTTTTTTTTTTTTTTTGTCTTTTGGGTATTTTTAGTTCTTGTCTCTGTCTGTTTGTCTGTCTCTCTCTCTCTCTCTCTCTCTATATATATATATATCTATCTATCTCTCTTTCTCTCTCTCTTCTGAAAACTTAAGACGTCTGTCACTTTCTCTCTCTCGCTCTCTCTCTTTTTTTCTTTCTTTTTTTTCTCTCTCTCTTTCGATCTTCACTCTTTCGCCTCTCTGTTTTTCACTTGTTTTCAACCATCTCTCCCTCCCTTTCATCTCCGTCCCCCCCCTCCTCCCCTCGCTTCCAATCCTCACGCAGCTTTCCCCTCCCTTCCCATTTTTGTCACCCCCTTTCCCCTTCCTCTCCACCCCTCCAGCCCCCCCTACACGTTATACTCCCCCCACTCCCCTCCTTTTACTCACGCCACTCCTCCTCTTACCCCCCCCCCCCCTCTCCTCCCTTCCCTCACCTTACCCACACTACCCCTCCTCCCGCACTTTCACCCACTCCCCTTCCCCACCTTACCCTCTTCTCTACTGTACCCCCGCCCCCTCCCCCTCTTCCTCCCCCAACTTTACCCTCTTCTCTACTCTACCCCCTCTCCCTACCCCTCCCCCTCACCGTCCCCCCCCCGCCGCCCTGTTAAGCGGTGCTAAGCGACGTCCAGCGATGCCGTAATAGCGAACCCTCGTTAAATGACTTCTTTACGCGTCGAGACATGTTTTGCCATTGACCCTTTCCTCGTGTTTACCTTTTTGAGTTCGATTTAGTCGTGTTTTCTTTATTTTTCTTTATCTTTATGCTCTTTCTTTTCCTTCGTTTTGTCTAATTTCCGTCTGCTTCTTCCTTTTCTTTCTCTTTCTCCTTTTCTTTCCTTTTCCCATCTTCTCCATAATTTCCTTTTCCTTCTTATGTTCCACTTTATCAAATTTTGTTTCTCTTTTGTATCACTATCTAAATTATTTCCGTGGCTCCTACACCTAGATGCTTTTCAGTCTTTTCATAGCTCGTACAAGACCTTTGTGTCTGGCCCCCTTTCCATGGCCCATCTCAGTGGACCTTTCCTTCCGGTCTTTTTTTTTTCTCATCTGTTCTTTCTCTTTCTTAATACATTTCCCTTCAACTCTCTCTCTATCCCCCTCCCTCTCTCCCTTCTCCTCCCACCCCCTCTACCCCTCTTCCTTCCCCTCCCTCCCCCTCTCCCTTCCCCTCACCACCTTCCTCCACCCTCCACCCTCACCCTCCTCCCCCTCCCTCTCCCGCCGCCCTGTTAAGCGGTGCTAAGCGACGTCCAGCGATGCCGTAATAGCGAACCCTCGTTTAATGACTTCTTTACGCGTCGAGACATGTTTGCCGTTGGAGCCCTTTCCTCGTGTTTACCTTTTTGAGTTCGATTTAGCCGTGTTTTCTTTATTTTTCTTTATCTTTAGGCTCTTTCTTATTTTACTTTTGTTTGTATAATTATCTCCGTTTTTTGGTTGTTGTTGTTGTTGTTGTCGTTGGTATTTATTCACTGGATTGATGTATTATGTTGGAAGGATTTTGTGGTACGCTTTTGATGATGGTGGTGGTGGTGGTGGTGGTGATGATGATGATGATGATGATGATGATGATGATGATGATGATGATGATGATGATGATGATGATGGTGGTGGTGGTGGTGATGATGATGATGATGGTGGTGGTGGTGGTGGTGATGATGATGATGATGATGGTGGTGGTGATGGTGATGATGATAATGGTGGTGGTGGTGGTGGTGGTGGTGATGATGATGATGATGATGATGATGATGGTGGTGGTGGTGATGGTAGTGATGATGATGATAATGATAATGATGACGATGATGATGGTTGTGATGATAATACAGGTGGTTATAAGGATTATGGTAAGTACTGATGAATGATGATATTGATGTACTGGTAGTTCTATTGCTACTGATTATAACAATAATGATAATAATAACTATAATGATACCAACAAGTATAACGCTAATTCTAAGATAATAAAAATAATCAAAAATTGTATATATACACCAACAATAATGATGTCAGCATATACTTTCAGAAGAGAGAGAGGAAAAATGACTGTGAAATAGAAAAACAAACAAACAAACAAAGGGCGGGAGAGAGTTCATAAGTCTTTGAAGTCGAATTACCTGACCGCATCTGTAATGAAGTCGATTGGGAAATACATGTTCTTAATCCACGCCCACATTCTCGCCCTCCTGCCCGCTCGCAAACATGCACGCACACACGCCCGGCCGCACGCACACACGCACGCACAGTCGCACACGCCCGGCCGCTCTCCTACTTGCATTCCCGAAAGCACACACACACGCACACGCCCAGCTAGGCCTACCTACCCGCCCGAAAGCACGCACGCAAGCACACGCACGCCCGGCCGCCCTCTTACCCACCCGCCCGTAAGCACGCAAGCACACACACACACACACACACACACACACACACGCACGCACGCACGCACGCCCGGCCGCCCACTCCTTCCATTCACACGTGGATGATTACAGTTTGTAATTAGCCACTCCTCGCGAAGCTCCCTTGGCGAAGGTGGGAGGTAGGAGGGAGGTAGGATGATAAAGGGAAGGAGAGAAGGGGGTGATAGGAGAGGAGAGAGAGATGAGGATGATGATGATGATGATAATGACGATGATGGTGATGGTGATGGTGATGATGATGATGATGATGATGATGATGATGGTGATGGTGATGGTGATGATGATGATGATGATGATGATGATAGTGATGATGATGATGGTGATGATGATGATGATGAAAGCAGAAGGAAAAATAGATGATGGGAATGTTCTTGAAGAGAAGCGGGAGTAGATGATGATTATGATGATGATGATAATGATGTGATGACGACGACGAAGAAGAAATCGAAGAAGGACGACGAAGAAAAGAAAAATAAATAAGTAGAAGACCTAAGACGGAAGACAAAAAATGACAATAAATAAAAAAAAGAAAGAAAAAAACGACAACAAATAAAACAAGAAAAAAAAGAGAAGAAAAAAGGTCTTTAGAAACGAGAAGAAGTATTTACAAAGGAGGGATCGTTAGTGTAATGCCCGCTAGACCATCGATTGATTATAAGGACAGCCGACAGATGGCGTGTTTCGTGTCATTCGCCAGGTATGCAAGTATGGACCCTCGTGTTGGTGAGGTGTTGAGCTGGGTTATTGGCTGTCGATGAGGCGTGGGTTGGGTTTGTTGGGTTGTTTGTTTGTGAGTGGGTTGGGTTGTTTGTTTGTGAGTGGGTTTGTTGGGTTGTTTGGTTGTGAGTGGGTTTGTTAGGTTTGTTTGTGAGTGGGTTAGGTTGTTTGTGAGTGGGTTTGTTGGGTTGTTTGGTTGTGAGTGGGTTTGTTGGGTTGTTTGTTTGTGAGTGGGTTTGTTGGGTTGTTTGGTTGTGAGTGGGTTGGGTTTGTTGGGTTGTTTGTTTGTGAGTGGGTTGGGTTTGTTGGGTTGTTTGGTTGTGAGTGGGTTGGGTTTGTTGGGTTGTTTGTTTGTGAGTGGGTTGGGTTTGTTGGGTTGTTTGGTTGTGAGTGGGTTGGGTTTGTTGGGTTGTTTGGTTGTGAGTGGGTTGGGTTTGTTGGGTTGTTTGGTTGTGAGTGGGTTTGTTGGGTTGTTTGGTTGTGAGTGGGTTGGGTTTGTTGGGTTGTTTGGTTGTGAGTGGGTTTGTTGGGTTGTTTGTTTGTGAGTGGGTTGGGTTTGTTGGGTTGTTTGGTTGTGAGTGGGTTTGTTGGGTTGTTTGGTTGTGAGTGGGTTGGGTTGTTTGATTGTGAGCTGGGTTATTGGCTGTCAATGAGGGGTGGGTTGGGTTTGTTGGGTTGTTTGTTTGTGAGTGGGTTTGTTGGGTTGTTTGTTTGTGAGTGGGTTGGGTTGTTTGTTTGTGAGTGGGTTTGTTGGGTTGTTTGTTTGTGAGTGGGTTGGGTTGTTTGTGAGTGCGTGGGTTGGGTTGTTTGTGAGTGGGTTGGGTTGTTTGTATGTGCATGCGTGTTTGTGTTTCAGGATGTATATGTGTTTGTGTTTGTGTTTGTATAAGCGAGTATATTGATGTGCTTAAATGTATATAATGTATTGTGGTCTCTATGGATTATATTTCTGTATCTTTGCAGGGATGTTATGTATTTGTGTCTGTATGGGTTTTACTAAAAGATATTATCTACGAATATGTGTCGTTATATATGACTCTGTATATATTTGTTTGTATTTATGATCATCATTTTACATGTGTATTTATGTGTGTCAATTTGTAAGCGCCCGTGTCCCTTTTTTATACTGATTTACTATATACCGGTGTTTACAGTCATGATGTTTATATATGCATGCATTTGTGTTTATCCCTATCTATGTCACACCTATTTACGTGCGCGAACGCTTAGGATTATTGACACGCACACTTACAAAAGATCACGAATGTAAAGCCATACTGAGTATAAATCAAAACCAGGCCGAAGCGGCAACCGAAGATCACCTTTTTCAAAACTGAACGTGCATAGATGCCATGCCATGCGCTTGCAAGATAGCTTACGCGTGACTGCGTGCCACCACATTGATGAACATTCACGAATTCCTTCTCCTCAAGGTCAATGGTGAGTTTATAAGCCGCATGAGGCAGATGATCCACTAATCACTGCCTTTTTTCGTGTCTCCGCGGTGTTGCCACTTCAGACGCCTCGCGAAAAAAACCTTACGTCTTTTATACGAGAGCGGGAAAACGATTGAATAGAACACTTGATGACGTTTAGGACCGACGTATTACGTATTCTCGTTATTATGCGTTATTGTTGCGTCATAATATCCTCTCGGATAAGGCACGGCGATGACCCACTGTTCCAGGAAGGAGCAGAAGACACGGCGTGAGGGCCTTGTCTGTGCCGATATACTTCCCTCC
>BOPN01000056.1:732892-735392 GCA_017312705.2 Penaeus japonicus
CATGTAAACACCGACCCGACTCCCGCCATGCCACCTTCTGCGCGCGCGTCAACACCTCGAGTTATCATGTCGCCGTTTTCCTTTCGTCCTGCTCCTGTTGCTCTCACACTGGGATGGCGTGACCTGGTGATTCACACAACCAGGCACGACGGAGGACTTCCAATATCGCGACGAAATAGCGGTGTTGCGGACGAAACTTGGCGAGCGATTTTGTTTCTTGTTGGCACCTCTCCCTGTGGCCACGCCCCCCTCCGCGCGAAGCTCCTCCCCGCCTATAAACAGTAGCAACAAATGTCCGGTTAACCTGTCAGTGCAACGGGGCGGTTGTGAGCCTTCGTCAATTACTCCTAAGGCAATTAAATACTAATTCCTAAACGATTATGACCCTAATTACAGGACTCTGATTAGTTGAAGAGCCTTATGAATATACATCTATATGTTTTCCCAAAGCCATGTTTTACGGAAAGGGGCAGAGATCTGTTGCGAAAATGATGCTTGGTGAGTGACAGCGGTTGATCCTGGCAGCGATTTGGCCTGACCCCACGTGAAGAGAATTGATGTGAATTTGATTATAGTGGCAGCTTCTGTCGGGTCTTCTGTGAGCTCAGCTGGTGCCATCTGTGTCGGCAGCTGTGTGTGTTCCAGTGTCTGTGTGTGTGTGTGTCTGTCTGTGTGTGTGTGTGTGTCTGTGTGTGTATGTGTGTGTGTGTGTGTGTGTGTCTGTCTGTCTATGTGTGTGTGTGTGTGTGTGTGTCTGTCTGTCTATGTGTGTGTGTGTGTGTGTGTCTGTCTGTCTATGTGTGTGTGTGTGTGTGTGTGTGTGTGTGTGGGAATGTGTGTGTGTTTTTAATGCATGTATGCGAGTGTGTTTGTGTGTTTTATATGTCCATGTGCTTGGATGTATACATAGAGTGTGTATATTATTACATTCTGTGGTAATTATGTGTCTGTCAGTTACGATTATCACGCAAATCTCAAAAGAAGTTTGATAAAGAAAAAGGCTTATCTTATATATGCCTAACCGAGGTTATCTTATCGGTATCATTTCCAGTTTTGTTCATTTGTTGTTCCTTTTGAATGTGTATACTGAGTAAATCAATATATTCGTTTTCTATGTTCTCACATTATTCAGAAGTCACGAATTATCTCTCACTTGTCATTGAAATTGCATTCTTTATTATCATGTAAAAATTTAGGTCGAAGTTTATATCATAAAAACAACAAAACAACTAAAACTACACATTTGTCCAGTATGTTTTGGTATCAATTCCAATTATCATGGATTGTATAATCTACACAACGAGGCTACTAGTCAAAAAAACAAAAAAATAATATACAGACTAATTATAACTGCTTTACAAATCAAAAAGATAAAAAAAAACAAAACCAAAATATGATTCTCTCACCAATATATATGAATAAATAAAAAAATCCATGTGGTTTAACCCTGACACGAATGAAACACGACAGCCATTCATTTTATTTCGCGTGCCATTTATTTACCAATTCTGGACCCACAGTACACGTGGCTAAACTTCGGCATCCGGCCTATGATACATGAATAAAAAAAGGTATATTTATGTGTGAGCTGGAGAAGGAGAGGTAGAGAGAATAGGTCAGAGGGGGGAAGAGAGAGGGAGAGAGGGGGAGAAATAAAACAAGAGGAGGGGGAGAGAGAAAGGGAGGGAGAGAGAGAGAGAGAGAGAGAGAGAGAGAGTATGTGTATGAAAAAGGGAGGGGTGGAAAGAGAGACTATGCCCTTTTATGAAAGAGATAATGAGTGCGTGAAAGAGAGAGAAGGAGAGAGACAACATCCATTTTTGAGAGATAATGAGTGCGTGAGAGAAAGAGGAAGAGACTATATGCGTTTATTAGAAGGAAAAATTGGATAGGCTAGAGGAGGGGGGGAGGGGATATTGGGAAGGGGGAAGAAGTGATAAAGTAAGAGATAACCAAAGAAAATGACAGAAAAAGATACAAGAAAAGTTTTATGAAAGAGGAACGAGAAGATGAAAAACTTTGAAAAGTTGGCAAAAGTTGAAGTTTATAGTTTAGAATAGAACTTGATCGCGTATAAGACCACCCAAAAAAAAAAAAAAAAAAAATGCAGGGCGATCGGTCAAGGAATAAAGGCTGTATTCTGTTATTTAAAGAAAAAAAAATACTGTGGAACTAGACGACCCAGGACCAGGACTGATTATCTCGTATCTGAAATCTCTGAAAAGGGAGCATGGGCAACCGACAAAGATAAACTTTCACGTTGTTAATGCATTCAATCTCACATTTAAACTTTCAACTTCACTGTGGAGGAAGTAAAATATCCTCACTTGCCAAAAAAAAAAAAAAAAAAAAAAAAAAAAAAAAAAAAAAAAAAAAAAAAAAAAAAAAAAAAAAAAAAAAAAAAAAAAACTTTATATCGTATTCTAAGACTAATTCCAATCCGACGGTTATTCCCCATTATCCCATACACCCTTCATCAATTATTATTCTCCATTACCAG
>BOPN01000056.1:740392-747892 GCA_017312705.2 Penaeus japonicus
AACTTTAATGAGTGGATGAATTGGCCATGGACTTATGATACCTAGGATGGGTGTCATCAGTATCACAAGAAAGAACACACCATAAAGAGAAATGCAATTGATTGCCCAATAAGCATAGGACATCCTTTGAAAAGGTGAAGGGGAAAACAAATGCTGATTCTACAGTGGTATAGAGCATGTTCCTTTTGGACATCCTTCAGAAACCAAACACAAAAAAAAGAACAAAAAGCTAGATAGATTTTCCAATGTGCGAAATGAAGGAACCATCTATCATATATCAGTAACCATACACAAGTGTAGGAAGAGAATACCAGATATATTTCCTGGTCCATTGGAGGAAGTATGTGGATAATATCAGAAACTGTAATCAGGCCTGGATTAACCAGATCAGCACGCGCATGGTGCCTCCACTTCCAATGAAAAAGGTAAGCACCATATAATGATACCATAGCTGGAGCTATCGACTTTTACAGAATTCTGAATTCATAAAAAGGGTCTGGCTATACACTCCACCTACAGAAAATGTGTTATTCGTGCTCTATATTATTACGTAAAATCCACCAGCATTTGGATCTGTGCCCCAGGATGTCTACCATCTGAAATAAGGGTTACTAATGGAATGACTAATGGGGAATCACTGGAAGGACCAAAGCTATTCACTCAAAGGGCCAAGGAGGGACCAATGGAAGGGGAACTATCAGAAGGAGCGAGGGGCACAACTGAAGGGGCAGAAAGGGCATCATTATCAGGCTATGCTTAGGGAATCTGCTGCCGTAATCCCCGACCTTGACTATGAGATGATAAAGAATGAGAGCAAGGCCACATAACGCAGGTTGTTGATTAGGAGATGAAAGGCGGTGGGAGAGGAAGGCACCAACAGAAAAAAATAAAAATAAAGATACGGACACATTCATAGCTAACTCCTGGAGCCTTTGTGCTTTACGAATTTATAGAAAATGTGATGTAAACGAGAGATAATGCTGATTGGCTCAGTTCTTATTTTGGTGGGAATATACTGGAAAGATTACATTTTGTTTGCAAGGAGTTTTGCATGCAAACTACTTATTGAGGGAGAATAGTTATCGACAAAAAAAATTATCTGTTCTTTAGAAACTTTTATTTTAGATGTTACTTGGCGGTATCAATTACAGCTTCGACAGATCGTCTCAGTAAAATGTGATTTAATCCATTTTTAAAAGAGCATCAGTAAAATTAAAGTGATATTTCTCATTTAGCAGTTCAAGGGTGCTATATACTACAAAGATAAATCTACAGAGCTCAGCTAATTCAGGAAATTGAACTTGAGGGGGAAAAATTATATACAGGATTAAGTTCATACAATAGTTTACCACAACAGGTTTGGCTTTGCTTTTAGATAGTAAGACTTGAAAAGATTTATGGTTATAATAATTATATCTGATTAACACAATAAACTAGTTTAACAAACTCCGTTCCTTTCAGCTTACACAACCATCCCAAATTCCAGTCGCATCATCTTTGAGTATGGCCACAAAGGTCAGTTCAAAGATAACATTATGAAAAGAATATGTATATTAATAGTGGAGAGAAATTCTTAAAGTACAGGCAAAAAGGAATTGGGTAACACATCTAGCATAGATTCTCCAGGAATTATGGTAGTATAGTTATTTCATGACTAGTGCAAAATATGTCAAATAAGGGCCATATGGTGTATTGTAATCGAATTTGAACAATTACATTACTCTTTGATGCCAAATATGGATCCAATCCAAGGGTTCTTGTCCTAAAACTATCCTTTTATTGTGCAAGAGTCTGTGGTATAATGACGTAAAGGAAAATGTCTAAAAAATAATCCATGAAGGCTTCTACATGAACACAGACTCAATAATACATTAGACATATCAAAAGGCAAATCCAGAAAGGAGCAGAAAGAGCAAATGATACACTATAGGAAGAGATGGTGGGATACAGGTTATCAAGAAATGCTCTATTTTTCCTAGAAATCTCATTTCTGGTCAGTAAAAAAGGGTTAATTAGTTGCACATTTTGATCAATTCAATAGAATATTTCAACTACAAGAAATACTGAAGGACGACATGGGATCTGCAGTATGAAGTCCGAAAAAAATAATAGTCTGCCAACCCCTTCGAAAGCACCTACCCAATGAGACACAGTATCTGTGTGTTGAGCATTTCTGTAATAGCTTACATATGATAGAAATGCTAGTGTTGTTTTAAGAATTAAATGTAAAAAACATTCATAATTTGTGACAAAAATAATGTTTAGATTATTGATACTCAAGAGCTAAAAAAAAGAAAGAAAACTTATTGCAACTGAGAAAAGGATAGCAAAAAGAGAGTGGAGATACATGGAAAGAAAGAGAAACAGTTTTCTCACCACTATCCTTTGTTGACACTAGTGTTAGTAGCCTAATGCAAAACCAAACCACAAACTATTACTCTTGAGATTGTGACATGAAGTTGAGCAGAAAACAAAGGATTAAGAAAAATCATCATTTTATTTACTTTTATTAACAAAAAAGAAATTCTAATTGCATTTCTAAACATAAAATTTTTTTTGTATCACTGGTCTTAGGTACAGTTCAAAGGCAGATCCTCTTAAGGAAGGCACAGTTATCATAGCCACTACAATATTTCTGATACAATCATTGTTCATGTAGCAAAAGTTATAAAAGAGTATGTATATACATTCGGATTCAGTAAACCATACATTATATTCTTGTTTTGAACCATAACAAGCATAGGTAAAATTTATACATTTTTATTGTGAGAAGGTAAAATGAACTTAAATTAGCACGATCACAAGGTATCTACTTGATCCTGTAAAGCATCTTGCGCTGGAGACGGTGCTGGAGCTCACCACGACGAATCATGAAGTGCAGTACCTTGTATACAGCACGCTCTGGGTATTTCTGAAATAATATTTGATCACATGAAACCATATCTTATAATAAAGAAAAAGACAAAAAGAAAAAAGAGAAAAGAAAGAAAAAGAAAGGAAGAAAAATATACTTAACATTAATTGCAAGTGATTTAATCTATGTAAAAACCATTAAGATAACTTTATAGATCTAATATACCAGTAAATAACAAATATGGCTCAACAGATTTATAGTTTCTTGGCATACAAAGCATGTTGTGATCTATCCAAATAAATTATTTCAATTAAAAATATATAATCATATTACCTGTCTGAGGAAGTCTTGGACAATTGCATGCTCTGACACCTGTGAACCAATGGCAAACCTCTTCTTCAACTGCTTTTCAATGCGAGACAGCATTTCCTGATCTTCCTCCGTGGTGAAACCCTCAGCACCTATTAAAGATATTATTAGTATTATAGATTTTGCAGATGAGCCAATTTTAACCAAATTTCAAAGCAAGAGGTAATATCATACACAATATAAGTTATACTAGTAACCTAACTTTTTGATGTCTTAAGAATGTTTGAATAACTCACCTGTTAAAGAGCCTGACATAGCAGCATCCAGTGTGGATACCTGGAAGAGCCTCAGGGCTTCATCAACATCACTTTCTGTCGCAAATGGTTCCATTCGCATCTTGGCTAATGACTCGGAAATACGGACAATAGCTTCCAGTTGCCTGCAAGTAACATTCATGTTAATACTAGCCAATACCAGTTCAAAAACATGTAAACAGATAAAACCATTAGAAACAATTAACATAATGCAACTTTAAGCTAGTCTTTCCTTTTACTACAAACATCATGCTCTTTTAGTGCCAACATATACACACCTGACAGTGATTGGAATGGAAAGACGCTTGTCAGAGTTGCTCTCTGCTTCACGGGTTCCACCTCTCATTAAAACATATCTGTTCTTTAGTTTCTCTCCTGCAGTTTCAGAGAGTCTGGGTCCACAGCGGCTTTAATGGAAAAAAGGAACAAAGATGTTAAATGGATTATCTATAGTTCTAACTTAAAACATATCTATAAACAAAATTATGCTTCTTGAGTCACTTCCATCAACAATAAGCAATGTTTCTACCAAGGATTAAACAATTTGAAAATAAATGACTGTAAAGAAATTGTTTTGGCTTACCCTCTGCAGTAGCTGATGAACTTCTTCAGGAATTTCAGTGACAACTCTCCTTCAGGAGTATCATCAGTCGTTTTTAAGGCATTCAAGTGAACATTCATAACGTGCTTGGCCAAAGTCTGGGGAAGATAAAGATTATAGATTATGCATCCAAATTTCAAGAATAAAAAATGCATTATTTTATTATAAATGTTTAACTTCTGATAAGTATAGCAACATCCAAATATTTACATATCTATCTAATTATTCTTGTACAGATCCATACCGTATCTCTTCCTTCATCGTGCTCATCCTTGACAATGTAGATCATGTCAAATCGAGACAGAATGGTGGGCATGAAATCAATATTTTCTTCTCCCTTTGTGTCATCCCAACGTCCAAAGACAGAGTTTGCCGCAGCCATGACTGAGCATCGTGAGTTCAGGGTGGTTGTGATACCAGCCTTGGCAATGGAGATGGTCTGCTGTTCCATAGCTTCATGAATTGCAACCCTGTCATCCTCTCTCATCTTGTCAAACTCATCAATGCACACAACGCCACCATCAGCCAACACCATAGCTCCACCTTCCATCACAAAGTTCCTCTGCAAAAGTTCACAACTGCATTATTTTTCATTCTCTCCTCAGCTGCTTGCAATTCTAGGATGCATATATAAAATTTAAAAAATGGCTTATTTCTCTAACAAATACATTTAATAAGATGGCTTTGCAGAACTTCAAAACATTAGTTAATGTATTTATGTATTAACTATATGATTCTCAAATTATCAATTAGTATCAAGTTTAGTTTAAGAAATTCTGGAGCAACTTATCATTGACTATAAAATAA
Organism: Penaeus japonicus; assembly: GCA_017312705.2. Lineage (NCBI taxonomy): Eukaryota > Metazoa > Arthropoda > Malacostraca > Decapoda > Penaeidae > Penaeus > Penaeus japonicus. Next base: position 745,278 of record BOPN01000056.1, read on the forward strand.
TACTAAAGCTCTTCTAATACAAAGGCATATCTTTAATGGGTAGTTGCTTACCGAAACTGGATCCCTTGTGACTGAAGCAGTCAAACCAGCAGCAGAAGAACCCTTGCCTGAAGTGTAGACTGCAATCGGAGCAACACGTTCCACAAACTTTAGGAGCTGAGACTTGGCTGTACCAGGATCACCGAGAAGCAAAACATTGATGTCTCCTCTCCTCGTTAAGCCGTCTGGGAGACGTTTACGAGAGCCACCGAAGAGCAAGCAAGCCACGGACTTTTTAATGTCTTCAGATCCATATATACTAGGGGCAATACTTCGAGCAACCCTCTCATAGATGTTGTTGGACTGTGAAAGGCGACGGAATTCTTCTTCCTCAGTGGCAGAAATGGAAATGCCTGAGGTGTAGCCACGGCCCTCCTGGTCACACTGGATGCCCACCACTCGGAGGTATGGGGCACGGATGCCTACAGCAACCTTATCTCTTGAACCTCTCTGTTAAAACAAATTCAAAATTATAAGACTTCCTACTATAAATCTTAAAATCCCATAAAGCAAAGCAAAGCAAAGCAAAGCAAAGCAAAGCAAAGCAAAGCAAAGCAAAAAAAAAAAAAAAAAAAAAAAAAAAAAAAAAAAGGAAATATTTTTACCTTTCTCGAAAATAATAAAATAAATTAGCTTGATGAATAATAAAGAGATCACAACTACAATTCTTTCTAGTATAATACAAACCTCAAATTCAAATTCCCTAGTTCAAGAAATTTGATGTTATGTTGCAATTTACATGTCTAGCAAACTATGTATCATAATCTCTCTAGCACATCTTATTACACTACTATGTATGCAGGAGAATATTATTTACTTTCAATATAAAGTATAATAAAATTTGAAAAATGTAAATATAAGCAAGATATACTTACAGTAGACTTGCCAATTTTCTTGATAGAGTAAATACCCAAAACAGTGACTCGGTTGCCAGGTACTACACGCTCACAGAGAGACCTAAGAAAGTCCAATCATTAGAATTAACATATCATAATGTCTATATTTAAACTTAAGATATCAACATATATATATATACATATATTTTTGAAAGTAAACCAAAATCAAGTAGTAGTGAAAGGGGAAACCTTTAATAGAGGGAATACCGATTGCTTTACCTGTCTACATAGAGTTGGAGATGACGGGGCATCTCTCCCTGTGGCAAATTTTCAGGTACTTCCTGAAGCTTAAGAACTTGGTAGTCGACACACGCACATCGATCAGGGACGATGAAGAAGGGATCAAGAGGACACTTTGGACGACCAGCTTGTTCCCTGGTAGAGATTTTTCCAGTGTTAGTACAATAGGAATGTTTTATCATCATTATTATAATCATCAAATATGCTCTAGTTAACTTCTGTAAACAGAAACAAACTTACGTGTTACATTTTCTTGGCAACTGGTAACCTTCAAGACCGGGCTTGACGGGAATGTTTGGGATGGTGGTCTGGCAGGAGCGACACTGCACAGTCAGTGTCAGGGCCTTGGCCTTCACTCCCGAGGCTGCAACCACAATACCAGCAACCTTCACCAGTCGACTAACTTCCTCAGACTAGTGAAAATACATGGCTTGAGTTAGAACATTTCATAAGCAGTTTGTCTGATTATAACATTTATCGTGGAGAAAAACTAGAATACAGCAATTGTGAGAAGCCAAGCCTACCTGCAGATTGCGGACATCAACCGGATTTGATGAAGATGTGAGTGTTATCTGAATGTCCTCGACTTTCTCCTCCCCATGAGGCCTGGGTGCAGTTACCTCATCTGCTACCTCCTTGGCTGCTTCCTCAAACTGTAGAAGGTAAATAATTAGTCAAAGGAAAAGGGTCCTTCCTGTTCATATGAATTCTATAGTAGGATAAATAAAAATTAGATAATGATCTAATTGTGCCTAAAGTATTGCTCCCTTTCATGGTGATAATACAATAAAGTGTGTGCACACTAACAAGCAAAACATGTTTATTTTTTTATGTGATTTCATATTTGGCAATGTTTCCTCTTCATTTCATGATTTGATTACCAACAAAGTTATAAAGGAAATTGAATACTATTATTCACAAATTTAGAAAAGCTATATTACTATGACACACTGACTGTACCAAATGAATGAAACTTATTTATTCACACACACACACACACAAATATATATACACATAAATATACATTATATATATATATATATATATATATATATATATATATATATATATATATATATATATATATATATATGAAAAACTGATTAAAGTTTCAAAATAGTTGGAAGGCTGTAGGTTTTTATGAGAGGGCCACTGTCAAGACTGCCTCTAGTAAGAAAAGAAGAAGAGGAGTGTATATATATATATATATATATATATATATATATATATATATATATATATACATATATATATACATATATATATACATATATATATACATATATATATACATATATATATACATATATATATACATATATATATACACATATATATACACATATATATATACATATATATATACATATATATATACATATATATATACATATATATATATATATATACATATATTATACACACTCACACACATTAACC